>JADNRV010000114.1:0-171574 GCA_015499995.1 Flammula alnicola
TGGCTTCCCTCCATTGGTGGTCAAGTTTTTTCGCATCTTATCTGGTAGAGAGGAAGGCGCGGTATGCGTGGAATTCCTTTTTGTCAGACCCACTGCAGGCAGACGTGGGGGTGGGCCAGGGATCGGCCTTGTCCCCTGTCTTGTCGGCTATTTACCTGGCGCCTATCATGCGCCTATTCGAGAAGCGGTGCCTCGACCTTGGGTTGAGGGTTGACCTCCTCTCTTATGTTGATGATGGCACACTCATAGTCCAAGATGAGTGGCTGGATCACAATGTTGCGATGCTGAAGAAGGCATACGCTGTTATCTTCGAATTGTTCAAGGCATTCGCTTTGGCGCTCGAGCACGATAAGTCTGAGATCTATCATTTTGATAGATCTCATGCTTATTATAATCCTAGTATTGACCTCGGGTATGCACCCTACACCGGAGGTCGTGCTAACTACCTCAAGCCCAAGCCGTTTTGGCGGTACTTAGGCTTTTACTTTGACCGCAAGCTCACCTTCAATGAGCATGTGCGTTATTACTCCACCAAGGGATTCACATCGGTTGTTTCGATGAAGATGCTTGGTTCCTCTACTCGGGGCTTCTGCCTATGCAGAAGCGACTCCTGTACCGCACCTGTGTGGTCCCCATATTCACGTATGGGTATCGCATGTGGTTTTTCAAGGGTGCCCGCAACAAGGGCCTCATTAAACAGCTTACGCAAGTTCAGCGTAAGGCTGCTCTCTGGATTACGGGTGCATTCCGTACTTCGCCCTCGGGAGGGGTTTTTTTTTTTTTTTTTTTTTTTTTTTTAAATCAACAGTTTATATTCCGAAACTCGAACGCAGCTCGGACTCTAACTAATACAAACGAGTACGCTACAATACCCATCGCAAAAGAAAGAAGTTGGTTGCTCGCAGGGGAGCATGCGGCGCGCGCGAGCGCGACGCGGGCGAGACTGCGCTGCAGCCTGAAACCCAAATAGCGGACCTCGCAGCCCAGGAAATACAAACGCGCGGCGTTGTTAACGCTACCGAACGTAAGGTAGATATGGATTAAAAGGGTGGACGGGGGGGTCACCCAGATGAAGTCAGAGCTTGCCCGGCTCTCCCCACTTCGTTGGCAAACTCGACGTTATCGTTACACCATGGCGGGTCCTCCAAATGACGCGTGCAATAGACTCAGAGAGTCACAAGCGAAGCCATGCAACGAACACGGCTGCGGCCCTCGCGGGATTTATCGCACCATAATGGAAACACCTGCGGGCACTAGGTCTTGGGCCAAGGCCCCAACGACACCTAGGATCACCCCCCATCCAGAGTCCCTCATCCGACTCCGGCCTGGGGCCGATTGAACGCAAACGCACTGGGGTTGTCGCTCAAAAATTTCTCAAGACCCCATACTAGGTACGGGGCCCTGTGAGGTAGCATCAAGAGCTTGGGGCACTTGAAAATATGTGCACGAGTCTGTGGATATTTCCCGCACACGCACCCGAGAGCCAACGGGTCATCGATTTTGAACCGCTCGTAGTACGAGCCGATCGGAGCATGATTCGTTATTACACGGCACATGCGGGCGAACAACTGAGAGTTGCGGCCGCCGACTTCAAGCCACGGCCCACCGCGAACGGGGGTCGGACGGAGAGGATTACCCTTTAGATCCTCTAACTCCAAGAAATTGGAGCCAAGTAAATTGGGAACCTCGTCGACCTCTGTCGACCAGGCATCCCGCGCTACAGTGTCGGCTTTATTCTTAAGCCACGCGATAGATAGAGGGGTATCCGGTGTAACAGGTACGCCTGGAAACCCAAGGACGAGGTCATGAGCCTCTTGATGAATGTCCCACTCCATGTCGGAGGGAGACTCTACAAAAACGACTTTTCGGTTACCACTACCTTGGAACCATCGTTCAAGTGTCCGACATACTATCAGAGAGGAGCCCTGATGAGAATGCGGGGAAGGATCGACGGCCATTCGAGCAGCATGCATCGAATCCGTGAAAATGACTACCTTGGTGACGTCCCCGAATACTCCTTTCAGTCTCAGTCGCTGATGGTGTGTCGTATACTTGAGCCGTGGTTCAGGTGTTCACCTGACCACAAGGTAACTTTCATCGAGTCTCCCTCCGATATGGAGTGGGATATTCAAAATGAAGCACACGATCTCGTTGCTGGTATGCGCGGCGTTTCCGTCGTTCCTACCACCAAACTCTCTCTCCAGTATGTCCGCGATTTCGTGGACAAATCGGCACGCGCAGATTGGAAACAAAGAGTTTCTGATCAGCCTTTTCTGCTTGGCTCCAACTTTATGGAGCTGCAAGGGTTGAACGGGGACCCTGTCCAGCCTAGTCCCACTCGCGGGGGACCTTGGCTTGAAGCTGGCAGTCAGAGCGTCTCGCTCTTTGCCCGCATGTGCCGTTTAATTACGAATCATGCTCCGATCGGCTCGTATTACGAGCGGTTCAAAATCGATGACCCTAGGGCCCTCGGTTGCGAGTGTGGGGTTTATCCTCACACCCGTGATCATATATTCAAGTGCAGGAAACAGCCTTGGACTCGCCAGAAACCGAAACTCGTTTCGGAGCTGGCGACGTATCTGTTGGAGCACCCTACGGCGTTCTCCTTCTCCCGGCACCCTGCTGGAGTCGGATGAGGGACTCTGGGCGGGGGGCAATTCTGGGTGCGAGCGGCGCTGCGGTCAAAGCGGCCTGTTGCCCACAGGTGTTTCTGCATTGCGTCACAGTGATGGCGGACTTCGCGAGCGGCGAGAGGGCTGGTCGTTCCAGTCCTGGTGGGGTCGACTCCCTGAGTTGGCCTCATGCATCACTTGCAGAGGACCCGTCCTGGTTGACGGCGGTGGGGGCTTCGGCCCCTGCTTAGCTATGACCACGTTGATTTTACCGGTGAATCGGGGAGGGCCTGGCAGGCTCTTCTCACATCTGGATGACCCCCCTGTCCATCCCAATATTCCTATCTGCCGTTCGTGCGGTAGCGTTAACAACGCCGCAACGTCGGACAATCTGTAGTTGCGAGACTACCTATCTGGGTTTCAGGCGGCTGCGCCGTCTTGCCTGCGCGCGTCGCATGCTCGCCGTCGAGCCAACTTCTTTCTTTTACTTGCGTAGTTTACCGCCTCTGTTTGTATTAGTTAGAGACCGGACTGCTTTCGTGCACCGGTATAAAATTGCTGATTTAAAAAAAAAAAAAAAAAAAGGACCCCGACTCTGTGGAGGTTCTCATCTCGATTGCTAATGCCTGCATGTGTGTGGGTTATTGGCCGTCTCCCTTCAAGGAATCTATGTCGGTTATTATCCCCAAACCCGGCAAGCCTTCGTACTCCACCCCTAAGGCGTTCAGGCCTATTGTGCTTCTGAATACTGTGGGGAAACTCATCGAGAAGATGATCTCGAATCACATCCAGTTCGATGCTGTCGGACAGGATATATTTCACCCGAATCAGGTTGGTGGCGTCAGGGGACGCTCCACCGAGGATGCGGGTCTGTTTTTGACGCACATGGTGAGGGCTGGATGGGCAAAAGGGTTGAGGACTAGCGTCCTTGCCTTTGACCTTGCTCAGTTCTTCCCTTCTCTGAATCACGAGGTCCTCGTGATCATTCTCCGGAAGCTTGGCTTTCCGCCGCTGGTGGTCAAGTTTTTTAGCTCTTATCTGGTAGAAAGGAAGACGCAGTATGCGTGGAACTCCTTTTTGTCAGACCCTCTACAGGCGGATGTGGGCGTTGGACAGGGCTCTGCCTTGTCCCCTGTCCTGTCGGCTATTTACTTGGCGCCCATCATGTGTCTCTTCTACAAGAGGTGCCGTGAGATTCATCTTGCGGTTGACCTTCTGTCATATGTAGATGATGGTACCCTGATCTCTCAGGAGACCGGACTCGATCCCAATGTTGTAAACCTTCGCAAGGCTTACAAGATTATATTTGAGCTCTTTACCAAGTTCGCTCTCGCTCTGGAGCACGCAAAATTGGAGATTTTCCACTTCGATAACACGGCTTCGGTTTATAATCCCGCCATTGATTTGGGTGAAGAGCCCTACACTGGCAGCAAATGGCTCAAGCCAAAGCCTTTCTGGCGATATCTTGGGTTCTATTTTGATCGCAAGCTCACCTTCAAGGAGCATGTGCGATATTATTCCACCAAAGGATTTACATCGGTTGTCTCGATGAAAATGCTAGGGTCTTCTACCAGAGGGCTGTCGCCGCATCTTAAGCGCCTCCTCTACCGCACGTGCGTTATCCCCATAATTACTTATGGTTACCGCATGTGGTATTTCTGCAAGGGCCGCGACAAGGGCCTTATTGCTCAACTCACCAATGTTCAGCGTAAAGCTTTTTTTTTTTTTTTTTTTTTTTTTTTTTTTTTAAATCAACAATTTATATAACCGGTGCACGATCGCAGTCCGGACTCTAACTAATACAAACGGTACGCTACAATACCCAATGCAAAAGAAAGAAATTGGTCGCTCGCAGGGGAGCGTACGGCGCGCGCGAGCGCGACGTGGGCGAGACTGCGCAGCAGCCTGAAACCCAAATGACGGACCTCGCAGCCCAGGAAATACAAACGCGCGGCGTTATTAACGCTACCGAACGTAAGGTAAATATGGATTAAAGGGTGGACAGGGGGGTCACCCAGATGAAGTCAGAGCTTGCCCGGCTCTCCCCACTTCGCTGGCAAACTCGACGTTGTCGTTACACCATGGCGGGTCCTCCAAATGATACGTGCCATAGACTCAAAGAGTCACAAGCGAAGCCATGCAACGAACACGGCTGCGGCCCTCGCGGGATTTATCGCACCATAATGGAAACACCTTTGGGCACTAGGTCTTGGGCCAAGGCCCCGACGACACCTAGGATCACCCCCCATCCAGAGTCCCTCATCCGACTCCGGCTGGGGGCCGGTTGAAAGCAAACGCCGTAACGTTGTCAGTCAAAAATTTCTCAAGACCCCACACTAGGTGCGGGGCCCTGTGAGGTAGCATCGGGAGCTTAGGGCACCCAAAAATATGATCGCGCGTCTGAGGATAAACCCCACACGTACAACCGAGAGCCAATGGATCATCGATTTTGAACCGCTCGTAGTACGAGCTGATCGGAGCATGATTCATTACTACACGGCACATGCGGGCGAACAACTGAGAGTTGCGGCCGCTGACTTCAAGCCACGGCCCACCGCGAATGGGGGTCAGACAGAGAGGATTACCCTTTAGATCCTCTAACTCCAAGAAATTGGAGCCAAGTCAATTGGGAACCTCGTCGACCTCCGTCGACCAGGCATCCCGCGCTACAGTGTCGGCTTTATTCTTAAGCCAAGCGATAGATAGAGGGGTATTCGGTGTAACAGGTACACCCGGAAACCCAAGGACGAGGTCATGAGCCTCTTGATGGACGTCCCACTCCATATCGGAGGGAGACTCTACAAAAACGACTTTTCAGTTACCACCACCTTGGAACCATCGTTCAAGTGTCCGACATACTATCAGAGAGGAGCCCTGATGAGAATGCGGGGAAGGATCGACGGCCATCCGAGCAGCATGCATCGAATCCGTGAAAATGACTACCTTGGTGACGTCCCCGAATGCTACCATTGCGGAGATGGCCACCGAGATGGCATCGAGCTCAGCGTCAGTGCTTATTGCCCGACCGGAAGAGTGGCATCTGGCCAACACCAGAGCGCCCTGCCGTTTGATAACAATGCCGTTGGCGGCCTGCCAGGGCCCCGGAGGGACCGAGCCGTCGACACCAGCATATGCGGTACCTGGCTCATCGTCACACTTTTCGATGAGTTTGTCCAGTATGATTTTCCACGCAGCATCAGGGTCTTCAGCCCTGCTGATACGGGGTTTAGCCATCCATGTAAACCGGCTCGCATGCCGGTCCATCAGACGATATCCAGGCCTGGCGTCTGGAGCAAGTTCAGCGTAAAGCTGGGCTTTGGATTACTGGGTGCTTCTGCACCTCTCCCTCGCGTGGCATCAAGGCCCTTGCAGGCCTTTTGCCCATGCATTTACTTTTGGATAGACTGAACTCCCGATCAATTGCGCGGATCTCTCTCTTATCTGATACGCACCCGGTCCGGTCTTTTATGGCTGGGCCTCTACTTAAAAAAGCCACTCCTCATAAGATGGCTATGGAGAATATGACCGACCGTCAACGAGAAAAGTTGCGCGGCAGACTTGCGGGCAATGCATTGTTCCACCCCGCTGGTCTGGAGGAACTGAAGCCTTTTGCTCCAGATGCCAGACCTGGATATCGTCTAATGGACCGGCACGCGAGCCGGTTTACATGGATGGCTAAACCCTGTATCAACAGGGCTGAAGACCCTGATGCTGCTTGGAAAATCGTACTGGACAAACTCATCGAGAAGTGTGACGATGAGCCAGGAACTGCATATGCTGGTGTTGACGGCTCGGTCCCTCCGGGGCCCTGGCAGGCCGCCAACAGCATTGTTATCAAACAGCAAGGTGCTCTGGTATTGGCCAGATGTCACTCTTCCGGACGAGCTATTAGCACTGATGCTGAGCTCGATGCCATCTCGGTGGCCATCTCCGCAATGGTAGCGTTCAGAGACGTCACCAGGATAGTTATTTTCACAGATTTGATGCACGCTGCTCGAATGGCCGTGGATCCTTCCCCGCATTCTCATCAGGGCTCATCTCTGATAGTGTGTCGGACACTTGAACGATGGTTCTAGGGTGGTGGTAACCGAAAAGTCGTTTTTGCAGAATCTCCCTCCGATATGGAGTGGGACGTCCATCAAGAGGCTCATGACCTCGTCCTTGGGTTTCCGGGTGTACCTGTTACACCGAATACCCCTCTATCTATCGCTTGGCTTAAGAATAAAGCCGACACTGTAGCGCGGGATGCCTGGTCGACGGAGGTCGACGAGGTTCCCAATTGACTTGGCTCCAATTTCTTGGAGTTAGAGGATCTAAAGGGTAATCCTCTCTGTCTGACCCCCATTCGCGGTGGGCCGTGGCTTGAAGTCAGCGGCCGCAACTCTCAGTTGTTCGCCCGCATGTGCCGTGTAGTAATGAATCATGCTCCGATCAGCTCGTACTACGAGCGGTTCAAAATCGATGATCCACTTGCTCTCGGTTGTACGTGTGGGGTTTATCCTCAGACGCGCGACCATCTCTTTGGGTGCCCAAAGCTCCCGATGCTACCTCACAGGGCCCCGCACCTAGTGTGGGGTCTTGAGAAATTTTTGACTGACAACGTCACGGCGTTTGCTTTCAACTGGCCCCCAGCCGGAGTCGGATGAGGGACTCTGGGTGGGGGGTGATCCTGGGTGTCGTTGGGGCCTTGGCCCAAGACCTAGTGCCCGCAGGTGTTTCCATCCTGGTGCGATAAATCCCGCGAGGGCCGCAGCCGTGTTCGTTGCATGGCTTCGCTTGTGACTCTCTGAGTCTATTGCACACACCGTTTGGAGGACCCGCCATGGTGTAACGACAATGTTGAGTTTGCCAACGAAGTGGGGAGAGCCGGGCAAGCTCTGACTTCATCTGGGTGACCCCCCGTCCACCCTTTTAATCCATATCTACCTTACGCTCGGTAGCGTTAACAACGCCACGCGTTTGCATTTCCTGGGCTGCGAGGTCCGTCATTTGGGTTTCAGGCTGCTGCGCAACCAATTTCTTTCTTTTGCGATGGGTATTGTAGCGTACTCGTTTGTATTAGTTAGAGTCCGAGCTGCGATCGTGCTTCAGAATATAAATTGTTGATTTAAAAAAAAAAAAAAAAAAAAAAAGCACGCCACACAGATCATTCGATCGATCACTGATCGGATTGACCGCCTCGAGCCGATCACTTTAGAATCGCCTTGTGGTACTCTGATTGGCGTAGGTCTTGCCGAAGGCTCCGAGTATGCTTTTGCCGAATTTTCCCTCTTGAACACTCAGCTCAGCACCATTCATGGAAATACCCCACTTTCCATGACTGGCGATGCTTATCTTCACCTCCGATTCCACAAGAATGACTGACGTGTATGGGATTTCTTTGCCCCGCCGGACAACGACGCAGATCTGTGCATGTCCGAGGATGCCACCGGAGCGACTGATCCGCTCACACGTGATCGTGCCGATGCCAACATTGACAGTGTCTCTGCCAGCGGAACCGCCATTCCGACTGCACGTGACCTCATTGATGTCGCCAACCGTTCTGTTTCCACCTCTATCACTACTAGCACTCGTCAGGACGAGTCGCTCCCTCTCCATCCCCTCACGCGCCACTTTCACGACAACTCTCCGCTTACGCAGACCGCCGATACCTCCGTCTTCACCCCTTCAAACCTGGGGGGCCTCATTTCGAATGCCATGGATGGACAGGATGGACGAACCTTGGGCAAGACCAAGCAGGGAGATGCTGCGCGAGCCGCAGCTGACACCCCTCTTGCCCATCATTCGCCAATCCCTCGATTCGACACTCCTCGATGATCCGCCCTTCGTTCCGACTCTCACGACGAGTCCGCGAGACCTGCGATGAACGAATTTCAACCTACACAAACCACGGGCCACCACCCCTTCAGCCTCCATGGTGCTCTCACTTCGGATGCCGCGGAAGGACAGGAAGGACGGGTTTTGGACAAGACCCAGGCCATCGTTCAGCAGGGAGACACTGTGCCAGCTGCAGTAGATGGGCCTCTTGCCCCTCACTCGTCCAACCCTCGCTCAATCGCCCTTTGTCAATCCGCCTCTCGCTCACTGCCTTACGATGGAACCAAGAAGCATTCGCTGGATGACAAACCATGCTTACACCCCTCGGATTACGACGCTATCGCGGATCGCACGCCCCATGGCGAAATCGATTCAGACGCCGCGGAAGGATGGGTTGTACGTACCTTGGACAAGGCCAGGGTAAGCACAAAGCACCAAATTCTACTTCGCTCAGCTAACAAGCCTCAGACTACCATTCAGGAGGGAGAGCTCGCCTCGCAGCGCAACGCAGCTGCCCAAGAGGTTGCCCAGACCACTGCAGATGGACCCCTCACTGTCTGCTCCCTCGATGACAGTCCTCTCGCTAACTGCTCCCTCGACTCTCGCTTGCCTCCTTCGAACACTACCGCGGATTCAATGCAGGTCAACGCCCTATGCATTCAGACCTCGGACTTCGACTCTACCGTGGAACGCTTGCTTTATAGCGACATCGATTCGGATGCCACGGAAGAGCACATAATGGGAATAGCCCAGGTACGCACTGCAACATCGCCGCTACATCCATTATCTAATGATAATGGGACTATCATTCAGCACGGAAATTCTGCACTGCAGCCTAGTACCATTGCTCAAGAGAATGCACGACCCACAGAAGGACCGACTTTGGCACAAGCCGAGGTATGTTCGACGATATCAATTTCACGGCAACCAGCTGATGATAAGATCATTCATCAGGCAGAGTCTGCATCTTTTTTTTTTTTTTTTTTTTTTTTTTTTTTTTTAAATCAACAATTTATATACCGGTGCACGATCGCAGTCCGGACCCTATCTAATACAAGCGAGTACGCTACAATACCCAAAGCAAAAGAAAGGAATTGGTTGCTCGCAGGGGAGCATGCGGAGCGCGCAAGCGCGACGCGGGCGAGACTGCGCTGCAGCCTGAAACCCAAATAGCGGACCTCGCAGCCCAGGAAATACAAACGCGCGGCGTTGTTAACGCTACTGAACGTAAGGTAGATATGGATTAAAGGGTGGACAGGGGGGTCACCCAGATGAAGTCAGAGCTTGCCCGGCTCTCCCCACTTCGTTGGCAAACTCGACGTTGTCGTTACACCATGGCGGGTCCTCCAAATGATGCGTGCCATAGACTCAGAGAGTCACAAGCGAAGCCATGCAACGAACACGGCTGCGGCCCTCGCGGGATTTATCGCACCATAAATGGAAACACCTGCGGGCACTAGGTCTTGGGCCAAGGCCCCAACGACACCTAGGATCACCCCCCATCCAGAGTCCCTCATCCGACTCCGGCTGGGGGCCGGTTGAAAGCAAACGCCGTAACGTTGTCAGTCAAAAATTTCTCAAGACTCCACACTAGGTGCGGGGCCCTGTGAGGCAGCATCAAGAGCTTGGGGCACTTGAAAATATGTGCACGAGTCTGTGGATATTTCCCGCACACGCACCTGAGAGCCAACGGGTCATCGATTTTGAACCGCTCGTAGTACGAGCCGATCGGAGCATGATTCGTGATGGCACGGCACATGCGGGCGAACAACTGAGAGTTGCGGCCGCCGACTTCAAGCCACGGCCCACCGCGAACGGGGGTCGGACGGAGAGGATTACCCTTTAGATCCTCTAACTCCAGAAAGTTGGAGCCAAGTAAATTGGGAACCTCGTCGACCTCTGTCGACCAGGCATCCCGCGCTACAGTGTCGGCTTTATTCTTAAACCAAGCGATAGATAGAGGGGTATTCGGTGTAACAGGTACACCTGGAAACCCAAGGACGAGGTCGTGAGCCTCTTGATGAATGTCCCACTCCATATCGGAGGGGACTCTGCAAAAACGACTTTACGGTTACCACCACCTTGGAACCACCGTTCAAGTGTCCGACATACTATCAGAGAGGAACCCTGATGAGAATGCGGGGAAGGATCAACGGCCATTCGAGCAGCATGCATCGAATCCGTGAAAATGACTATCCTGGTGACGTCTCCGAATGCTACCATTGCGGAGATTTTTTTTTTTTTTTTTTTTTTTTTTTTTTTTTAATCAACAATTTTTATTCCGAAGCTCGATCGCAGCTCGGACTCTAACTAATACAAACGAGTACGCTACAATACCCAATGCAAAAGAAAGAAGTTGGTCACTCGCAGGGGAGCGTGCGGCGCGCGCGAGCGCGACGCGGGCGAGACTGCGCTGCAGCCTGAAACCCAAATAGCGGACCTCGCAGCCCAGGAAATACAAACGCGCGGCGTTGTTAACGCTACCGAACGTAAGGTAGATATGGATTAAAGGGTGGACAGGGGGGTCACCCAGATGAAGTCAGAGCTTGCCCGGCTCTCCCCACTTCGTTGGCAAACTCGACGTTGTCGTTACACCATGGCGGGTCCTCCAAATGATGCGTGCCATAGACTCAGAGAGTCACAAGCGAAGCCATGCAACGAACACGGCTGCGGCCCTCGCGGGATTTATCGCACCATAATGAAAACACCTGCGGGCACTAGGTCTTGGGCCAAGGCCCCGACGACACCTAGGATCACCCCCCGTCCAGAGTCCCTCATCCGACTCCAGCCTGGGGCCGATTGAACGCAAACGCACTAGGGTTGTCGCTCAAAAATTTCTCAAGACCCCATACTAGGTACGGGGCCCTGTGAGGTAGCATCAAGAGCTTGGGGCACTTGAAAATATGTGCACGAGTCTGTGGATATTTCCCGCACACGCACCGAGAGCCAACGGGTCGTCGATTTTGAACCGCTCGTAGTACGAGCCGATCGGAGCATGATTCGTTATTACACGGCACATGCGGGCGAACAACTGAGAGTTGCGGCCGCCGACTTCAAGCCACGGCCCACCGCGAACGGGGTCGGACGGAGAGGATTACCCTTTAGATCCTCTAACTCCAAGAAATTGGAGCCAAGTAAATTGGGAACCTCGTCGACCTCTGTCGACCAGGCGTCCCGCGCTACAGTGTCGGCTTTGTTCTTAAGCCAAGCGATAGATGAAGGGGTGTTCGGTGTAACAGGTACACCCGGAAACCCAAGGACGAGGTCATGAGCCTCTTGATGAATGTCCCACTCCATATTGGAGGGAGACTCTGCAAAAACGACTTTCCGGTTCCCACCACCTCGGAACCATCGTTCAAGTGTCCTACATACTATCAGAGATGAACCCTGATGAGAATGTGGGGAAGGATCAACGGACATTCGAGCAGCATGCATCGAATCCGTGAATATGACTATCCTGGTGACGTCTCCGAACGCTACCATTGCGGAGATGGCCACCGAGATGGCATCGAGCTCAGCATCCGTGCTAATAGCTCGTCCGGACGAGTGACATCTGGCTAATACCAGAGCACCCTGCCGTTTGATAACAATGCCGTTGGCGGCCTGCCAGGGCCCCGGAGGGACCGAGCCGTCGACACCAGCATATGCGGTACCTGGCTCATCGTCACACTTTTCGATGAGTTTGTCCAGTATGATTTTCCACGCAGCATCAGGGTCTTCGGCCCTGCTGATACGGGGTTTAGCCATCCACGTAAACCGGCTTGAATGCCGGTCCATTAGACGATATCCAGGCCTGGCGTCTGGAGCAAAAGGCTCCAGTTCCTCCAGACCAGCGGGGTGGAACAATGCATTGCCCACAAGTCCGCCACGCAACTTTTCACGTTGACGCTCGGTAAAATTCTCGATCGCCATTTTGTGAGGAACGGCTCTCTTAAGTAAAGGTCCAGCCATAAATGACCGGACCGGGTGAGTATCAGACAAGAGAGAAATCCGAGCAACTGCCCGAGAGTTCAACCTGTCCAAAAGTAAGGGCATGGGCAGAAGGCCGGCAAGGGCCTCGACGCCATACGAGGGAGAAGTGCAGAAGCACCCAGTGATCCAAAGCCCAGCTTACGCTGAACGTTGGTGAGTTGCGCAACAAGCCCCTTGTTCCGGGCCTTGCGGAAATACCACATGCGGTAACCATAAGTAATTATGGGGATAACGCACGTGCGGTAGAGGAGGCGCTTAAGGTGCGGCGGCAACCCTCTGGTAGAAGACCCCAGCATTCGCATCGAGACGACCGACGTGAATCCTTTGGTGGAATAGTATCTCACATGCTCCTTGAAAGTGAGCTTGCGATCAAAGTAAAACCCAAGATATCGCCAGAACGGCTTAGGCTTGAGCCATTTGCCTGCAGTGTAGGGTTCTTCACCCAAGTCAATGGCAGGATTATAAACTGAAGACGTGTTGTCGAAGTGAAAAATCTCCGACTTCGCGTGCTCAAGAGCGAGAGCGAACTTGGTAAAAAGCTCAAATATAATCTTGTACGCCTTACGAAGGTTCACAACATTGGGATCGAGTCCGGTCTCCTGAGAAATCAGGGTACCATCATCAACATATGACAGAAGGTCAACCGCAAGATGAATCTCACGGCACCTCTTGTAGAAAAGACGCATGATAGGCGCCAAGTAAATAGCCGACAAGACAGGGGACAGGGCAGATCCCTGTCCCACGCCCACATCTGCCTGCAGAGGGTCTGACAGGAAGGAATTCCACGCATACTGCGTCTTCCTTTCTACCAGATAAGAACTGAAAAACTTGACCACCAGCGGTGGAAAGCCAAGCTTCCGGAGAATGATCACGAGAACCTCGTGATTAAGAGAAGGAAAGAACTGAGCAAGGTCAAAGGCAAGGACGCTAGCCCTCAACCCTCTAGCCCACCCAGCCCTCACCATGTGTGTCAAAAACAGACCCGCATCCTCGGTGAAGCGTCCCCTGACGCCTCCAACCTGGTTCGGGTGAAATATATCCTGTCCGACAGCATCGAACTGGATGCGATTCGAGATCATCTTCTCGATGAGTTTCCCCACAGTGTTCAGAAGCACAATAGGCCTGAACGCCTTGGGGGTAGAGTACGAGGGCTTGCCGGGTTTGGGGATAATAACCGACATAGATTCCTTAAAGGGAGACAGCCAATGACCCACACGCATGCAGGCATTAGCAATCGAGATAAGGACCTCCACAGAGTGGGGGTCCCGACGTACAATCTTCTTCAGGTGGGACCAATTAACATGATCTGGACCTGGAGAAGAAAGACCGGAACACGCAGAAAGAGCTTCCGTGAGTTCCAGCGGGGAAAAGGGAGCCCATTCCCGAACAGGAAGTTGCGGGATGGACTCCAAGAGAGCAGCATCGTATGTTCTATCCGACGCTGAATTGTATGTGCCATGTAGGGCATCCCACAGGGCAGGCAAATCATTGCAAGGCTCTCCACGGTACTGGATAGCCTCACTGGGAGGGAGCTTCCGTTGTTGGACCCAATTCATAAGGTCCCATGGTCGCTTATTAGTGCCCGCGATCTCTCCAATGTGATCATCGAAGAAAACACGTTTCGTTTCCCGGACTAACTTCCGAAAGGATTTCCAATTCTCGGGGGAGCGATCCCCACGAAACTTGAGCAGGGCGTCAGAGCACTCCTGGGTCCACCAGGGCTTCGAACGCTTAGTAATAGAGGTCTCTTTAGCATGGGCAGACCATGCCTCTGAGAAAATCTGCACCACTCCTTGAGCCGCAGTCTCAATCTGATCCTCGGTGGTCATCGGGGTCTTTGGGTCTATAGCCGCAAGTCCCGAAGTGATAGATTTAACGAAGGCCTCAACAGACTCCATAGGAAGAGACATCCGAACCGCCCCGTCAGGGGCGGGAAGGATGTCCAGTGTAGTATAAATCGGAATGTGGTCCGATCCAAGCTGGATGTCCGGGCATCAGACAGTAGATTCGTTCACCACCTGATCGGGGGGAACAAAGGCAAGGTCAATCACCGTGCTGCGCTTGGTGCGATCTCTCGGAATGTGTGTGGGCCCAGGATTGCCAAAAGCGGCAATCTCGAGTCCAAGGATAGCTGCAGATTGTTGCAACGATAAGGCACACCCCTCCCGACGAACGGAACCAGGGTCCCAATCTGGAGAGTGCGCGTTGAAATCTCCCATCATCAAATGACAGCGGGGAAGATCACGATCGTGATCACGAAGCCAGTTAATAGCTCCATGATCGGAATCTGAATACACGTTCAGAAGGTAAAAGGAACTCTCACCCGATGAGAGCGAGAGTACCATGATGTCGGGATGATCAATAATATCCCTTCGTTGAGCCGGGCGATACCGGGCCAGGGCAGAGTCTGCATCCCCGCTCAGCGCGGCTACCCTAGAAACTGCGCGCGCTGCGCTAGAAAGTTTATTCGGCCCACGATCCATTGCTTCTCGCCCTCGACGACCGCTTCCGACTCGATTCCCCCTGAATAGACCACCCACACCCTCCATTCATCGTGTGCCAACACCGGATCCACGAATTAAGCCCCATCGTGCATTTACATTGGAACTACCCATATACCCTACTCGTGCGTCTATGCCAGAGTCGCCGTTGTCATCATCTCTCCTACAAACACCACCGTCATCTAAGTCTCATGCATACGCCCTTTCACCAATTGATGAATTCGGCATTGAACTCTTGCAACCAGAGTCCGTCGAGTCGTCATCGGTGCACCTTGACCCACCTTATGTCCCACCTCCAATATATGTTCTGTTCTTGCATTGACCATTCAACCCTCCGAGTCTCCTTCTTTCACGTCCTCTATGCCATCATCTCCCTTGAGCAACCAGGGTAACACCACTGGAGCTTTTGTCACATCCTCTATGCCATCCTCTCCATTGAGCAACCAGGGTAACACCGCTGGAGCTTCTGTCAAGTTGGAGGAATCCATGTCGCCATCTCTTTCGAGTTGCATGAGTAAAACCCCTCAAGTTCTTACCCTCACTCGAAGTGCGATAGCACTACCTGATATACAGGAGATCCTTAGGTCCAGTACATTACAAAAGCCTGTCTCTAATAATAGTGACTCACCAAATATACCTAAAGCTTCCCCTTTGCTACTGTCTACCCCAATGAACAAGGCGAAGCATCTTCTTGACACGCCACCTGGTCTAGCACCACCTAAGCGCCTTCGTCTTCACAATGCTATTCCAGCTACACCTTATACGTTCGATATTCGACCTCCAGCTCCCTATATACTAGCTTATGGCCCCTTCACTCCAATCGAAACTGGTTATCCACATTCCCTTCCCTTAACTCATGACTATCGCATATTCATGATGCATGCTGTCGGTGTCGACCCACATCGCCGATTTGCATACAGAAACCATAGCCTTTTCAACCATGCACCCCTTATCGTCACCCTTCCATCCTTATCTAATAACGACCTTTACTTCCCACTCCCTTCTATGCAACTCGAGTTTGTTGAAGATGTTATATCTCTTCTTAGAGGCCAACATTCCCAATGCAATGGTCTTCCTATCCCCCACGAACTTTTGACGTATCAGATGAAGTTCACTGTCGACAAAAACGCTGATCCTGTCTACCGATTCCCTCTTATCGAAAGCCTCTTCGCTCTTGCTGTGTTCTGGTTCGCAGAAGAACACTTCCCTGACTCAGACTCGGATGAACCTTCGCATTTGCATTACTTGCAGCGACAACCTGTTTACGATAACACCAGCTCGGACATGGACAACTTTCTCGACTCAGACTCTGATTCGTACTGGGACAGTCTTTCTACTTCGGAAACCCTCTCGAGCTCATCCTCTGATTCTCCAAAGCTTTCGCCATTAGAGCTGGAGTTTAAGGATGGAAAGGCGCCTGGTGGACTATTGTTCAATGAGTACGTTACAGTATCTCCTTCTGATACTCAAGCTAATCTATCTCAACCTCCTTCTAGCAACCCGATTGTTGCAATCAAGTCCGAATCTCCACCTCCATCCCTTGATTATCCCTATGATTCCGATACCTTTGCTGAACATGAAGGTCATTCACTTGTCGTTGGCGTCATCGCTTATGGACCCTTCCCCCTTGTACCAACCTCCGAATCCTACTCTTCATCCCAACTACTCTTAGCTCACACCTATCGCGCACATTTCGTATCTACGGACAAACTTGATGCTCGAGAAAACTTCATTTACGAAGGCGCTGATAGTCTCACATACCAACAAGACTTCAATCTCGATCTTCCTGCTCCTCTCAAAGATCCCTTACCTGCCGACTTCATGCTTTTCATCCAACGTTTCGAACAATATCTTCAGGGATATTCGCCAGAGAAATATGGAATTGAGCTACCACTTTCGGTTCTTGATGACCGAGAACTCTGTGGATACGACCAGACTGGAGAGCCTCTATACCGCTTCAAGGGCGCTGAGAAGCTTATCGCCACCGCTGTGTCTAGAATTCGAAGCAAGAAGCTTCATCATCGCTTGCCTACCACTCCTCCTGATTACGGAGACCTCGTTCTTGCCAGCTACCCACTTATCAACCACGAAAACGATGTCGAGTTCGTTCCCCCACAAATCCCTTACCGCCGAGTCATCTTCTCTGATGATGAACCACGAGATGAACGTGACGATGGCAGTACCCTTTATTACTGCGGAATGCTTGGTCACCATGAGGCTTTTCGCTTCCACTACCATTGGCCTTCTCTTTATGACCCTCTTGTTAACCTGGCCTCTACCACGTTTGAACTTTTCCTACTCCATGCCCATCCCCGAGATAAGAGACTCCCAGACGAGCCAACACCTGACTGGGACAGCCTTCTTTTCCCCCGGAAATTCCATGAAGTCTTTCCAGACCACACTCTGACTTCGCTATTGGAGAGCGTTCGCGCTACTGACAAGAAATCTCCCAACCTCTGGGCTCATCGAATTCGACATCTTCTTTCATGTCGCAAATCCCTTGGACTTCTTCTTAACAGCATTGAAGATGTATTCATATGCATGGGATTTCCCCTGGACTTCGAGACTACATGTTACATCGATCCCTCAATACCCGTCTCAATTTTACCCATTCCTATATCCTCCAAACGTTTGAAGCCCATTATCTTACTGCTGCATATGAATTCTTTCTTCTTGAACATCACTCCACAATTGCTCGCTACATACTCAACATTCTCCATATGTTCTTTCCTCATCCCTTTTATCTCGCCTCTGTCGTGGAGAATATCTGTGTCATCATCGATCCTCCCAATGAGTCGATCTCGATCCTCAAATCTGATGAGGAGCTCGACAGAGATGTCGAAATGTACCAAATGGATTGATACATTGATCGGTATGTCTGAAATCTTTCAATCTAGATATCAGAAACTTATCCAGTATCAGTTTCCTTTACTAGATGCCTTCTTTTCTCACTCGATATCTTCCTTTCTTGCCTTTCTCTTACCCTCTATGCCTTTTCCCTTGAAACTAGAATCCTATGTCTATCCTCTCTACTCTGATTATCGAATTCTATCCTTTACCTCTAACTCTTTTTCATATGATCCCTTTTACCTAGATTTCTTTAACGCTTGGCCGTACATTTCCAGTTTTAAACCTATGTTTCAAATCTATCCTTTTAACTTTAGCTTGTTCACAAATATGGACACTTATGTTGATTACGGATCACAACCTACTAGATATGTTGAGAATCCATCTTTTACTTCTGACTTTGATTCTAAATTAAGTCTTAAGTCTTCGGAAAGTCCTATTAAGCCAGAACACGATCAAATGAAATTATCAACCTTAACTAATCATTTAATCATGTTCCCTGCGGATGCTGAATTGAAACTTAATTATTATAACTTAAACTCTATCATGTTCCCTGCGGACGCTGAATCAAAACTTAATTATTATGACTTAAACTCTATCATGTTCCCTGCGCGCCTTCCAAATTATTCCTTCATTCTGAATTTAATATCTTCACCACCAGACATTAAACTATCATCCCTTCCTCAAACTCATGTTACTTTGAATCACTGGAAAAGAGAGAAGAAACTTGCAGGATTAACTACCCATCAAATTATCTAATTCAAGTTCTTCCATCCAAAAAGGAAGAAATGGAACCAGACTGGAAATTATTCATAGACTTGGAAGACAATCTGCACAAAATTGAAACTCAAGTTGATTTCCATCTAGAAAATGATGATATATATATCCTTTGCCCCTTCCCTGATAAATCTGGGGAAGACAGTGCCTTATCATTCACCGCCTATAAGCGCGTTGATAAAAAGATCCATCCTGTATCAACTTCATTCCCTCCTGACTGTCATGTCACTTGCCAAATTCCAGAAGATCCCCTCTTAACTCTACCACCTCTACCATTTCATCCACCCAATTTTGTGCCCACAACAAAAATCACTCATGAAAGAATGAAGGAATTAAAAGTAAACTCAAAAGGATTCCTGTGGCCTGAAGAAGAGAAACTATTCCAGAATATCATGGTACTTAATGAAGCTGGAATTGCTTTTGAAGATGCTGAACGCGGTACTTTAAAAGAATCTTACTTCTCACCTTACGTCATCCCAACTGTCAACCATACCCCTTGGGAATACAAAAATATCCCCATACCACCAGGAATTATGCCCAAAGTAATGGAAGTATTCAAGCTCAAAATAGGAGCTGGAGTATATGAACAAAGCCAATCTTCATACCGATCACGATGGTTTGTGGTACTAAAGAAGAATGGAAAACTTCAGATTGTTCATGATCTTCAACCACTAAACAAAATTACTATTCGAGATGCAGAAATGCTTCCTATAGTTGATGATTTTGTTGAAGGATTCGCAGGACACCAATGCTATACAGTATTTGATTTATTTTGGGGTTTCGATGCTAGAAAGATTCACCCAAGAAGCAGAGAGCTTACTGCATTCATGACCCCATTAGGACTGCTTCAGATAACCTCCTTACCCACCGGATTTACCAACTCGCCCGCCGAATTTCAGAAATGCATGGTCATGGTACTTCAAGATGAAATGCCACATGTAGCCAATATATTCATTGATGATCTCCCAATAAAAGGACCGAAAACAATGTACCTGGATTCTGATGGACAACCAGAAGTTTTGAAAGAGAACCCTGGAATTCATTGCTTTATTTGAGGTCTTTATTGTCCTCCACTGATTCCTACCGGAATCCTGCGGAATCCGGTCATTCCGGAGGAATAATTTTCAGGTCATTTTGGCTGAGAGGCCAGCCAAAATGTGAAATTTCATTCCGGGGGAATGCAGACCGGAATGAGCTGCAACCGGAATACCCAACAGGAATGGCCGGAATGGAATGGCCACCGGAATCTGGTTATTTCCAAAAAAGGAAATATGGTTATTTTTAGCAACAACGTGAAAATATCACACTATTACATAAAATGACATCAAAATAAAACTGTGGGACCTATTTCTAATCCAGATATTCCATATTTAGCAAGTGCAATTTTCAAAACCGCCGGCTTCGGGCGAGTTTTTTGTGTTTTTCTCAATGATGAAAGCAGCTAGTCACATGATTTTGATATATTTGTGATTCTGGAAGCATGCTCTACAGTTACTTTTTTTGGCAAAAAGTTCCCACGGTCCCCAAAACAGACCAAATAAGGTGATTTCAGTTACCCGAGTGAGATGACATATACATATTTGTAATCTCCTTAAAATTCTGAATCTGATGGTACCCCATTGACCCTGAATCTCTCAGAATTGGTTATGCAATCTACAAATATATTATAGATAGATAGGGTATGTAGTCTGATGTTTTTGGTAGGTTAGCAACAGTTCTCTGGTCTAATGGTTAAATGGTCTGGGATATTAGCTACTGGATTTCTTCCAGGGCTCTGGGTTCAATTCCTGAAAGATGCAAAATCTTTGAGTGATATTTTTCTACGAGTTCTGTCTAAGTCCACCAAGTTGAAGTCCTAACCGGAATTTTGGTCATTCCTGTGGATTCCGGTCAGGATTCCTGCGGAATTGAGTCCATTCCTGCGGATTCCGGTCCATTCCTGCGGATTCCGGTCCATTCCTGCGGATTCCGGTCTATTCCTCCGGAATTCGGTCATTCCAGGAGGAATCAGTGGAGGAATGAAAAGTATTGCTTTATTTGGGAACATGCTCAAGATGTACATCGAGTTATGCATCGTGTCAGTTGTGCAGGAGCTACATTTGCTTCCAACAAAGCCCAGATTTGTTTACCTGAAGTTCTTATTATCGGTCAACAGTGCAATGCAGATGGAAGAGCACCAGATACTGAGAAAGTATCCAAAATACTCAGCTGGCCACCCCTATCAACACCCAAAGAAGTTCGGCAATTTCTCGGCCTATGTGGAACTGTGCAAATCTGGATTCCAAATTATTCCCAAATTGTCCAACCCCTTACTGAATTATACCATATTGGGAAAAAATTTATATGGGATGAACGCCGCCAGGCTGCATTTTCAAGAATCAAGGAATTGATAACATCTGCTCCCGCTCTTCATCCTATTGATTACACTTCTGACAATCCTGTAATCCTTTCAGTTGATTCAAGCAATGAAGCTGCTGGCATGATACTGTCCCAAATAGATAATGAAGGACGCTGTCGACCAGCACAATATGGATCAATCCCCATGAGTGAAAGAGAGTCCAGATATTCACAGCCCAAGCTAGAATTATTTGGATTATATAAAGCTCTAAGAAAATGGCGATTGTACATTATTGGGATAACCAACCTTCATATTGAAGTTGATGCACAATATATCAAAGGAATGCTAAATGAACCAGACTTGCAACCAAATGCAGCTATAAATCGATGGATTCAAGGGATCCTAATGTTTGATTTTAAACTCATACATGTCCCTGCAGAGAAACATAAAGGACCTGATGCTCTTTCACAAAGACCTTTAGCTCAAGGAGAAATTGCTGAAGATGATGACGATTCTTGGCTAGATGACATTGCCTTATTAACCCTGCTTCCTTATCAAAACTTTCCCCCATTTCCAACACACCTTACATCCCAAAATCCTCTCTCTAATACATTTAATCCCAACCTCCCTGTAATCTATTCTGCTCGAGCAACTCAAGATAAATTGCTCCGAGATATTCGCCAATTTTTATCAACCTTAGAATCACCTATAATCAACAATGTACAAGCCAAATGTCGATTCCTTTCCAAAGCCATGGAGTTTTTCATCAAAGACACAAAGTTATATAAGAGAAATGGAAGCCGATCACCTCTCTTAGTCATATTTGATGGAAAACAAAAGCAATCGATTCTAATGCATGCCCATGAAAACCTTGGACATCGAGGTATTCAGACTGTCTATGAAGTTATTCGTAACCGTTTCTATTGGCCTCACATAAGAGCAGATGTTCACCATCATGTCTGTTCCTGTCATGAATGCCAAGTACAAAGTCTAAAGAGACTGGAAGTGCCATTAACTATTTCAGCACCCACTAGATTATTCTTTAAAGTCTATATTGACATCATGCACATGCCAAAGATTGACAATTACAGATATATTGTCACCGCCAAAGATGATCTTTCAGGAACCTGTGAGGCACAACCACTTCGGATTGCCAATGCTAAAAATTTGGCTAACTTCTTCTGGAACTTTATTTACTGCCGATATGGAGCTCCACTCAAAGTTGTAACTGACAATGGACCAGAAGTCAAACAAGCATTCGATAAACTTCTAAAGCGCATGAACATCCCTCAAATACGCATAACACCCTACAATCATCATGCAAACGGAGTAGTAGAACGCGGCCACTTTATTCTTAGAAAAGCTATTATTAAAGCTTGCCAAGGAGACCTACGCAAATGGCCTGATCGCGTAGCGGAAGTAGTTTTCGCCGACTGCGTCACTAGAAGCCGAGTAACCGGATTTTCCCCATTCCAACTTCTTCATGCCACAGAACCGATCTTACCATTAGATCTTGCAGAAGCTACCTTTTTAGTTGAAGAATTTAAAGCAGGGATCTCAACATCAGATCTCTTGGCTCTTCGATCACGACAGATTGCCAAACATCCTGAAGACATTGCATGAGCTGCGGCAACACTAAAGAAAGCGCGATTTGCATCTAAAGAACAATTTGAGAAGCGATTCAGAAAGCGTATGGTAAGAAATACATACCAGCCAGGAGAATTAATACTGGTTCGGAATACGGCTATTGAAATGTCACATGATAGGAAGCATAAACCACGATATTTGGGACCTTACGAGGTATACCAAACCACCAAAGGAGGGAATTATAAACTACGAGAACTCGATGGAACACCACTAAGAAACACCTATGGTGCTTTTCGCCTACTACCTTACATTACGCGAAAGCATGCATTTATGCGTGAGAATCTACAGGAAGACTCAGGAACAGAATCGGGCTCAGATAATCTCGATCACTCAGATTAGCGTTCCAAGAAAGGACAGTCAGAGGAAAATAACCGCAACTAAAAGATTGACGAAGCATGTAAAAAATCCATACATCTTTTCTCTCTATAACAAAATGTCCAGTCGCTCCTCATTCATACTACGCGCCCAGGAAACCCTTCCATTAGACTCTTACTACATACCGAATAGCCAATTCTCGCTTGACCATTCCGTCCCTGCCTCCCACAATGACAACTCATTCAATTACCCTTCAGTCATCGCGCAGTACTTTGCTGTGCCCCACCTATTCCAGTAGGAATGACTGGAATCCAGTGGAATGAGACTGGAATCCGGTGGAATGGAACTGGAATCTAGTGGAATAGACCAGATTCCAGTGGAATGAGACTGGAATAGAATGAAATAGGACTGGAATCCACTAGAATGGACTGAAATACATTGTATTTTGATTCAATTTAGATGTCACATGTCACAGGCCCTTGAATTTGTCAAAAAAAGTCACGCTTATTCAGTATCCCAAATCCTTTTGCCAAAACCATCCAGTAAAAACCAAATCTAAATATAGAAATTCAGGGTCCAAAATCATTTAAAATGGGTTGCTAAAACTGCAGGGTCCACCCTAATTTGGCTGGTGTCTGAAACCAAAAATTCAGACAGAAGTCATAGGTCACATCTGTCACACTTGTGTGACCTATACAAATCAACTCCTTTATATATTCTATTTGTCTATTTGAGATATCTATACTATAAATCAAAGAGGGACTTTCTTATGTGACAGACAAAGTCCTGTCACAGTTGGTCACAGACAAACAAGTCACATCTCTCTGTCGTTCTCTAAAACTAGGCTAATGGCACGTCCGTGCGAAGCATGGGTCTATTGCTAGTATACATTATGTGACTAACTCGTGAGTGATTCAGGGTCAATAAGGTACCATCAGATTTAGAATTTTGAGGAGATTCTAAATATATTTATATCATGTGATCCAGACAGGCAATATTACTGTATTTAGGCTGTTTTTGGAACTGTGGGAATTTTATGCCCAAAAAGGCAATCATAGCACCTGCTCCAAAACCCATGTACCTTTTGAAATCATGTGATTTGCTGCTCTTGTTGATGAGAAAAATGCAAAAAACTCGCCCAAACCCAAGTCTTTTCAAAATCACCTGATCCAAATATTGAACTTCCTAATTTGGAATATGTCTTGGCACAGTTTCCAATTTTATTTCGATATCATAGACAGGTACCGACATCTATTTCTATATATAGACATTAGAAATCACCAAATCATAATGCATTTTGATTTCATTCCAGCCATTCCACTCCTGTGGCATTCCGGTCACCATTCCAGTGGAATCTCGGAATTTGCCCCTTTTTCAAAAAATTTCCAAATTTTGGCAGGATATTCCACCGGAATGGCCTCATATTCCACTGGATTCCACCGGATTCCGGTAGGAATAGGGGGGCACAGCAAAGACCTCTCATCGCGACTGACGTTGACAAGCCACCACCATCATTAGAATCCTCTTTGACAAATGCCTCTCTTTCTTACCCACCCACGGCGCACCTTGCTGGAATGCCCAAGGTTGTAATCTCTTGAACGAAAACTCCTGCCACCGTTATTCGCGCTTTGCCGAGGTCTTTACCCTCCCCCCTTATTCCTGGTGGACTCCGGATGGACTCCGGCGGAGTGGAACAGTCCATATGGAGTCCAGGTGGACTATTTTTTGGCTGAGACCCCAGCCAAATTTTATTCCGGACTCCTGGTGGAGTCCAGATGGAGTCCGGACAAACTCCAGAGACTCCATGCGGAGTCCCAGGAGTCCACTGGTTTTATAGTGGAACAGGAGTCCCAGGAGTTCAGATGGAGTCCAACAGGAGTCCAGGTGGTCCAACAGGAGTCTGGTGGTTTCCTTTTTTGGACATACTGTTATTTTTAGCAACTATATAAAAATTACATATTATTACATAAAATGACATCAAAGTGGCACTGTTGGATCTATTTGTAATCAACAAATTCCATATTTAGCAAGCACAATTTTTAAAAGACTCGTGTTCGGTCGAGTATTTTGTGTTTTTCTCACCAACCGAAGCATCTATTAATAGGATTTTTGCATATTTAGGGTTTTGAAAGCAGGCTCTATAACTACCTTTTTTGGCAAAAGGTTCCCACGGTCCTGGGACCAGCCAAATAAAGCAATATATCATGCTGACATAATCTGGTGAGAATCTCCTTAAATTTCTGAATCTGATGGTACCCCACTTGACCCTGAATCTTGTGACTAATGTCACAAAATAGATAGATATATTAGAGAAAGGGAGGTATATAGGGCGCTTTTTGTGCTTGGTTAGACAAGGTTCTCTGGTGTAGTGGTTAAATGGTTTGTTCTGATAGCTCTCTGGTAGCTCTGGGTTCAATTACTGCTTAATGCAAACTTTTTGATGATATTTTTTTTCTGAGTTTTGTCTAAGTCCACCAGTTGACGTTGCGTCATTTGTGGACGAGTCCATCCGGAGTTTATATGGAGTCCATGTGGATTCCACCGGACTCCATGTGGACTCCATGTGGACTCCACCAGACTCTATGTGGAGTCCAGGTGGAGTCCATATGGACTCCACTTCTTCATAGTGGACTCCACCAGACTCCATGTGGAGTCCATCAGGAGTCCATCTGGACTCCGCCAATTTTATGCGGAGTCCGTGGAGTCCACCAGGAATAGGTGGAGGAGGGTAAAGTACTGGCTTTGCCCAATAGATCGCAGGACGAACTAGAGGACTTCACCGCTCAAATCGCTAATGAACTACGCTCAGTGTTGCTGCCTAACAACACTACTATGGAGTCTCCAACAGACGAAGGATGCCCCTATGCTGCATCTTTGCCATTAACTGGCCAGCCCGACTGTACGCTCCCCTCCAACTATCGTCGCTACATTCCTGGACTACATTGGAAGAAGCCCGATGACATCTACAAAAAGAATCGAATCAGACCCACACCACTCTTTATTCCTTCAAATGCTATAATCATCGTCACCTTCGCTCATGCCTTTCATTCTACGATATGGCAATTTATTCTTGATGCCAAACACCTTCGCCATACAATGGATCTACAAATTGGAACTCCGGTAATTTTCTTAGAAAATGAGGATCGTCCTCCGAGCTGACAATACTGCTACCACCTCACTCGCATCCGGCTGTATGGAGAACAAGAAAGTTATGTCGAGGCCGTCGCATTCAACATCGACAACACTATTCACACTGAAGGAAGCATCAACCATCAACATGCCTCCTATCGTCCTCCTTATCCCCAATGCCCTCCTTCACAACTTTCGACATCAGATGAACATCGCCCGAGCACAGCAAAACGTGGTGAAGAGACTCTACTTGTTCAAGACCATGTGGAAGAAGAAGTTCGGATCTTTTCGGAACCAGCAGTACCGGCCGTAGATAACACTGGCATCTCGACATCGACCACACCTTTTTATTCTGTATATTTTTATTTATTCATCATTCCTTCTTTTATGCTTGTATACGATAGCTGAGTTGGCGGAAGGAGAAAACAGTAAATATATTCCCACTTATGTAACTCTTTTGGACACGAACAAATTTTATCTGTATAAATATATATATTTCTCCTCAATTATTTTTACATCAGTGAAAATGAACGGAAACTTTGATTCTGACAACTGAGGACAGTTGAAATCTGTTCCCTGCGGATGTCAGGCGCTGACTTTGTTTGGAGTGAAACTCTGAATCAAACCGCTCACCTTCACTTAGCAAAAATAATAAATATTATTGTAATCACATGACAGGACATTTACCTAAACAATAACAATACTATGTGTACATAGAGACATCTGCGCAGTCGCTCAGTGCTCAGATGACCGTAACCATGCAGTCGCTCAGTGCTCTGATGTCCGTATCCAGGCAGTTGCTCAGTGTTCAGATGACTGTAACCGTACAAACGGTAAGCGCTCAAATGATCACAACCGTGCAGTTGCTAAGCGCTCAAGAAACGGTAACCCATGAGCAGTTGCTAAGCGCTCAATAATCATACCCATGTGCGTGATAAGCGCTCAGTAATCATACCCATGTGCTTGATAAGTGCTCAGTAATCATACCCTGTGCTTGATAAGTGCTCAGTAATCATACCCATAAGCTTGATAAGTGCTCAATAAGCATAACTGAGGGCTTGGTAAGCTTGACTGTGCAAAGCTGTGCGCTTGATAATCATAACTGTGCAGATGAGTAATAATCTTACCAATAACACTCTCGGCGCTTATTCAAAGCACATTAAAGTCCTAGCACAGCCACTAGATAGAATTAGTATAAATAACTGACCGTTTCCCCTTGAAATATCATCATACCAATTACCACTTAAAGTTATCAATTGACTAGCGCGAATCTAAGTCTATCTGTATATACAAGTTCAACTAAGAGTTGAACTTATCGTCTATTGAATTCAAAGAAGTATATCGTTACTTCTTTAGTCTTATCGTCTTCCGAATTTACTTAACGTCACTTATAAGAAGTATACCGCTACTTCTTCCATCTTATCATCTATTAAGAAGTCCCTTCATATTACTTCTTATGTCTTTACGCTCTATGTCTCTCTGTCTATTAAGAAGTCCCTTCGTATTTACTTCTTACATCTTTATGCTCTACGTCTCTCTGTCTATTAAGAAGTCCCTTCGTATTCACTTCTTACATCTATGCTCTACGTCTCTCTGTCTATTAAGAAGTCTCTTCGTATTTACTTCTTACGTCTACGCTCTACATCTCTCTGTCTAATAAGAAGTTCCATCGTTTACTTCTTACTTAACTACACTCAACGTCTCTCTGTCTATCTAATAAGAAGTTCCTTCATTAACTTCTTACATCTTACATCTTTCATCTTACAACTCTTTGTTTGACTACAAAGAACTTACTGTCAACCAGGCTATCCTCTTAAGCTCCAAGTCAAATTTAATTTATCTCATTTACTACATAAGTTGAGATATTTGCATTTGGAACTAATTTCTAGAATAAATTGGAATAGCCCGAATAAAGTACATTCCGGCGAAACCCAAGTGAACATCTTTTCACGCTGACAACGCGTGATGCAGCTGTGCACCTAATATGAGCAACTCGAAGCAAGGGACACAGGAGCTACAGTGAGCTGAAGTCCAGAGTGAGTAACTAATTGTATTGGGCAAAATACTAACTACTTGCCTGAAGTCCAGAGTGAGTAACTAAGGACTTCTGGCAAATGTCAAAAGACTTTATATACAAAATAGAAAGGATCTAGACATGATCTGGAGATTATCTAGAACTTGATAAGAATCTAATCTACAAATGCACAACAAGTGAAAAGGAGGAAGTGCAGATAAGAGATAAGATAAGAGATAAGATAAGATAAGATAAGATAACTTGGAGACATGTGTAGGCAGTTTTAACATCTCCCCGTGATCTCACAAGTCTCCAAAGTAGACTACAGAGTCCATAGATAACAGTAAAGTAGAAAGAGACTAAGGCCTAATGCCCATTTGGTCTCTACAAAATTGAACCTTGGGAGCAGGGAGTGGTTTGGTAAGAATATCTGCAATTTGTTCTGCAGTAGGAATATAAGAAGGGGCAATGCGTTTGTCATTAACAGCATCCCTAAGCCAGTAAAAGCGCAGATCCAAGTGCTTCATGCGCCCATGATGCTCAGGATTCTTGGACACACTGATAGCAGACTGATTGTCCATGTGTAAAGTAGATGGCTGATCAACAATATAACCAAATTCACCAAGGATATTGCGCATCCAGGCAATCTCCTTGCCAGCTTCAACTGCAGCCACATACTCAGATTCAGTAGTGGACAAAGTAACAAGACTTTGCAGTTTACTGCCCCAGCCAATAGCACCACCAGCCATCATGGTCACATAACCACCAGTAGAGCGGCCAGTGTCAATGCAATCACCATGAGCAGCATCAGAGTAAGTGGTGAATAGCTCAGAGCCAATTTCACCAGAATACTGCAATTTGTACTCTAAGGTGCCCTTGAGATAGCGGAACAAATGCTTCACAGCAGCCCAATGCCTGGGACCAGGATTGCAGTTAAAGCGTGCCAAATAGGACACAGCATGCGCAATATCAGGGCGAGTCATGGTAGCCAAATACTGCAAAGACCCAATAGCACTGAGGTAAGGAGTATTGCGCATAGCTTCCACTTCTGCGGCATTCTGAGGACCCATGTCTTTGGACAAGACAGTGCCAGGTGCAATGGCAGTGAGGACAGGGTGTGAATCAGTCATACTGTAGTGCTCAAGCATGTCCAGAATGAATTGGCGCTGATGAAGCGACACAAGATGCTTCTGGCGATCTCTAGTGACTGCAACACCAAGTAGGAACTCAGTGGGTCTGAGATCGTGACATTTGAAGTGCTGAGCAAGTTGCTTGACCACATTGTCAACAGCTGCAGTGGACTTGGATGCAAAGGTAATGTCATCAATGTAAATGGGCACAAAGATCTTGACCTGCCCATTAGAGTAGATATAGACAGAGCAGTCAGATTCAACGTGTTTGAAGCCCATCTCAGTGAGAGCAGCATGCAACTTGATATTCCATTGACGCGCAGACTGCTTGAGACCATAGAGAGATTTTTGGAGTCTACAAACCATATTAGGTCCACCTTGGTGAAAACCTTCAGGTTGCATCATGTATATCCACTCATCAAGGTCACCATTGGTAAAAGCAGCTGAAATGTCAACAGAGCGCAGTTCAAGGTTCTCAAGTGCAGCCAATGCAAAGATCATGTGCAGAGTTGCAGGACGGAATGTGGGAGCAAAGACCTCGTGATAATCGACTCCAGGGCGTTGACTATAGCTCTTGGCGACCAAGCGAGCCTTGTAGTGCTCAATAGAACCGTCCGCATTGCACACCCAACCAGAGCCAATGGCCTTTTCTCCAGGTGGGAGTTAGTTGAGCACTACAAGGCTCGCTTGGTCGCCAAGAGCTATAGTCAACGCCCTGGAGTCGATTATCACGAGGTCTTTGCTCCCACATTCCGTCCTGCAACTCTGCACATGATCTTTGCATTGGCTGCACTTGAGAACCTTGAACTGCGCTCTGTTGACATTTCAGCTGCTTTTACCAATGGTGACCTTGATGAGTGGATATACATGATGCAACCTGAAGGTTTTCACCAAGGTGGACCTAATATGGTTTGTAGACTCCAAAAATCTCTCTATGGTCTCAAGCAGTCTGCGCGTCAATGGAATATCAAGTTGCATGCTGCTCTCACTGAGATGGGCTTCAAACACGTTGAATCTGACTGCTCTGTCTATATCTACTCTAATGGGCAGGTCAAGATCTTTGTGCCCATTTACATTGATGACATTACCTTTGCATCCAAGTCCACTGCAGCTGTTGACAATGTGGTCAAGCAACTTGCTCAGCACTTCAAATGTCACGATCTCAGACCCACTGAGTTCCTACTTGGTGTTGCAGTCACTAGAGATCGCCAGAAGCATCTTGTGTCGCTTCATCAGTGCCAATTCATTCTGGACATGCTTGAGCACTACAGTATGACTGATTCACACCCTGTCCTCACTGCCATTGCACCTGGCACTGTCTTGTCCAAAGACATGGGTCCTCAGAATGCCGCAGAAGTGGAAGCTATGCGCAATACTCCTTACCTCAGTGCTATTGGGTCTTTGCAGTATTTGGCTACCATGACTCGCCCTGATATTGCGCATGCTGTGTCCTATTTGGCACGCTTTAACTGCAATCCTGGTCCCAGGCATTGGGCTGCTGTGAAGCATTTGTTCCGCTATCTCAAGGGCACCTTAGAGTACAAATTGCAGTATTCTGGTGAAATTGGCTCTGAGCTATTCACCACTTACTCTGATGCTGCTCATGGTGATTGCATTGACACTGGCCGCTCTACTGGTGGTTATGTGACCATGATGGCTGGTGGTGCTATTGGCTGGGGCAGTAAACTGCAAAGTCTTGTTACTTTGTCCACTACTGAATCTGAGTATGTGGCTGCAGTTGAAGCTGGCAAGGAGATTGCCTGGATGCGCAATATCCTTGGTGAATTTGGTTATATTGTTGATCAGCCATCTACTTTACACATGGACAATCAGTCTGCTATCAGTGTGTCCAAGAATCCTGAGCATCATGGGCGCATGAAGCACTTGGATCTGCGCTTTTACTGGCTTAGGGATGCTGTTAATGACAAACGCATTGCCCCTTCTTATATTCCTACTGCAGAACAAATTGCAGATATTCTTACCAAACCACTCCCTGCTCCCAAGGTTCAATTTTGTAGAGACCAAATGGGCATTAGGCCTTAGTCTCTTTCTACTTTACTGTTATCTATGGACTCTGTAGTCTACTTTGGAGACTTGTGAGATCACGGGGAGATGTTAAAACTGCCTACACATGTCTCCAAGTTATCTTATCTTATCTTATCTTATCTCTTATCTTATCTCTTATCTGCACTTCCTCCTTTTCACTTGTTGTGCATTTGTAGATTAGATTCTTATCAAGTTCTAGATAATCTCCAGATCATGTCTAGATCCTTTCTATTTTGTATATAAAGTCTTTTGACATTTGCCAGAAGTCCTTAGTTACTCACTCTGGACTTCAGGCAAGTAGTTAGTATTTTGCCCAATACAATTAGTTACTCACTCTGGACTTCAGCTCACTGTAGCTCCTGTGTCCCTTGCTTTGAGTTGCTTATATTAGGCGCACAGCTGCATCACACATTCCCGCGCTTGCCACCTTTAACAATGAATTGGGTCCAGCAGCGGAAGCTCCCTCCCAGTGAGGCGATCCAGTATCGTGGAGAGCCTTGCAATGATTTGCCTGCCTTGTGGGATGCCCTGCATGGCACGTACAACTCAGCGTCGGATAGAACATACGATGCTGCTCTCTTGGAGTCTATCCCGCAGCTTCCTGTTCGGGAATGGGCCTCTTTCTCCCTGCTGGAACTCACAGAAGCTCTTTCTGCGTGTTCCGGTCTCTCTTCTCCAGGTCCGGATCATGTCAATTGGTCCCACTTGAAGAAGATTGTACGTCGGGACCCCCACTCAGTGGAGGTCCTCATCTCAATTGCAAATGCCTGCATGCGTGTGGGTTATTGGCCGTCCCCTTTCAAGGAGTGTTAAAGGTGGCAAGCACGGGAACGTGTGACGCAGCTGTGCGCCTAATATGAGCAACTCGAAGTGAGGGACACAGGAGCTATGGTAAGCTGAAGTCCAGAGTGAGTAACTGATTGTATTGGGCAAAATACTAACTACTTGCCTGAAGTCCAGAGTGAGTAACTAAGGACTTCTGGCAAATGTCAAAAGACTTTATATACTAAATAGAAAGGATCTAGAAAGTATCTGGAGATGATCTAGAGATGATCTAGAACATGATAAGAATCTAATCTACAAATGCACAACAAGTGAAAAGGAGGAAGTGCAGATAAGAGATAAGATAAGAGATAAGATAAGATAAGATAAGATAACTTGGAGACGTGCAGGCAGTTTTAACAAGGAGTCTATGTCGGTTATTATCCCCAAACCCGGCAAGCCCTCGTACTCTACCCCTAAGGCATTCAGGCCTATTGTGCTTCTGAACACTGTTGGAAAACTTATCGAGAAGATGATCTCGAACCGCATTCAGTTCAACGCCGTCGGGCAGGATATATTTCACCTGAATCAGGTTGGGGGCGTCAAGGGGTGCTCCACCGAAGATGCGGGTCTGTTTTTGACACACATGGTGAGGGCTGGGTGGGCGAAAGGATTGAGGACTAGCATCCTTGCCTTTGACCTTGCTCAGTTCTTTCCTTCTCTTAATCACGAGGTTCTTGTGATCATTCTCCGGAAGCTTGGCTTTCCGCCCTTGGCAGTCAAGTTTTTCAGTTCTTATCTGGTAGAAAGGAAGACGCAGTATGCGTGAAACTCCTTTTTGTCAGACCCTTTGCAAGCGGATGTGGGTGTGGGACAGGGCTCTGCCCTGTCCCCTGTCCTGTCAGCTATTTACTTGGCGCCTATCATGCGTCTCTTCTACAAGAGGTGCCGTGAGATTCATCTTGCAGTCGACCTTCTGTCATATGTGGATGACAGTACTCTAATTTCTCAGGAGGCCGGACTCGATCCCAATATTGTAAACCTTCGCAAGGCTTACAAGATTATATTTGAGCTTTTTACCAAGTTCGCTCTCGCTCTTGAGCACGCGAAGTCGGAGATCTTTCACTTCGATAAGACGGCTTCAGTTTATAATCCTGCCATAGATTTGGGTGAAGAACCCTACACTGCAGGCAAGTGGCTCAAGCCAAAGCCGTTCTGGCAGTATCTTGGGTTTTATTTTGATCGCAAGCTCACTTTCAAGAAGCATGTGAGATATTATTCCACCAAAGGATTTACATCGGTCGTATCGATGAAAATGCTTGGGTCTTCTACCAGAGGGCTGCTGCCGCATCTTAAGCGCCTCCTCTATCGCATGTGCATTATCCCCATAAGTACTTATGGTTACTGCATGTGGTATTTCCGTAAGGGCCACGACAAGGGCCTTATTGCACAACTCACCAACGTCCAGCGTAAAGCGGGACTGTGGATCACTGGATGCTTCCGCACCTCTCCCTCGCATGGTGTCGAGGCCCTTGCCGGTCTTCTGCCCATGCATCTACTTTTGAATAGGTTGAACTCTCAGGCGATTGCTCGAATTTCTCTCTTGTCTGACACCCATCCGGTCCGGTCATTCATGGCTGGGCCCCTACTTAAAAAAGCCACTCCTCATAAAATGGCTATGGAGAATATGACCGAGCGTCACCGTGATAAGGTGCGCAGCGGACTTGTGGGCAATGCGTTGTTCCACCCTGCTGGTCTGGAGGAGCTGGAGCCTTTTGCTCCAGACACCAGGCCTGGACATCGTCTCATGGATCGGCACGCGAGCCGGTTTACATGGATGGCTAAACCCTGTGTCAGCAGGGCTGAAGACCCTGATGCTGCATGGAAAATTGTGCTGGACAAACTCATCGAGAAGTGTGACGATGAGCCAGGAACCGCATATGCTGGTGTTGACGGCTCGGTCCCTCCGGGGCCCTGGCAAGCCGCCAACGGCATTGTTATCAAACAGCAGGGTGCTCTGGTCTTGGCCAGATGCCACTCTTCCAGATGAGCTATTAGCACTGATACTGAGCTCGATGCCATCTCGGTGGCCATCTCCGCAATGGTAGCATTCGGAGACGTCACCAGGATAGTTATCTTCACGGATTCGATGCATGCCGCTCGTATGTCCATTGATCCTTCCCCGCACTCTCATCAGGGCTCGTCCCTGATAGTGTGCCGGACACTTGAACGATGGTTCCAGGGTGGTGGCAACCGTAAAGTCATTTTTGCAGAATCTCCCTCCGATATGGAGTGGGGCGTTCATCAAGAGGCACATGACCTCGTTCGGGGTTTCCTGGCGTACCTGTAATGCCGAATACCCCTCTATCTATTGCCTGGCTGAAAAACAAAGCCGACACTGTAGCTCGGGATGCCTGGTCGACAGAGGTCAACGAGGTTCCCAATTTACTTGGCTCCAATTTCTTGGAGCTCGAGGATCTAAAGGGTAATCCTCTCCATCCGACCCCCGTTTGCGAAGGACCGTGGTTAGAAGTTGGCAGTCGCAACTCTCAGTTGTTCGCCCGCATGTGTCGTGCTATCACGAATCATGCTCCGATCGGCTCGTATTACAAGCGGTTCAAAATCGACGACCCGTTGGCTCTCGGTTGCACATGTGGGGTTTATCCTCAGACACGCGATCATATCTTCAAGTGCCCCAAGCACCCGATGCTACCTCACAGGGCCCTGCACCTAGTGTGGGGTCTTGAGAAATTTTTGAGCGACAACCCTAGTGCGTTTGCGTTCAACCGGCCCCAAGCCGGAGTCGGATGAGGGACTCTGGATGGGGGGCAATCTCATTTGCGGGCGGCGCTGCGGTCAAAGTGACTCACTGCTCGTGAGTGTTGGTTCGGCGCAGTCGAAGGTCGAGAGGCTGGAGGACCTGGTCGTTCCAGGTTAGGGCGGCTCTACCCTTAGGGGTTGGGTCGTTCGCTGTGTCGTTCTGGACCCAGCTTGGTGGACGGCGGCTTGGACTTCAGTCCTCGTTTAGCTATGACCACGTCAATTTTACCATTTAATCGGGGAGGGCCTGGCAGGCTCTTCTCGCATCTGGGTGACCCCCCTGTCCACCCTTTCAATCCATATCTACCTTATGCTCAGTAGCGTTAACAACGCTGCGCGTTTGTAATTCCTGGGCTGCAAGGTCCATTATTTGGGTTTCAGGCTGCTGTGCAGTCTCGCCCGCGTCGCGCTCGTGTGCGCCACATGCTCCCCTGCGAGCAACCAAATTCTTTCTTTTGCATTGGGTATTGTAGCGTACTTGTTTGTATTAGTTAGAGTCTGAGCTGTGATCATGCTTCAGAATATAAATTGTTGATTTAAAAAAAAAAAAAAAAAAAAAAAAATCTGAGAGCCCCGATGAATACCGAGGATCAGATTGAGACTGCGGCTCAAGAAGTGGCATGGGTTTTCTCGGATGCGTGGTCTGCCCATGCTAAAGAGACCTCCATTACTAAGCGTTCGAAGCCCTGGTGGTCCCAGGAGTGCTCTGATGCCCTGCTCAAGTTTCAAGGGGAGCGATCCTCTGAGAATTGGAAATCCTTTCAGAAAGTAGTCCAGGAAATGAAGCGTGTTTTCTTCGATGATTGCATCGGAGAGATCGCGGGTACTAATAAGCGGCCGTGGGACCTAATGAATTGGGTCCAGCAATGGAAGCTCCCTCCCAGCGAGGCGATCCAGTATTGTGGAGAGCCTTGCAATGATCTGCCTGCCTTGTGGGATGCCCTGCATGGCACGTACAATTCATCGTCAGATAGAACATACGATGCTGCTCTATTGGAGTCTATTCCCCAGCTTCCTGTTCAGGAATGGGCTCCCTTTTCCCTGCTGGAACTCACAGAAGCTCTTTCTGCATGTTCCGGTTGTTAAGTAGTGACCTGTCACACTACTTGATTATGGTTAGGACCCCTGGTATTCACCTAATGTGGTCACAGTGCAGGCTAAGTGACACTAAGCATTGTGGTACCATGTCCATCCTTGGGTATAACTATCATATCCAACTCTAGTATAACTAAGACCGGATAGCTCAGTGGTTAGAGCGTCCACCTAGTTTGTGGGAAGGTCCTTGGTTCAAACCCAGGTCTGGTCATATCCTTTTCTGAAGTCACTCGATCAAGTGATTTATAACACCGGTCTCTCCTCTCTGGGTCCAGATCATGTCAATTGGTCCCACCTGAAGAAGATTGTATGTCGGGACCCCCCACTCAGTAGAGGTCCTTATCTCAATTGCTAATGCCTGCATGTGTGTGGGTTATTGGCCGTCTCCATTTAAGGAGTCTATGTCAGTTATTATCCCCAAACCTGGCAAGCCCTCATATTTCACCCCTAAGGCGTTCAGGCCCATTGTGCTTCTGAATACTGTGGGGAAACTCATCGAGAAAATAATCTCAAACTGCATTCAGTTCGACGCTGTCGGACAGGATATATTTCACCCGAATCAGGTGGAAGCTTGGCTTTCCACCGTTGGTGGTCAAGTTTTTCAGCTCTTATCTGGTAGAAAGGAAGACGCAGTATGCGTGGAACTCCTTTCTGTCAGACCCTCTGCAAGCAGATGTGGGTGTGGGACAGGGCTCTGCCCTGTGTCCTGTCTTGTCTGCTATTTACCTGGCGCCTATCATGCATCTATTCTACAAGAGGTGCCACGAGATTCATCTTGCAGTTGACCTTCTGTCATATGTGGATGACGGTACTCTGATTTCTCAGGAGACTGGACTCGATCCCAATGTTGTAAACCTTCGTAAGGCTTACAAAATTATATTTGAGCTATTTACCAAGTTCGCTCTCGCTCTGGAGCACGCGAAGTCAGAGATTTTTCACTTCAACAACACGGCTTCAGTTTATAATCCTGCCATTGATTTGGGTGAAGAACCCTACACTGGGGGCAAATGGTACAAGCCGAAGCCGTTCTGGCAGTATCTTGGGTTTTATTTTGATCGCAAGCTCACTTTCAAGGAGCATGTGAGATATTATTCCACCAAAGGATTTACATCGGTTGTATCGATGAAAATGCGTGGGTCTTCTACCAGGGGCAGTACTTTACCCTCCTCCACCTATTCCTGGTGGACTCCACAGACTCCGCATAAACTTGGCAGAGTCCAGATGGACTCCTGATGGACTCCACATGGAGTCTGGTGGAGTCCACTATGAAGAAGTGGACTCCATATGGACTCCACCTGGACTCCACATAGAGTTTGGTGGAGTCCACATGGAGTCCAGTGGAATCCACATGGACTTCATATAAACTCCGGATGGACTCCATATGGAGTCCACAAATGACACAACTTCAACTAGTGGACTTAGACAAAACTCAGAAAAAAAATATCACCAAAAAGTTTGCATTAAGCAGTAATTGAACCCAGAGCTACCAGAAAGCTATTAAAACAAACCATTTAACCACTACACCAGAGAACCTTATCTAACCAAGCCAAAAAAGTGCCCTATATACCTTCTTTTCTCTAATATATCTATCTATTTTGTGACATTAGTCACAAGATTCAGGGTCAAGTGGGGTACCATCAGATTCAGAAATTTAAGGAGATTCTAGATACACATGCCAGATTATGTCAGCATGATATATTGCTTTATTTGGCTGGTCCCAGGTACCATGGGAACTTTTTGCCAAAAAAGGTAGTTATAGAGCCTGCTTCCAAAACCCTGAATATGCAAAAATCTTATTAATAGATGCTTCAGTTGGTGAGAAAAACACAAAATACTCGACTGAACGCGAGTCTTTTGAAAATTGCACTTGCTAAATATGGAATTTGTTGATTACAAATAGATCCCACAGTGCCACTTTGATGTCATTTTATGTAATAGTATGTAATTTGCATACAGCTGCTAAAAATAATAGTATTTCCAAAAAAGGAAATCACCAGACTCCTATTGGACCATCTGGACTCCTGTTGGACTCCATCTGAACTCCTGGGACTCCTGTTCCACTATAAAACCAGTGGACTCCAGGGACTCTGCATGGAGTCTACGGAGTTTGTCTGGACTCCATCTGGACTCCACCTGGAGTCCGGAATAAAATTTGGCTGGGGTCTCAGCCAAAAAATAGTCCATCTGGACTCCATATGGACTGTTCCACTCCGCCGGAGTCCATCCAGAGTCCACCAGGAATCTGGGGGGGAGGGTAAAGACCTCACCAGGGGGCTGCCGCCGCATCTCAAGCACCTCCTCTACCGCACGTGTGTTATCCCCATAATTACTTATGGTTATCGCATGTGGTATTTTCGTAAAGGCCGCGACAAGGGCCTTATTGCACAACTTACCAATGTCCAGCATAAGGCTGGGCTTTGGATTACTGGGTGCTTCTGCACCTTCCCCTCACATGGCGTCGAGGCCCTTGCCGGCCTTCTGCCAGTGCCTCTACTTTTGGACAGGCTGAACTCCCGAGCAATTGCTCAGATTTCTCTCTTGTCTGATACACACCCGGCCCAGTCATTCATGGCTGGGCCTCTACTTAAGAAAGCCACTCCTCATAAGATGGCTATGGAGAATATGACCGAGCGCCACCATGATAAGGTGCGCGGCGGACTTGTGGGTAATGCATTGTTCCACTCCACTGGTCTGGAGGAACTGGAGCCATTTGCTCCAGACGCCAGGCCTGGATATCGTCTAATGGATCGGCACGCAAGCCAGTTTACGTGGATGGCTAAGCTGTGCATCAGCAGGGCTGAAGACCCTGATGCTGCATGGAAGATCATACTGAATAAACTCGTCGAGAAGTGCGACGATGAGCCAGGAACTGCATATGCTGGTGTTGACGGCTTGGTCCCCCCAGGGCCCTGGCAGGCCGCCAACAGCATTGTTATCAAACAGCAGGGTGCTCTGGTTCTGGCCAGATGTCACTCTTCCAGGCGAGCTATTAGCACTGATGCTGAGCTCGATGCCATCTCAGTGGCTATCTCCGCAATGGTTGCATTTGGGGATGTCACTCAGATTGTTGTATTTACAGATTTGATGCATGCCGTGCATCTATCTGTAGATCCTTCCCCACATTCTCACCAGGGTTCATCTCTGGTAGTGTGTTGGACACTTGAACGATAGTTCCAGGGTTGTGGTAATCGTAAAGTCGTTTTTGCAGAGTCTCCCTCTGATATGGAGTGGGATATTCATCAAGAGGCTCATGACCTCGTTCTGGGTTTTTCTGGGGTGCATGTCACCCCGGATACCCCTTTATCTACTGCTTGGCTCAAGGCGCGAGCTGATCAGGTTGCGCGGAAGGCTTGGTCGACAGAGGTCGACGAGGTCCCCCACATGTTAGGCTCCAATTTTCTGGAGCTCGAGGATCTAAAGGGTAATCCTCTCCATCCGACCCCCGTTTGCAGAGGACCATGGTTAGAAGTTGGCAGTCACAACTCTCAGTTGTTCACCCGCATGTGCCGTGCTATCACAAATCATGCTCCGATCAGCTCGTACTATGAGCAGTTCAAAATTGACGACCCATTGGCTCTCGGTTGCATGTGTGGAGTTTATCCTCAGACGCATGATCACATCTTTGAGTGCCCCAAGCACCCAATTCTGCCTCACAGGGCCCCGCACCTAGTGTGGGGTCTTGAGAAATTTTTGACTGACAACGTCACAGCATTTGCTTTCAACCGGCCCCCAGCTGGAGTCGGATGAGGGACTCTAGATGGGGGGTGATCCTGGGTGCGGTTGGGGCCTTGGCCCAAGACCTAGTGCCCGCAGGTGTTTCCATTCTGGTGTGATAAATCCCGTGAGGGCCGCAGCCGTGTTCATTGCATGGCTTTGCTTGTGACTCTCTGAGTCTATTGCACGCATCGTCTGAAGGACCCGCCATGGTGTAACGACAACGTCGAGTTTGCCAACGAAGTGGAGAGAGCCGGGCAAGCTCTGACTTCATCTGGGTAACCCCCCTGTCTACCCTCTTAATCCATATCTACCGGGTCAGTGGTAGCGTTAACAATGCCACGGAACCATATTTCCTGGGCTGCGAGGTCCGTTATTTGGGTTTCAGGCTGCTGCGCAGTCTCGCCCGCGTTGCGCTCGTGCATGCCGCATGCTCCCCTGCGAGCACCCGTCTTTCTTTTATATTCGTAGTGTAGCCTATGTTTGTATTAGCTAGACAGCCGGACTTCGTACGTGAACTGGTTATATAAATTGTTGATTTAAAAAAATGAATAAATAAAAAATACCTTGTGGCCGTTTTTGGTGATATCCCCACGATATCTATGATTATGCATATGAAAGGTCACAATGCGATTTTCTCATGTCGCATGTGCATGATCAAAGGTGTACGTGTCCCCAATACTCAATCTACAACTCACTATGTTCCCCTCTACCGAGAAAACCACCCCTCTGTTTCGATACCTGCCGACGTTTCTGAGATCACAGTCTATGATCCCGCTGAGCTTCCACTTCGAACACACAAAGAATTTCTTCAACAGGCCCGCCATGTTCAATTCGCGGATTCTGCCGCTGAAGAGCAGCGACGTGCCGAGGCCTGTGGCATAAAGGGAATTCCACTGCTATTCCATTTGCCATCACTTTCCTTTCCACTATCATTTCCCTACGATTTCAATTTTTTTTTTTTTTTTTTTTTTTTAAAAAAAAAAATCAACAATTTATAATACCGGTGCACGATAGCAGTCCGGCTGTCTAACTAATACAATCGTATGCTGCACTACAACTACACAAGAAAGACGGGTGCTCACAGGGGAGCGCGATGCAGGCGAGACTGCACAGCAGCCTGAAACCCAAATAACGGACCTTGCAGCCCAGGTGGTCTGACGTCGTGGCATTGTTAACGCTACCACATGAGGACCCCTGATAATACCGTGAGAGGTTGGATACCAAATACCCAAATTTTGGGTTGGCATAGGTGTTCGAAATTTAGGTGTTTTCAGGATCCAACATAAAAATTTCGGCTCATATAGGTGTGCATAGTATCTGACCTCCAAAAATGTATATAAAATAGCTAAAAATTCAGAAAAAAAATTCTATGGCTTGTATTCTACTTTGTCATCTTGCGTCTTCATTTTGGGCCTCTTTTTCTTGTGGTGGTTGAGTAGGTGAGTGTTTTGAATGACAAAAATGCCAAGATTGAATGAAATTGAAATTTTTGTAAATAGATTTTAATGGAAGAAAAGCAAAATAATTTTCATTCCTCACTGCACTCTGATATGCGACTGACAATAGAGAAATTAGCCAATTATTCTACCACTGTCTAATCTGAAATGTGGCCCAAGGGCCAAGTACAAGCTAATGCCTAATGGATAACTCAAGTCTTGACATTAGATAAAAATTATTGTCGGTCATTATGTAATTGCTGACTGGGACTGGGCAACCCATGGGTGTGCGGGATCTGACCTAACACAGATTGGGTGGCCCTTGGGTGTGCAGGAGACATAGAGATATAATAAATTTTGGCCTGTCCATAGGTGTGCGCCTGCATAACAGTATTTGAGCTCGCGCGGCCTGTGGCCGTGCTCATAGGTGTGGGAATATCCAACCTCTCACAGTATTATCAGGGGTCCTACCACATGAACAGCAAATAAGGAGTATTGGGGGGACAGGGAGGTCACCCAGTTCCGAGAAGAGCCTGCCAGGCCCTCCCTGATTCACCGGTAAAATCTACATGGTCATAGCTAAGCAAGGGCCTAAGCCCCCACCGCCATCGACCAGGTCAGGTCCTCTGCAAACAGCGCATGACACCAGCTCAAGAAGTCGACGCCACCGGCCCTGGAACGACCAGGGCCCTAGGCACTTGCAGAACTTCGCCGCTGAATAACAGAAACTCACTGCGGGCAGCAGGACACTTTGACCACGGCCCCACTCGAACCCAGGATTGCCCCCCATCCAAAGTCCCTCATCTGACTCCGGCTGGAGGCCAGTTGAAAGCAAACACATTCACGTTGTCTTCCAGGAATTTCACAAGACCCCACACCAGGTGGGGCGCCCTGTGAGGCAGCATCGGGAACTTAGGGCACCCAAAAAGATGAGCATGCATTTGAGGATAAACCCCGCACGTACACCTGAGAGCCAATGGGTCATCAATTTTGAACTGCTCGTAATACGAGCTGATCAGAGCATGATTCGTTATTACACGGCACATGCAGGCAAACAACTGAGAGTTGCGGCCACCCGATTCAAGCCACAGCCCACCGCGAACGGGGGTCGGGCGGAGAGGATTACCCTTTAGATCCTCTAGCTCCAGAAAATTGGAGCCAAGTAGGAAAGGCTGCTCGTCAACTGATGTCTTCCAGACAGCCCTTGCAGTTTGGTCAGCCTTGGCTTTAAGCCAGGCGACTGACAGAGGAGTATCCAGGGCAACGTGCACCCCTGGAAACCCCAATACGAGGTCATGAGCCTCCTGGTGAATGCCTCACTCCATGTCGGAGGGAGACTCTGCAAAAACGACTTTACAGTTGCCACCACCGCGGAACCATCGCTCAAGTGTCTGACATACGATCAGGGACGACGCCTGATTCGAATGCGGGGAGGGGTCCACTGATAGGTGCACAGCATGCATCACATCAGTGAATATAACAATGCGGGTGACATCTCTGAATGCAACAGCAGCGGAAATGGCAATCACAATGGCAGCGAGCTCAGCATCAGTACTGATAGCGCGCCTGGCTGAATGGCACCTGGATAATACCTGTGCCCCCTGCTTCTTAAGTACAACACCAGTAGCCACCTGCCAGGGCCCCGGGGGGACTGAGCCGTCGACTCCAGCATAGATGGCACAATTTAGGCCCTCTCTTGCAGGGAGACTGATTGGAGGGAACCTTTGGGGCCACATTTCCAACATCGCCGCTTCAACTTAACCCGAATAGGAACTATCGAGCGACAGTGGATATAGATCTATTGAGCCAGTACAAGAGGACTATCCAAGTACCGCTACGGCTCAGTCTTACCAGGGCGCTACACCCAGCTTAACCTTCCCGTCCCCCGGCAGGTGGTTCGCTTGATGCCTTTCAGCGCAGATCCCCAATCCTGTCCAGAGTCACTGTCTTGCCACAATCCAAACCCAGCCTATGCATGCCACAGCTCACATAGCCTCCCACATGGCAGCCAGGAGATAAGCCATCAGGCCAATGACCCTAGACTTGCGACTAACGACGGCACTCACTACTCTGTTGTACCGTGCTGGGTGCCTGTCCTTGCCCCGCTCTAGGGGGTGGGTGTGGGACCAAAACCCAGATCAAAGCCAGTGGTCTACCCAAGGCCGGGTTGTTATCAGCACTATTCCCAGTTTTACCGTGTCCTATCCTTTCGGACCCTTTACGGGCTGCTATCCTTGGCGCTCAACCTTAGTCAGCATTCTGCAGAATCGCTTGAACCCCAGACACTCCCACCACAGCCCACAGGCCTCCCACATGGTGTTCATTGTGCCCAACCCCTGTGGCGGCCCTTAGGCCATTGCTCCCTACAGCGAGGAGACCGTCCCACGGTGCACATGCTACGCCCCACAATATGGCGAACGATTTATGCCAGCTCCAAAGTATGCCCCCATGTCACCCAAAGGGGACCGCAGTGGTCCGCCGGGGCCCTTAGACCATGAGACACTGACAACGCGCCCAGCGGCAGACGAATTACATCAGCATTCCATGGAATGGACCCATGGTCACAAGCTTATGGTACTTGCTATGTGCAGGAATTGAACCCACAACCTCTTGGATGGTGCACAGCCACCCTTAAGGGCAACACAATAACCGCTAAGCCACCACGCCCCTCTCTACGATTTCATGCACCTCATCTGGGAGAACTTGATTCCAAATCTCATTCGTTTATGGACTGGGCAATTTAAAGGTCTTGACGAAGGCACTGAGTCCTATGAGCTTCGTCCGGGTGTTTGGGAGGTGATCGGTGAGGTGACAAAAGCTTCCGGGTCAATGATTCCATCTGCATATGGCCCGCAACCTCAAAATATTGCCGACGACAAATTTGCTTGCACCGCCGATTCTTGGTCATTCTGGACACTCTACATCGGTTCTGTTCTTCTTCGGGAACGCTTTCTCAAGCGAGTCTATTATGACCACTTCGTTAAGCTTGTGAAGCTCCTCAACATGTGTCTTCAATTCAAGATGCTAAGGGACGAAATTGCGGAAATTAGGGAAGGTTTTGAAGAGTGGGTCAAGGATTTTGAACAGTTTGTTATATTATTTTTATTCTGAATGAATGCTAATGCCTAATCTCCCTAGAATCTATTATCAACACTCTCCTGACCCTGTTTCAACATGTCCGCTAACCATGCATGCACTCCTACATATTGCCGATGGTATTGAAGCAATGGGACCAGTCTGGGCATACTAGGCATTCCCTATGGAGCACTTTTGTGGGCGCATTTTATGGTGCATCAAAAGCCGTCGATACCCCTTTGCCAACATTGATTCATATGTAACGGCGGTCGCCCAACTAGACCAGATCAAGAATTGATACAACGCCCATGATCAACTGGCCCTTATTCCTCGAAAGGAAGGAAATTCTCAAGAATTTGCCTTTGAAGGCTGTAAGTTTCTCACTCACTGTCTATGTGCAAAAGCCTTTTTGATCATGCCATCTACAGATCCCCATTCTGTCCTTTGCTTTCCTCACAACAAGGACCCCAAGATTTCCATTGGTCTCCGCAAACAGATCATTGCCGCGCTGGCTACACGATATGACACAACAGGTTCCATCATATGCTGTCATTTTTCCAATGAACGTGTCGAGTTTTGGGGAAAGATTCATTGACTGGAGGGTGGAGATACCATGCGAGCATCTAAGATGGTAAAGTCGATTGCAGAGGATGGGCGGGATGCTTCTTTCATGAGGGTACGTGAGATCAGTATCAGATCAATATGCAAATTAAATTGATCTCTTTTCGTAGTATGAGCTCTATGTGGACAAGTATACACGATCCAAGCAGAAGCCCACCTTTGAACTCAAGATATTTTACAGTCAAATCAAGCGCTTCATCGTCGTTCAAATGCCCGCTACCCAAGACCTTTCATTAGCAGAACCTGACACTGTCATTCTTGCCTTGATTGTGAAATGCAACACTGTAGAACAGCCAACAAATCCTCTTGGAATGCAGTACTATCAAACAATGGGAGAAACTGACATTGTCGATATTGGCACAATCCAGTGCTTAGTCGGCCGCATCTTTGATCGAGATTACTGGACTATTATTGACCATAGTCTGGACTCATTGATGACAGCGAGTGCATTTGACGAGTAGAATTATTTTATTCATAGTCATATTGATGTAGCTACTCAGGGAAAACTGACAGAAAATACCAGGAAACCTAGTGCCAGAAAAAACCAACAGAAAGCTCCCGTAAAACTAGGGAATAAAAGCCCGGTCTTGAGTCTGGTGAAAATCTCCTGTTTTCGCTTTTTCTAGGTACTGCCTGGTAAACGGGGAAAAGGATTATTTTCCTTACCGACCCAGGAATCATTCCCCGGTCTTGGGTTCATAGTGTGTGGTCTAGTCCTTCATCCTGCTTACAAGACATCATACTTTGCAAAAGCTGGGTGGAAGCATGAATGGATTATCACGGCAGAGATGCTTGCATGTGAAGAGTGGAAGAACAAATACAAACCTTCAGTTTCTATCTCAGATCCTAGAGAGCGAACAGCCACTTCTGATGAGGTATTTCTTATATTTCTTTTGTTGAGAGTTTCATCTGCTTATGCCTATAATATTTTAGAGATTTGCAGATGCAAAGCAGTATTTTGCAGTTCTCCATAATAGGGTGACACCAGGTGATGCCTTGGAGAAATGGCTCATGAGCCCCGTTATTTCGACTGCTGTTGACCCTCTTATTGGTCTGGAATGCTCATGGCCAACCATCCTCTCGCTCGTATGGTATTGGATTTTCTTTCCATCCTAGATATGTGATCTATTACCAATCAATAAAAAGTGTTCACTAATCTTACCCTTTTGTAAAACTAGTTCTATGGACATTGAATGCACATTCTCAAATGGTGGATTAACTGTCTCTAAGTTAAGGCACTCTCTATCAGATGAGTCAACATGTGCACAATCTGTTCTTTCATCATGGTTTGATCTACCTATTAGAATTTGAGGTAAGGATGGGGAACTCTGTGGCAATTGAGTGCCGCATCAATTGCACAATACAGGGCTATATACATAGATAAAAGTCATGTGCTAAGATAAGCTTGATCTCACTAAGCAAGCCAAGCACAAATTCCAATATACCCCCTCAAGTGCAAGTGGAATCAAGTTGAATAAGAAATAGTAAACAAGAAGTAAATCAAAAAAGAATAGGAAAAATCATAACAAAATAAAATTGTACCCCCTCAATCACCATTCTGCAATGTGGGTCATATCATCCTCAACCTCTGCTGACTTTGCTGCTCCAGCAGGCTTCACATCTGTCAAGGTACATTCATTGCAGTAGTGGCCCTTCTGCTGGCACTTGAAGCAGGTAATATCTTTTTGATCACGTCGGGGTTTTAGTTCCACATGAAAAGCTTGATTGTTTGGATTGGTCTTGCCTGCAGGTACCCCCTGCATTGTAATGGTCTAGGTGGCAACTTGACAAGCTTCTTTGTTCATGCAGCACTGCACAATAAAATCGAAATTATTCTTGCTGGCATGAGAGTCGAGAGAAATGACAAGAGTGGAATAAGATTCCGGGAGGGAAAGCATGAGGACGGCGATGAGAAGAGAGTCAGAGGGTGCATCATCGAGACCTGTAAGATGATCAGCAAACTCACATATGGTGCCAGCGTGTTCCTGGATCAATGTCTCTGGGGCCTTCTTGATCTGGAAGAGCTTCTGCCATGTCAAAATGATGCTTTCAAGGCCTTCACTATGAACCCAAAGACTGGATGAAGTTCCTGGGCAGTGACTGCGCCCTCCTGAGAATTATTCCCGGCCTCAACAGGGAAAAAAGGGAGTATGACATGGTGTACTCCCCATCAAACTGGGAATTCTGTAACTGGGAGTGGCCTAGGAATAATGTCCTGCGCCATGGCCACCATTCCCGGTTTTAGCTGGGCATTTCTTCTAGTTTCACAGGGAATACCTCTTAATGCATAATTTTCCAGTTCTACCAGCATTTTTTACTTGTATCTAGGGATACTTATGTCTGGCATTAAGGTGATTTTTCTTAGCTTGGACGGTTCACATATTATCCAAATGATTCTGAATTAATAATAGTAATGTATGTATACATGAGATCTAGTATGTAGGATGTAGTGGTATGAATAACAAATCTATGGATGTGATGAGAAATATACAAACCAGCACATTGAAGCAGAAGACCTATTCACAATCACTAACATCGTCAATGTGTCATGTGTCGGACAAGGTACATGTTTGAGATGTTTGTCAAGCTGCCGGTGGTGGTTCGAGGCCTTTGTTGTCACTTTCTGAGTCAGAGGAAGGCTGAATGACTTGGGTCTTCTGTGAAGCCACTGACTGCGACTTGTTGGTACGGTTGGATTGTCTGACTTGAGGAGGCCACTGCTGTCACGGGCGGTCATTGACATCACTCTCTGCATCCTGTGTTGCTAACATTGCATCTTGGTGAAATGGGGCTGGATAATGGACTGAACATGTTCTTGGATGTAGAAACATCAAATTTTCCAATACATGACAAAAATTGCGAAGCCAAAAAGCTGCAAGCCCAGGTCAGAGGCAGAAGAAGACGAGAATAGAATCAGAGTGATTAGAATAGCTGAAATACTCAGAATGAAATGTACCTGGTCAACTCATGTGCACCACTGCCAATGCTCCACTGTCTTCCAGCCAACCATCCCAATTCCATGTGAATGCACAGACAGTCCAGACTGCACACCGGAATCAAGTTCAGAACAGCATGAAAATTGTACTAGGGCAACCAATATGTACCTCATCTTCTAAAGATGTGATTCCTTGATCAGAGGTCAGAAAGGATGCTGTCCACACTACAGGTCAAACAAAGAATCAATGACTAAACAGAGTGAGATATGAGCAGTGATGGTGATTCCCATAATCTATTGCACAATAAGGAAGGCAGCTGACCATGACTCCTATGACAGTGGGGCCAGTGTATCATCTTTGCTTCAGCGCTAGCAGTGTGACATTTCACCTTATGCAAATGGATGCTGGCCAGCAAAAGCGACAATAGGTGCAGATAGTGAGCAATGGAAAGTGGGCAAAGAAGATTGGAGGAAAGTGATGGCGGTATAAATTGAAATTCCGCGGCATGGGGGTGAGTCACATGATTTCTAGGATGTTTGGACTTAAAGAAATTTTGATTAGAATCCATCATTCATATAAACTGCAAGAGTACACAAGTGCTCGAGTCTCTCTATATATATGGTTTAGGAACTTTAGTATTATTTGAGGCTTGAGATATTGTAGTAAGTTTGCAGTAAGGGCGGGTCCGATGGAACCAGGAAAAATATCTAGTGAGGCCAGGGATATATTTACCAGTCTCAAGACTGGGAAAATTTACTGAAATGACTTTTACCTGTCGACTACCCGTGAAACCGGGAAAAAAGAATTATACCTGGTCAAGCTTGGAATTCTTATGGGGCTTAGGTTTCATAGTGCTTGTGAGAGGTGGATTGATTCTAACCTAGCCCAAACCACTGTGGAATCCCTCGAGATGCATGTATGCACCAATTGCCCATCCTCAACCTCATTCACAATCTTACTAAGAGCCAAATCCACATGAATTTTCCAAGCCTTCACTGCCCTCAATCCATCTGAGCCCACTGGTCGACTTTCAGTTCCATCAACGACTGACCAAACTTGCATCTTTCAGAGACGCATTTCTATCTGGTAAGACCATGCATAATAGTTGACATTGCCGAGTTTCGCGATATGTTTCAAGTTGATTTTCGATGCCATCATGATCACAAGCTCCAAGAAAAAGAGAGACTTCTGTGCTGAGTAGCGACTTCTGAGTGTGCACCTAACTGGTGGCTTCCGTGCACCAAGCTGGTGACTTCCGAGTATGCGCCTGACTGGAAACTTCTGATGTGCTGGATAGCGACTTCTGATGAGCTAGAGAGAAACTTTCGATTGCGCCTGACTAGCCGCTTCCGATTGTGCCTGGTGAGCGACTTCTGAGGATTGCCTCAAGTGAGGGCTTCTGAGAGCGACCGAGATGAGCAAAGACATCGACAGTCTGTGTATTCTTTAAAACCCCACCAGGTTCAAGGTTGCACTCAATTGTATTAGAATTCGAGGTAAGGACGGGGAACTCTGTGGCAATCAAGTGCCACATTGATTGCACAATACAGGGCTATATACATAGATAAAAGTCACGTGCTAAGATAAGCTTGATCTCGCTAAGCAAGCCAAGCACAAATTCCAATACTACCAGGTGTGATTCTGCATGATGACATTGTTCGGATGTTCAAGGAGAAGGGTAAGCAGCTGAAAAAGAAGCAGAAAGTAGTTGAGAACAGCACTGACAATATTCTTGGCAATGAGATTGATCTTACTTCATCTTTAATACAATCTTTTCTTTCATTTCTACTGTGTAAATGTACAAAAATAGTATCTGAATTATGAGTACTCACAAGTATACCCACAGATACTTGTACATACTTGCAGGTGGCGAGTAGTTCACAAGTACTCAAATACTTGCAAGTAATTGACTCGTGAGTGCAAGTCACTCATGGGAACATACTTGCACGAGTGCAAGTTTAATATTTTGCAGCTAAATTACTTGTGAGTCCGAGTGTGAGTTACTTGCGAGTGCACTCGTGCTCAGCCTTAGATCCAGTATATGTGAAAAACCCCAGGTGCTCTGATAATAAGCAACTGGGTGCCTTCTGTAGTGAAGGAGCATATTGAAACCAAAAAAGTGATATGCCAATAATATGAGTCATTTGATTTATTAATAATGAGAACAACACTGAAACTGGTCATAGGCATCCACAGCAGGATATTCAGTAAAATTTCCCACTAGACATATGACACCTTGCCTGACTAGCAGTTCACTGACTCCATGTCAGAACATTGGTACTTCCAGCTTGGCTGATCTCCTTAACCAATTTCCACCTCATACCTCTGGAGATAATATTGAAGCAGTTTTTTCATTACAAATCCTTGTATTATTGTTGACTTCAAAAACAACATTATATTGTGGTACTTACCAGATGTTCTCACAATAGGAAGATATATAAGTAACAAGTTATTTTCCTCTGTACTTTATAACTGAAATTTATATAATGGACACTTTCATAAAGCAGTTGTTACCTCTGAAATCCCTGTGTCTACAAGCCAATGGAAGTCAGCATCACTCTGCAGTATGGAAGGATTATAGGTAGAATCTATGCAGTTATTCTAAGTGAACACTAGAGTTAGCATCTCAGGTGTAGATGTCCAACATAAGACAAAGCCTCAATGGACAATAAATTGATTAAAAAAACAATTGAATTTATATCTAAAACTTCTAGAAATTTATCCACTGGTGTTTATTATCAATCCCGCTTCTTTAGCAAGTGAATAGAAAATTGAGGAAGAATTATTAAGTAAATTTGTTGGAGTATCAATTTCAGCCACCTATGAAAAATGAATTATATATTTTGAATCCAAGAAAAGAAAAACACCTACCACACCAGAGTCCATTACAACTACTCGATCTGATTCAAGAATAGTGTTGAGGCGATGGCTGCAGAATTTATTAGTGGAGACCACTAAATATATATTTAAACATACGCAATAGTAAGCATGGTGACCTCAGCAAATGCTGGACCATGTATGATGTCTTGGATAGCTTGATCTGTATCTAAATCTACAGCAGAAGTAGCTAATTAAAGAAAGTCAGTAATAAGAATAATAAATAAATAGCACTTTTTAAACACTTACCTTCATCAAGGACCAGTATTTTAGACTGAAAAATAAACTTAAAAATAAATTCAAACAAAAAAGTAAATTATGCTCACCTTGCGCAAAAGAGCTCTAGCAAAGCAGAGTAATTGTTTCTGTCCAGCAGACAAAGAAGAGCCTCCTTCACGAACAGGTGCATCAAGTTTATCTGCCAAACTTTCAACATATTCTTTTAAGTGGGCCTGCACCAAAATCAGATTTTTATAATTAATAACATAATAGAAATTTAACACCAACCTGCCGAAGGGCAACCCAAATATCTGCATCTGAATATTCACCAACAGGATCAATATTTTCCCTGAGTGTCCCTTCAAATAAATCTGGTGACTGTGGAACAATGGATAAACCAGACCGCACTTTACACAAATATATTATCAGATTTGGAAGCAATCAATGGATTACAACTTACAATCATGTAATCCAACTTTTGAAATATCCACAGAATCAATAAATATTGTTCCGGTGACTGGTTCAATAATACGGAATAAAGCAAGAAGAAGCTGTGAATTTTAAACATATAAATAGCAATCCTTTGAAAGAAAATAAGGTCTAACCGATGATTTTCCTGCCCCAGTTCGGCCACAAACTCCGATTTTCTCTTTTGGCATCTGAATCATCCAATATAAGCTTATTTCAACTATAATCTGTTAGTAGAACTTACGATTTTCAGGGAAATGTCCTTCAAAACTAGATCCAAGCCTGAACGATATTGAGTGGAATAATTTCTGAATAAAAATACAATATGACTAAGTATAATAAACAGGAGTATTTTCGAAACAAAAAATACCTAAATTCAATGCAGCCTTTTGAAGGCCAGATACCAGGAGGTTTCATTTCCGGTATTTCTTGTGGAGCCTCAGGTGCAACTTCCGTTTGATGGAGTACACACTCAACACTGACAATATTCTGCTCAACCTCACTTGCTGAACGTACCACCCAGTTCTAAGAAAAAAATTAAAAAAGGTTCATGCTTGCAAAGTTAAAAGACTGACCAGCGATGAAGTGGTGTTTAACGCATATGACAAAACCAACCCAACAAGCCCAGCATCAACACCTGTGGTGATTAATGCTGACATAGCAAGGAATGCGACAGTGAGGATAATCAAAGCACCAACAAACTCCAAGCGGACAGAAAGCCACCGATTGACTGATATGCTTGGAAGGTAGCAAATCTGATTGTGGTCGATACGTTTCTGATTTATTGCCACAAATATTGACTGTTGATGAAAAGCACGGATAGTCGATAAGCCGGCGAGAGACTCAGAAAACCAGGCGAAAATAGGTGATCGAGTAACGGCATCAATTCGTTTGAGCTCGCGCGATGTGGCAAGATAATACCTTGAACAGCGTTAGTGACCAACAATAGATAGAAGCCTAGTAATTCTTACTTCATGACTCGCAAATAAAACCATCCAAGTGGAATAAGTGCGATTAAAAAAGGAGGGAAACTGGTGCCGATGACAGCCACAATTGACAAACAAACCGCAAGGGTCCGGCAAAGACCTTGGATTACTCGAGCCAGAATTTGATCTACGACATACATGTCGCGTGAAAACAGGTTTAAGATCCTAGGTGTGGAAGTCAATCAAATGCGATGAGATTATACAACAATTCAGAACTAACCGGCCAGTGGGGGTCAGTTCAAAGAAACTTAAGGGAGCACGCATCAGGGCATCTAACATCTACAAAACGGTAAGTGGAGCATCTTCAATAAGTTGAAAACTACGTACAGAATCATGAAGGCGCTTGGCACTTCTCAATGCACAGTAAACCCACATGGTGATGGCAGATATTGCGCCAAGGAGACTCGAAGACAGGGAAAAGAGACCGTATACCAGGAGATATTTGAACATGCCAGAATTGTTCCCCATTTCGCGATTGTGCTCGCCCCAGTATCGCAAAGTGAGCGTAGCCATGACGGAAGCGCCTTGCTGTGCAACAGTGGCGAATAGAAATAAGACAAAGCCAGCTTTTGATGCTGCTTGAATGTACTGTTTGTAGACATCAATCTTGACTCGTCCTTGTTCTTGGTGCTCCTTCGTTAAACCTCCCGAGGGTTTATGCGTGGAAACCGTGGCAATTCTTCGGGCTTTCTGGAAGCTTTCCCTGTGTCGTAGCTTTTCCGATAGAGCGGCTGCATGCTCTTCATCTTTGAGGAAATCATTTTGGCCGTTGTCACTCCTTGGGGTAACACTCCCACTTGTGGCGAAAGGAGTAGATGAACCAGAAGTGTTGTTGCTAGTTCCATGACCTTTGCTATTGGAGGAGAGTTAGGCATATCAAGAGAGACAAACGCAGTACATACACAAGTTTAGATATCTCGCTATTTGGATTTGCGAGAAGACTCGAGTAGGAGCCACGTTCAAGCACAATCCCCCGCCGAATAAATGCAAGAGAGTCGAAATGATGAATAAATGCTATGCTATTTGTGACAAGGATGCGCGCTTTCGTTGCCAGTAGGCCATTCGGTCCGATGATATTGTCTGCAGAAGAGTCAGACTTTGGAAAAAGAACGTGATTTTGAGAACACACCAAATACATGTCGCGCAACATGACTATCAACAGCGGCCAGACTGTCATCGAGTAGAACACTAACAAACTTTTAACATTAAGACATATGCAGACGATATGGCAACGTACAGATCGGCACGAGCGTACACAGCCCGAGCAAGAGAGATTCGAGCTCGTTGACCTCCACTTAACTGGAGGTACTTTAGCAAAGTCACAACGACGAATAAGAAGGTATATACGTACAGTTATTCCTGTATTTCGTGTAAATAAAAGGATAAGACAAAGCAAACCTCTAAAGAACGTACCTTTTTCGCCGACTTCTGTAAGATCACCGTTCGGTAGTAAGGATAAATCTTGCCCGAGGGCGCAACCTGCCGGAGCTTCAATATTAAAATATAGGTATAGACAAACAGCTGGGATACCTTCGACAACCAAGTTGTAGAACGTTTCGTCGTATTCATGGGAGAATAGGATGTTTTCACGAACTGTAGCAGATAGGATCCTGTGGACAACGCGTGAGAGTGAGAGGGTGATAGAGCACAAAGTCAACCCATACCAGGGATTTTGAGGAGCGTATGCTACACTGCCTGTTACTACAACCTCGCCTTCCCTTCGAGTCATTTCGCCAATAATAGCAGAGAGAAGGCTCGACTGATAGCGATGTCAGAAAAGAACATGGAAGGCTGGAGGAAGAAAGTCCGCACCTTTCCTGCACCAACACGCCCAAGAATTCCGACTAGTTCTCCTTTTCTAACAGATAGATTAATTCCTTCGAGGGTAGGTTCGACACTTGTCTTCGACCACGAGAAGTCGGCATCTTTAATCAACAAAACCTATAATCATCCTTATTTAGCTTGCGTTCATTGACATGAAATTTACTTACCTCATCGCCGACTTGTAAATCCGGCTTTTCAACCACTTTCCGTGCATCTGCTTGGAGTTCATCGGCCGTGAGGAATGACGATAGGCGTTGGACAGACACGATGGCCTCGATGATATTTGAAGTGACTTGACTGAACTGCGAGAGAGTCAGGTAAACTCAGGCATCAGGTCAACAGCTGCCACATACCATTGCCAGAGGGAACTGTAAAAGCATAAACAAGGAAATAGCAGGAAAGATTACATCTGATGTCAGGGGGGTCGAAGAGGTGACCGCCGCGGTCGCGAAGGAGCTGAAAGCTACGAGTAGAGGTATCCCACTCCAGAGGGCCATGTTCCAGGACTGGAGTCATAAGCGATGGCAATCAGAGTGAGAGATCTCAAAAACCTACTGTGACAATTCCAATTTTCTTCAGCATTTTTAATTCTTGATTATTCCGAACCTCCGTGATTTTACGAATAAAGCTGTATTCCCAAGCATATAGCTTTATGCTAGAAAAAAGGTTAGAACGGCGAGATATAACAAGACCGAAGGGATATACCTCTTAATATTAGACAAAAGTTCGCTCATGAGGCGAGTACGCTTATCACGGTTCTTCATCTGCTGCTCTTGCATGCGTTTGAGTATACGAGCGATGACTAGTATGCGAACGTAAGTTGTATGTTTCACGAAGTTAGAAGATATAAAAAATACTCACATGTATTCAAAGGAATGGATACGATCATGATAGCCACTCCGACGAAGGCGGCCCAACCAAGAAGGTTATACAGAGAAATAAATGCAAGGGTAATCTAATTAACGCGCAGACATATTCGTTATAGACGGTTCGTACATCCAAGATAGATCGATCGTACCTGCAGCGGTCCAGATATCGCAATCAGACCGTAGGTGCAAAGGTCTTGTAATCGTGTTGCATCCACAGACATCAAGTTGACAATATCACCAGATGCGCGTGTACGTTCATCATTTGAAAGGACTAAGGCTTTCGTATATATCGCCGTCACAAGACCAGCCCGGACGCGCATTCTATATGCATTAATAAATTTCAGCTTAAGAGAACCAAATAGGAAAAGGTCAGTCACGCACCCGGTTTCGAAAGTACGTTGGAAGTACTGTATAAGGAATGAGTCAGATACCCTGCAGCACGCTCATAGAAAGACGAGATCAACTTACCTGATTGAGGCATATTGTTTGTAGGACAGAAGCTACGAACATAGCAATAGCAATAGCAAAGCCTTCCAAATCGCTTGGTCGTTTGTCTGGCTGGAACCGCGCACTCTGATATAGCGATATGTAGGCCAAAAGCAGACGAAGTAGTTGAGGTTGCAGGAAAGCCAACAGGTCTTGAAGGACCTTCAACCCCGCGGCGCCGGCGTAAGGGCCACCATACGCAAGGAACAATGCCTTCCAGAGTTTACTATATATTCGTTAGAGGATAAAATGGGATATGAGATTGAAACTGACTGCTTCTTCATTGCTTTCTTGAGGTCCTCGCCCAAATTAACTGATTCGTCGGAAGGTATCAAAGGGAAGAGATCATCCTCTGTGATGAACGTAGAGGCTCCTTTCTTCATGAGGGGAGTCATCCATGAGAAAGTCTAGGGATATTCACGTTAGCGCTGGTATTAAAGCTATGAAAATACATAACTTACCCAAATACTGTAGATATTTGCTAACAGGACCGGATTTTCTTGCGCGACTTTGTCCGAAGGCTGAGGTTCCAACTGTGATCCCATGGATTCGAGGGCGTATGATATAGCACCGATGCCGACAGTGATCCATTTCAAAGCCAAAACCGCGACAAAGGTGTAAACGTCGGTCAACACAATCGTACGAGTCCAGACGGCGACCGCGGCTATGTAGAGTGGCCAAAAACGAGAAGAAGAGTGGATGCAGTCTTGGTTCGGGTATGGTTGAAGTAGGTAAAAACAAGTATGGAGGCCAACGCGAAAGGTTCCAATACGTAGGATGGAAGGACAGGAACCGATTTGTGGGAGAACACGATGATGAAAAGATTTATGAGGCTGGTTATGAATGAAATGGCAAGTAATACCTGCTTAGGGAATGAATACAAATTTTAGACGTGATTGAACCACAAGACGTACGAGTTTTGCGCCCAAGAAGAGGGATCTTTTACGAGATCTTTGCAGAGGCTCGTTCAAGCAAACCGAGAAGGATCTCAAGAGAGAAAATAGGAATATGCCGGAAAGTAAACTTGAGATGAGGATGCCTTCCTCAAAGCAAGGTGTTATGTCGAAATCCCTGAGACGCGAGACAGGCTGCCAGCCCTCGATATCGTGGCAGGTAGCCATGGATTCAAGGACGAGTTTGAAAGAGTCAAGAGCTCCGAGAGACGAGTTGAAAATGTTACGTGTTGCGCCAATGTTGCGCTTTGCCCGCACTTACTTACTTGGGGACAAATTGATTTTGAAATTGGACGGATTCGGGCCGAGAACTATTTTTGTTGAAAGCCATCATCTCATTGAATTCTACACGGTAGTAGCTGTGCTAGCTTCGAAGTTCTCATCACTACTTACAGTGCGAAATTCTCGCCTGATAGTGGTGGCTCTCCAGATAAATTCACAAGCTCGCCTGGCATTCGACATGCTGACAGCCATCGAGCACCGCCTCAACGAACAGCAAGTGTCTCCGACGAATTGCCCAGCGCCTCAAGGACATTCTCAAGAAGAGTGCCTCGCGCAAACCAATTCTACCGAAGACCTCATGTAATGCACCGCCGGAACCGATTGACGAGAAGCCGCTTCCTAAGGTTGACAAGGGCAAGAGCAAAGAGACTGTGAAGACTCGAACCAAATTGCCTCTCCGCCTCCATTCCGCCACCGAGGAGTTACCCGGCTCTCCTTTGCCTTTCATCCCTCTGCTCACTTTGGGGCGGGGCAGGGCGGGCCTATCCCTACGTCCTATTGCCATTTCTTAGCTTCTTACTCGCGCAGCCGCAGAGCTTCCTCTCCGCCCCGTCCGCTTCCCTCTGCTTGGCGAATACCAGGGTGCCTTTACTGGCGAAGACTTTGTCGCCTGATTAATATTGCAATAAAACGTCCAGACTTCGGCGAAGCCTCGGTCCGCTGAAGCAACAGCAAAAGACTTGACAGAGATGGAGGCCTTTTGCGAGGATTCGGAGAGCTTGGAAATGTTTTTAAAGATTCTGATGATGCATTGTATCAATTCAGGCCAAAGGTTTGTTATTCGTTAATAAAATCTACCTCGTCTAAATCACTATTTCCCTGCTTTAGGCCTTTTGAGTTGGGCAAACATGCCGTAGACTCTCCGAATCATCTATACCTCATCCGAAAACTTGTTCAAGGAGACGGGAACTTTTGTCAGCCTGTCAGCAAGACGCTGAACAACAATGCTAATTCCGACCCTGTTTATATTCGGGCAAAGGAAGAAGCTGACAAAGCCGACAAAGCATACCGCATTGGCGTTAGGTGCCTCGATTAGTACTTGAAGAGCGAATTGGGGAGACCCTGAAAGTGCCTCAACGGAGAGCAAGAGATTGAGAGCAGTGAAGACTGGTGCGACCATATCTACTACTCATATCGAAGCATACGCTCATTATTGCAACAGTTCTTCTTCAATATCAAGGAACTTCAACCCAAGTCTCTCGAACCACCAATGGATCGCTCTGCGACGCAATGAGCGTCATATCATCCCGAGTCTGACTTGACGGCTCATTGCTTCCCACGGCCCTTCCCGACCAGATATATGAATCGGTCGCCTACGATGAACTGACGTCGTCTTCGGAATTGACCTGCGCAAGTGGGCTGAAGGGGGTGGTCTGCCTTAACACAAGAGATGAGAAGAAGGAGCTCGTGCCACCCGTTTTTACCACCATGCTCAGCGGGCTGGACGCCGCATACGAGCGCATGCCGAACGACGTCGAGAAGTCGCAATGCGTGGATATACGAGTCCCTCTGGCGCCGTGCACCTGCGCGAAAGTCTGAATGCCATCACACCAGACCAGCTCTTCCCTCCAGACTTGCTGGCCAATTCGATGCGCCTGTCACTGCAGCTGCCTCAACTCTGGATGTTCGACTTGATGCCTTCGTTGGCAAGTAGAGAAGCGGATAAAGTCTACTTCTCCAAGATTGCGCCTCCACGGGAAGAAGTAAGTAGATACACTATGATTGCTGCTCGATTCTAACCTTGTTTTCGTAGCTTCAGGCCTAAATTTGAATCTGAGCGTCCATTCAAGATCGTCATCCCAGTTGTATGCATCCTTCTTAATTTATTGAATATTCTCTCATCATATCTTTAGTGTTTTCGTCGATTTTCTCCGGCATTATGCCCTTGACCATGCTCGCAAGAAGCACGAATCTGAACGCAAAGCACCTATCAGGAAACGCACCGCTCCGATCGATATGCGTTTGAGCGGAGCGAATCCTCTCGATGCAGATCTCAGCAGCTGTTGGTCGCTCAGGTCCTTGACTGTAATGAGCAAGACTTGCTAGTATCTCAATGGCAAATTGAAATTTTAGTTTTTGCTTCGAATTCGTGTTTCTACGTCTCATCCACGCCAACGGCGAATATCTATAATCAAGTCCTCATTACAGAACAGTCCATTTTCTGCTAATCATCAAACTGCGGAAGGGTATCTCCTACAATCTCTTCTCCTTGGGCGACCTTTTTGAATAGCTCGTATGCTCTGTCCAAATCATCGTTGACGATGACAAGATCATGAACATTGGGCTCCTTCGCATACTCAATCTCCGCCAAGGCAGTAGTAAGGCGTTTTTGAACGGCGCTTTCACTCTCCGTTCCGCGTTGTTGGAGTCGAGCGCGGAGAGCCGACATGGACGGAGGGGAAATAAATAGGTAGACAGGGTTAAGGTTTGTTTTTTTATTTGACGAACGCCCTACAATATCGGATTAGCATACCCAACGAAAGGTGAATACAATCTCACCTGCGCCTCAATGTCCAGTATACACCGACGACCTTGCTGTTGGACCTGCCGAACAGTCTCGAAGCTGGTGCCATAGAAATTGCCCGAGAACTCTGCGTGCTCAATAAACGCGTTCTCCTGATAAGTCCTTAAAATTTGAGGGTGACAAAGTGATATTGCTTTCCGTTGACTTCACCCGGGCGGGGAGTGCGAGTCGTGTCTGTAATATAGTCCATTGATCACAAGGCAAAATGGCAAAGATCATGGCAAGGTCGCGCACGGGAAACACTAAATCCAAACTTGTCGGGAAACTCTGCAAAGAGACGTTGGAGGAGGGTGCTCTTTCCTACGCCCGAAGGCCCGGAAAGAATGAGAGGGCGCAGGAAGTCGGGACGAGGAGACATGAATTCTAACGAAATACTAGCATGGAGAGATCGCTATTTCGGTAAAGAAATACCGATGTGACTTTGTGACTGGCATCACCGTCGTGTCACTGAGTGTGGGGGCGAAGTTGCTCTTGTACATTTTGTTGGCGAAGCATTGAGCTCGCTTGAGCCCCGCCTCCTTTTCCTTCTTCAACGCCCACGACGACTCGGAAACGCACAGTTCTTATCGGAATACCCCTCAGATACCCAAGCCGGCAACTGAACCTCGTTTACCCTGCTCAATTCACTCTTTTGATCTGGTTACACCCTAGCCTTCTCGTTCCAGATATAGCGGACTCTCTTTCACCTTTATATTCAACCCAACGACCTCCTAACGACGTATTATGGGTGCTGTCTGCTGTAGGCCACAGGTGATATCCTTACTGGTCAACTCCTGAGTCAGCAAGCTTGCTCACATTCCTGTGTTCCCAGCCCATCGACTTTGACGGTGATGTTAATCTCTTTCACTTCATGCTTCTAAGATGTGTTGGGAAAGGGGCTTTCGGAAAGGTGCGTGATGCTCTTTCTCTCTTTTTCGCTACCTCGCACATCTGAGTGTTGCCATCGTTCCCAAGGTCCGAGTTGTCCAGCATAAGCAAACTCGTGATCTATATGCCCTCAAGTACATCAACAAAGCCAAGTGCGTGAAGATGAAGGCGGTTCCCAATGTTATACAGGAACGCCGGCTTTTGGAAGAGGTTGGTTTCCCTCGCGCATAATCCCTCCGTTTCGTTCACCTACTTCTATTTTGGTGTCAGATTGACCACCCGTTCATCGTCAATCTGCGGTATGCATTCCAAGATGATGAGAATTGCTTCTTTGTCTTGGATCTCATGCTTGGTGGCGACCTTCGCTGTAAGCTCTCGCTCTCCAGTCTATCTCCACCAGCTTTCTCCCACGGCTCATGACCACTTGTCTAGTCCACCTTGAACGGTTAGGCTCGATGCCAGAAGAGACCGTTCGCTTTTATCTTGCTCAGCTCTCTTCAGCCTTGTCCTTCCTCCATGAAATGGGCATCATGCATCGGTGAGGACGCCCTCCGAAGTTCCTTTTTAGGCCCTTTCTTTGTCTGTCAAGTTTGCGCTTACCGACTGTATTTATTCAGGGATCTTAAACCCGATAACATTCTTCTCGATGAGCGAGGCAATGCTCATCTAACAGACTTTAATATCGCAGTCCACTTTGGTGAACGTAAGCTGACAGGAGTTGCAGGATCAATGGCATATATGGCACCAGAGTACGTTCGTTGTTCATGATATCTGGCACCTCCATAACGACCTTTCTCCTCCGAACAGAATTTTATTGAAACGAGGGTACACGTACTGCATTGATTGGTGGTCGCTCGGCGTCTGTGCATACGAACTCATCTTTGGTCGGCGACCTTTCAGAGGCAGATCCAATAGTGATCTTACCTATAGCATTTCCCGAGACCCATTGAAGTGGCCTGAAGATGCGGATAAGAAGTGTAGCCGTAATGGAATGTTGGTGTTAAAAGGGGTAAAAAAAAATCTTCTTCACGATATGTTACACGAATTCTCACACATTTGTCTCTAGCTCCTAGAGCGGGATCCTTCGAAACGCTTCGGTTGCAAGCCAAACGGAGAAGGGTTTCAGGAGTTGCGAAGGCACCCTTGGTTCAAGCCCATTGACTGGGACACATTGGAAAGCAAGGAGCAAATTGCGCCGTTTATACCAGATGTAAGCGTTTTTTTTCTCCGCTGCAACTTCCAGAAGGCTCAAAGGATTCTTCTCAGGCAAAAAAGGCCAACTTTGATGCATCTCACGAATTGGAGGAATTGCTCTTGGAGGATAATCCTCTTAAAGCAAAAGCAAGGAAGGCTAACCAGGATAATCTCAGCGCTGAAATGAGGCAAATGGAAGACCAGTGCGTCGTTCGATTCGAAGCACTTTATGCTCATGCTAAAACATAGCTGCCAGATTTACTTCTTACGACTTTAAGAAGATGCAGCGGCGTTCATACTATCCGCATAACCAGCATCTTATCTCTACAGCTACGGCGACGTCCTCAGGTCTTGCGTCGTCACGGCCAGGCACTCCTGCCAATGACCTGCGAGTCGAAAATAGTGGTCTCCGTGTGGAGGGCACCGACATGCGGGTGGATGGAGGGATCATATACAACGGCAACTCCCTGGACATGCATGACCGCGATGAAATCACGATGAAAGAGAGAGGAGAAGTCATGCGAGTGGATCAAGTGCACCTTGAAAAAGAGTATTCATAGACATCCCCACCTCGCGCTCGTGAGCGTTTCCTTTTTTTCGTCTTTGGATTCTCTCCAGGTCTTTGCTTCATCTAACTTTTCCTAGACCTGACCCTTCGCTTCATTTCCCCGCCTGTCTTTGGGTTTCACGTGTGGATTATACCTTTGCAACCACATTAAGATATACTTTTTAATCTTTTCTATCTGATGCCCCGTTTGTCATGTCCAGCTAGTACGTTTTTAGTTTTCGCTCTGCATATATATCCCTATGTCCATTCTTTGAACCTCTCTACGTAACTTTAAATTTACACGTAATGCGGTGTTAAATCCTGTAACAAAGCTCTTCAATACAATCTCGAACACTAACATCATATAGATAGTGACCATGGATGAGAAAGAGCCTCGACGGGAATGATAATTGTGTGCCAGGAATGGTAACTGTGGCTGTGCACCCAAAATTTCTGGGCTCATCTACTGCTCATCCACTGACTACGACAATACGTACCCGCCCATCCCCCACGTACCAAAATGGCGGAATACGACCTCTCCAAAACGATAATTCCCTACCTCGACCGGCATCTGTCCTTCCCTCTCCTCGCCCACCTCAGCGAAACTGGTCTGTTCCCGGCGGAAGAAGTCATTGTGGCCCAGTATGAGCTCGCAAAGGGTACGAATATGTTTGATTACGCCAAGACGCTATTCGAGCAGATATATCCTGGGCGACAGGTTCCTGCAGGTGAGTTCCGTGTCCGTTCGCTTGTTGATAGACGGGAAAATATTGATGTGAGATAATTGCTCGCAGAGTTTGATCTGAAGCGCAAGAACGCGGTGTCAACGAACGAGAGGCTGCAGCAGGAGGCGCAGGCTGTGTTGGACGTTATTGAGAATCCCGATGTCGCACAAGCGCTCCGACAGGATAAAAACCAAAATCTACAATACCTCAAGGATAATTATAACGTGCGTCTCTCCTCTTCCACCTCCCGCCTCGTGCATCATTCACTCTGCACCATTCATTCGTCCTGTTTCTACCAATATCACTGACATTACACCAACCCATAGCTCACCCTCGAACAAATCACTGCCCTCTACAATTTCGGCCAATTCCAATACACCTACGGCAACTACACAGGCGCCGCCGATTACCTGTACCACTTCCGCGTCCTTTCCACCGACAACGAGCTCAACACCTCAGCGCACTGGGGCAAGCTCGCCTCGGACATCCTTACAGGCAGATGGGAGGTGGCGCTGGAGGAGCTCAACACCCTTCGTGAGGCCATCGATGCGCGGAGCCCTGGGTCGTTGTTGGGATCGGCGGCGGCGGTGGCTGCAGCTGCAGCTGCGGGAGGTGGTGCAGGGACAGCGAACATCCCCGAACCCGCGCTGGGCCAGCTGCATTCGCGTACCTGGCTGGTGCACTGGAGCCTGTTCGTGTACTTCAACCATCCACAGGGCCGGGTGCTGCTGCTCGAGACCTTCCTCTCCCCCACGTATTTGAACACGATACAGACAGCGTGTCCATGGATCTTGCGGTACCTCGCCGCGGCTGCTATCCTCTCGCGCAAGGCCGCTGCAGGGCTTCCCTCCAGTACCGCCGCCGCCGGTGCGACACCACTCTCCTCGCGCGTACGCAACGCCATCCGCGAAGTCGTCAAAGTGATCCAGACGGAGGAGTATCAATACCACGACCCCATCACGCAGTTCCTGAAGGAGCTTTACGTCGAGTTCGATTTCGAGGCGGCTCAGCGGGAGCTGAGGGCCGCAGTGGACGAGGTGGTGGGGAATGACTTTTTCTTGGGAGAGTTTAGGGAAGAGTTTTTGGATAATGCGAGGTATTTGATTAGCGAGGCGTACGTGAGGATACACCAGAAGATTGACATTGCGTAAGTCTTTTTTTTGGGATTTGAAGTTTTTGGGGTGGGCTTTTTCCAACGAGGAGGCTGATGGAATGGATTGCGTTGTTTTCCTCATAGGAACCTCTCGGAACGCCTAAACCTCTCGCAAGAGGAAGGCGAGAAGTGGATCGTCAACCTCATTCGTGAGACCCGGATGGGCGCAGACGCGAAGATCGATTTGGAAAAGGTTCGTATCTCTCTTCATGTCCTTCCCTCCCCCTTCCACCCATCCTTCCCTATCTGTTCCTGTCATTTCTCTACCCGTAACCAACCGCTTATACTCACGCTCCTCCTCTTCCTTCCTCTCCTCCTACAGAACGTCATCGAGATCAACCGCCCCCCTCTCCCGATCTACCAAACAGTCATCGAGAAGACACGGCAACTGGCCGTGCGCACGCAGGCGTTGGGCGTGGCTGTTTCGCGCGGCGGGCAGGTTGGTGGTGGGCAGCCGCAACAACAGCAAGTACAAGGGCAGCAGGGTCAGGGTCAGCAGATCAAGGTCGAGCAGGCACCGGCGGTTGTTGTTAATTAGCGGAGGATGGATATCGCGCGCCTTGCGGCTGGGGTTCACCTTGTCGAAAAAATGGTTTTCGTTCTCTTGCGCTACTGTATCTATCCTACATCGTTGCCATCCCAATGAGAGATGCTGCTGCTGCCAGCCATGTAAGCTATTACTACTCAGCATATTACAGTTGTTGGTGGAACATAGGGCATGGCTCGATTTTATTTTTTCCAACGATGCTGTACAATATTTTGGACATATTAGTGCGCTCATTTCTCACTTGTTTGCGACGAAAGTATCTTCTTTAGATTTACAATAAACATCCGCATCGACACTTACACTCGTAGGAAATTATAAGAATGGTGGAGAACCGAGTCTGACTCGCCGTCAAATGCACGCGACTTCAAGTTGACGTGATCGACCTGACGAGTGAACGCGTGAACGCATGAAACGTTTGCACATCCATGCCACACACATCCATTTTGATCATCTCGCTCTGCACCCTTTAGTCCTGGTAGGCTCTGGAGTTCAATCAAAGTCTTTGCGATGTCCGACCTACCCCAGACAACGCGGGTGTTCCGTTCACGTTGTCAGTCCTGGAATCTCGGGAAGAGCAAAATATATAACTAACTGCGATTTGATCTAGTTTCTGTGCTCTTGCCCGAGAAATGTCTAATATACTGCCATCGGCATCCAAGACGCGTCCCAGACAGGCCCCACGGCCTTTTGACTATCCAGCGTTGCAAGTGTTCCGCAAATGGGTCAATGCACTGCGCACGAAATTCGCACCTCTTCCTCCCCATACCACCTCTATTTGCTTTCGCCTGCTCTTCCCAGAAGAAGATATACGCCGAAAATATGATATCCAAGAGACTAGGATGACCCAGTTGCTGGCGGATTGTTTTGGTGTCGACCTCAAGGTTTTTGAGAAATGGAGCTTAGAAGAAGCGTCAGGCTGTCTTGGCCAGGAGTTGAAGATCGTATTGGAGCGGATATGTCCTGTAAATAACGTCCATTCTTTTTATTGAAACGATCACTCATGATTTTAGCCAGCATCCAGATGGTTTTATCAGTCCCATATCGCTTGCGGAGGTGGACGAACTTCTGGACGAACTCGCAGCCAAGTCCGGTTATTCCCACAAATCGGTTCGGTCAAAGTTCTCAAAGGACCACCGTCGTCCACGCTCAGCCATAATACGTAGTCTCTTCAGAAGTCTATCGCCTGAGGACGCCTCCGTCCTTACCCAAGTAGTCCTGAAGGACTTGAGACCCATCTTATATCCTCTGACTGAATTTCATTACACCACCGCCCTAACAAAGTTTAACGTGGCTTCGGTCAAGATGCTTACAAAGGAGCATGCTATGGATGTCTGGGATCCCTCAAGAACACTGTCAAACTTTTATCGCGTGCGCTCGTCTCTTGATGAAGCCGCAGCTTTCGCCAACCAGTCGTCCAATTCATCTCAAGTCATTCTCCCGACTATCGCCTCCCCTGTCGCTGTGAGTATTTAGATCTGTATCTCGCTACGCCGCTCACGCGTCCGTAGATACCAAAGTCAGAGAAGGCTCAAGGTTGTTCGCATGCTTTGGAACTTTTTCAAGGTTCAAATAGAGTATGGGCCGAAACCAAATATGACGGCGAACGAGCTCAAATACACGTCGAGATACGAGCAGACAACACCTCTTATATCACCATCTTCAGCAAGAGTAAGAGGGATTCAACACATGACAGGCACGCTGTGCATAGTATCATTCGATCCGCCCTTGGACTTGATAGTCGAGGGCACCTCGGGCAGGCAAAGACCATACAAAACATAATATTGGACGCCGAAATGGTGGCTTTCCGGGGCGAAAAGGTGGAAGGTGATATATCTCCTCGAACATGGAGGCTTGGTTGTATCGCTAAGTAATTGTCTTGCCAGAATTTTGGCATATTCGACAATTGATCGAAGATACTGCGCATGGAATCCGCGGCAACAGAAGACGTTCCCATCTGGTCGTTTCCGCTGAGTATGTCTCTCTCGATTCGATACCTTCAAGTTGGACACTAATGATTAACCAGACACGAATCCATGAATAGCGAAGCGAATGAAGGTTTAAATCTCGGTCTCGTCTTCTTCGACGTCATCTATCTTAATTCACAATCACTGCTTCCTCACACCTATGCCCAGCGTCGCGAAATTCTCGAAGGTCTGATTCAAATAGAACCTGGAAAGGCCATTCTCGCCAATCGCTGCCTTGTCGACATGTCCATAAAGCGACCAGAGGACACTTTGCGGCGGATTTTTTCCGAGCACATTGCCTCCCATGAGGAAGGACTAGTGCTGAAGGCGGAGGATTCGAGGTACAACGACTATCGAAAGCCATGGGTAAAGCTCAAGAAAGACTATATTCCTGGTCACGGTGACACCGTTGATATGGTCGTCCTCGGGGCTAGCTGGGAGAAAATTCGTGGGCGCAGTCTACGTGGTACGTGAAAAGCCATGTTTTTCGCTGTTAGCCGTAGACTGAAAATTTGCTCTAGTTCCACCGACAACTTTCACGACATTTTATATCGGTGCCTTGGAAAACAAGAAAGAAACCTTGCAGAAGGTTTGCTGCGTGCTCGTATGGTGTTTAACCTTCTAATTTTTCTATACATTGCTAGCCTCCTCGCGCTCCTAAATTTCACGTGTATTTCACTGTGTCCTATGGCTTATCTCGCTTCCAGTTGGAAGAGCTTAACTTTCTGATCAAGAACTCAGACCCTGTGTCTTATTCCTCCTTGGTATGACTACCACCCACATCCACCGATTCCACTCATTCATCAGAACACCTCAATGCAGAACGCTAGCGACCTTCCTTTCATTGTGACGATTTTCAAAGGACTCAGACCTCCTCCAACTGTCATCTTGCGAACTCCCTTACTTGCGGAACTCTTTGGCGCAGGGTTTACGAAGGCGGCCCAAAGTCAGGTATGCGCAACGATTTTTGAGACGACTGGAATCTGATATCGAGTTCCAGCACTACGAACTTCGCTTCCCACGAATTGTGAAGGTTTATCGCCCCAGCGAACGCAGTTGGGAAGATGGCGAAGATCTTGAATCATTGCACAAGATCGCTTGCAACTCTGTCGGTCGAGATAGGTCCGACAAGGACGTTGATGACGTCGTCAGAGCCATGTTTAACAAGCCGGTGTCACCTGGTATTAACTCGACTGTTAAACGAAAAGCAAGGACCGAAGGCTGGTACGACAGGCTGGCTGAATCGGAGAGAAAAAGGCCTCGCTACGACAAGTCTCCGACATGCATTTCTAAACGAGCTTCAGAAAACAGTCCGACCGCTCAGTCCGTCCAGAGGAGGGTGGAGTCTTCCATCAGGAAAGATTCGCAGCCTTTGACCTCCAAGACCAACATTGAAAACATATCTGCCAGCAATCCAAGCACGGTTCCGGACAAAGCAAAATATACATTGCAGTTGACAGTTCCACGATCGCCAATAACTCCTTCTCGTCGCCCTCCATCTATTCAAATTCAAGACCACCACCCATCTTAAACCCCTTGCCAACACCTACAAAGTCTCCCAAAAAGGCTAAGACGCATCCAGTCGCGAATGATGTGCGCACTGGCAGAATGCCAACACTTCCGCCGGACACCCATTTGGGCAATAGTCTTGTGTGGTTTGCAAAGCCGAGTGGCAAGGCCTGCTCAGCTTGGGCAGCATGGAAGAAGCAAGTTCCACAGAGGCTTCATTCTATACAGTCGCTATTGGCCGGATGTGGGTGGACGGAGGAAGGCATAGGGGAAAACATCACCGTCAAGAAGGGTATAATAATTCTTGACGAATGTGACGAGTGTGGAGACAAGTGGAAGGCTTGTATAGAGGGTATGCTGAAAGATGTACCCCAACGGACGCGAGTTGAAGTAGTAGTATATGGATGTCGGTCGAGTACGAAGCCTCTCTACCGATATCTGTAACGGTCACGTATATGACATCATTCCCATGTTTTCTCTACTACGGTCATCATCTGTCAGACGCTTTTCGTCTTCAGCGCGTCGTCTAGATCGTGCCGTCGTCTACGCGCAAAATGGCGATCCTTCAAAAGTCTTGAGTGTCCTTACTTACCCTCCACTCTCCGGACCACCTCCAAATTCCGTGAATATCAAGTTTCTCCTGTCTCCAATCAACCCAGCAGATATCAATGTCGTTGAAGGCGTCTACCCAAGCAAACCCGCGAAGACAGACGCGTTGACTCTTCCAGGAAAGGACGGAGACGCCCATTCTCTCTTTGTCGGCGGAAACGAAGGTCTAGCTCGTGTTACCGCCGTGGGAGAGGGAGTCGATTCGCTCGCTGTTAACGACTGGGTCATTATGATCAAGCAACAGGCAGGTACCTGGGCCACGGACAGAACTGTGTCCGCAGTCGACGTCGCCAAAGTCCCGGACTCGGACTCCCTCACAGAAGCTCAGGCTGCTACAATGACGGTTGAGTATTCCTGCTCCCGCTGTACTTTCCCACTGAATCGAATCATTGGCGTGTAGGTCAATCCTCCCACCGCGTACAACATGCTTTCCGACTTTGTTGAACTCAAGCCTGGCGACTGGGTGATCCAAAACGGCGCAAACAGTGCTGTACGCGTGCAATCTTGTGCTGGCATCAAATGGCAATACTTAAAATCCCTTGCAGGTAGGACAAGCTGTAATTCAAGTTGCTGCTGCTCGAGGTTTGAAGACCATCAATTTAATTCGCGACAGGTATGTCCATTCTTATCTCACCGGCCATCTTTCTCAGCCATTTTCTAGACCAGACCTTGACCAGTTGAAGCAAAAGCTGCAGCACCTGGGAGCAACCCACGTCCTGACTTATAACCAGCTTTCGGAGAAAAGCGTGAGAGAAGAAATCAAGTCCTGGACTGGTGGGAAGGTAAATCTGTGAAAAGTTTCGTCCAGTGGTGCAGAAGTTCACGATCTTTCATAGGCGATTCGGTTGGGCCTTAACTGCGTCGGTATGTCATTTCGATTCATCAAGATATTGAGTCATGCATTAACACAGTATTCTACAGGAGGGCCCGATACAACAGCTATGGCACGTCTACTTGGAAACGATGCACATCTTGTCTCCTACGGTGCCATGGCCAAACAACCATTGTCAATCCCAATTTCGCTCTTCATCTTCAAGAATTTGATATGCCACGGCTTTTGGCAAAGCCGATGGTATATCCAGAAGCCAGCAGAAGAACGCCAGAAACTAATGAAAACATTAGTTGACCTCATGAAGGAAAAGAAGGTAGGGTTGATTTTGCGCAAATAATGCCTCCCGCTGACCTCTGCCCAATTTTTGGAGCAGCTTGACACACCGGAACACGAGATTGTGACTATTTCAGCACAACAGTCCGATGAAGAAGCGACCTTGAAGCTCAGAGAAACGATACAGGCCATGTCCGAGGGACGCTACGGGAAGAAAGTCCTGCTGAAAATAGAAAGCGCATAAAATATGCCATGTCTGAATCCGTACTATATCTGAACAGACGCATATTGAGCCGATTTCAAAGAAAGGTCATTCAGAAATAATACATGCTATCGCATTTTTCTATCCTCAAAGAAATGCTGGGAATTGGGTGGATGAGCATAAGGTTACAATCCAATTATGCGAGAGGTACGCACCTTCAAGTGCCGCAATTGCCACACACACGTTCCCAGCAACACGACTATCTGTGCAACACTGTACCATACGGCCCGCGAATTCGTGGCCTCGCTCAGATCCCGGTAATCCTCCTCACGCTCGCGCTGGTACTGCTGCTCTCTCCTAATATCCTCTAGTTTCTGGTTCAGGTCGCGCACCTTTCCAGCGAGTTCGGATACGTGCGAACGGTCGTGTTCTACGTCGGGTTTGGTAGAGCCGACAACGATGTCGAGGTAGAGTCGAATATGCGTGTGACTGAACCATGAAGTGTAGTTTGTCGAGAGACAGATGGAGTGGTCGCCTGCCTCGTGCGAGGTAAACGTGAACTTTCCTTCTAAAGGTCCTGTTGACCTCACCACGACATGTCCGACGGCTCTTCCTAAAGACATATCGAATCTATGGTCACGGTATATGAGATGTTGTACGACAACGAACCTGGACCTCAACTACGACACCCAGTTCTGGGTTCTCTCCATATGTTTGATGCTGCTCGTCCCATTCAAGAGCGCGATAGTTGCCTGAAAACGGCCCAAGGTCAAAGAAGTAGACATAAGAACAAAGTGGATTGCACTTACCTTCTACAACGGTGTCGGTAGGTAACTCTTCGATAAAACAGCGTCTCTGGTTGGCGTCGAGGTAGAAATGAAGGGCATTAATAGAAGTAACAAAACATAAAAGTAACGAGAACAACAATGCGGAACGCATTTTTCAAGAGACCAGCTGTCGGGTTTCGTTCTTTACATGCTCTGAGCAGCAGCGGCAATGACATGAACGTGGCGAGTTTGTTTGGTTCTATGGTCACAACCAAACACGATTTATTTAGCTCGGTGAGACACTGACCGCTTTTGAGCAGGACCTCGAATTCCGGACAAACCTCCTTGATTTAAAACTCATCTACTCGTTATTTATCATACCCCTTAAACTGACCAGCCTGCAGTCGTTTACCCCCGCTGCGAGCCCACTCATTCTCCGTTGACTTCCCGTTCATCGCCGACGCTCCATCGCCCTTTTCACGCACGTGCCGAGTCTTCAAGTTGGTGCTCCCCGAGTTCTTGGCTACGATATTCTTCTACGCATAGCAGAAGACCAGGCAGTTCTTTTTCTGGATCGCTCTACCCAGCAGCGGAATATATCTTGTCTGCTTTGCCAATTTATTCTTGGCGGCGCATTCCCAGCACATCATGTCATAAAGGCTGTGCGCTCTGTACTCGTTTTTTGCATAAGCTCAAGCTGTCAGCAAGCCGTCCTATTAAAATCGATCGAGGGTCCTCCAAACGCCACACAGCCTTTCCTCGAATTCCGCCATGGCACAGACCTCAGAAAATAAACCTGCGTATTCCTTGACCCCCGGTGAAGTCCAGTATCTGGCGAAGGCTCACTCCGACATCCCACAATTTCATAACTTCATGACACTAAGTGAAGTTTCACAGTCGCATGACTCAAGTGGCGAGGTAAGCAAATTTGAATCCATGAAAAGGCACTCATCTGACGTGAATAAGCTGGTCTCTTTCGGTTATCATGATGGAGGTCATGTTCGTTTACGTGCCGTACTCCTTCTGGGACCACCGGAGCACAGAAAACAATCTATGAGCGTGAGTGCATACATATACGCTACCCTCAGATTTTCTGAAGCTATTTGCCTCTCTGATAGCGTATATTATCAAAATTAAAACGGATTCAAAGCAAGCCGCATGATAACTTGATTGGCATTCGAGGTTTTTATGCAAGTCCGAATGAACTTCTCACATTAGTCTCCAGCTGCTCTAGCATTTCCATCATGGAATATCTACAGACACACCCTGATCACGACAGACGCTCATCTGTAATTTGTCTTTCCGTTGTGAAATGATCGCAATTTGACGAACTTATCTTTGCGCAGTGTGTAGATGTTGCTAGAGGGCTGGATTATTTACATCGACATAGCATCGTGCATGGTGCAGTTAGAGGTGTACGCAATCTCATTAATTATGGATGACATTCTGACCGAGAAAATATCCTGTAGTCCAATGTATTAGTCAAGCCCGACGGAACTTGTTTCCTCGGCGAGTTTGCAGACGAAGATATTCCTGGACAAGAAACACTCATCCGCTATGCCAGCTGGATGGCCCCCGAACTCTATGACATCAGGTTATACCACAGGTTTAGCATCGATAATTACCGAGATGATTATCATGGAGAGTACAAACTGGCAAGTGATATATATGCCTTGGGCTGCACTGTCATAGAAGTTCGTTCACTCCATTGTCCCTTTAATTTTTATAAGAACTCATTGACGTCCCTTTTCCTCCGTAGATCTATACCGGTGCGCCTCCAATGTTTTGCGTATCCCGCACGATAGAATCAAAACACACGAGGAGCTCGCACGGTTCGGTCGACACCCTCAGCCATAGAGCAGCAGGTGATTCCCCGAGAATTCTCAGTGCCCTCCAAGATATCATGCACATCATTCCTCACCACCGACCTCACTCTGGAAACGCCTTCAAATGGTTAGATAAACCTACGCCATGCGAGTGAGACCTTGTGCGCCGGTAAACGCAAAGGGCCAGATGAGGCGTGCTGCCCGCGAACAGGATTTTTGGACATTCCCTTTCTAATATATGTAGTATCTGATACAATTGTTTTAAATCATTTGTCCTATGGATGGATTGCATACAGCTAGTGTGCTAGAATGATCTACGTTGAATTGATATCTTGGTGGACAGAGAAGACAGAAAGAAGCAAACGAGGTAATTGTTATGAATTGTGAAGGAGACAGAAGAGTATAAAAATACACAATAAAGAAACACTGGTACATAGTAGCCATCACATATATGCCATAAAATAATTATACATATGAAGGTGTCAGATTCACCCAATACGCATTGCGGCGTTTCCTACACTGCTCAAACTAGTACTCCTGTTCACTAATCCCATCGAGCCGATGCCACCAGGAGCACCCGTCCCACCTCCACTCCCCAGAGCATTGAGCAGGAGATCTCTACAACAGCGCGCTCGCTCTCGTCTTTGAACGAACCAGCTACCCGCATCACAAGGAACAGCAAGTGGTACGCCGATGAGCCCATTCTCCTTTGCTGTACGCACGCTCCTAATAAGGTCCTCGACTTCGACCTCCGAGTCCAGATCATCAAGGTCTTCAGATATGTCCTCGCGCATCTCCTCAGCGAGTCGCTGTTGTGCAGCAGCAGCAGCAGCGGCCTTCTTGCCGACCTTCTTGGATGATGTGGCCGTCGTGGCTTTCTTGCCCGAGGAAGGAACTTCGAGACCAAGTGCAGCTGCGGCCTCGCCTGCCAACCTCTTCTTCTCCAGTTTCTCCCTCTCGCGTTTCTCCTTCTTCTCAGCTTTTGTTTCTCGTTTTACAGGTTCCACAAACTTGGGTTGTGGGCACGATTCCAGTCCAACAGGAGCTCATCGTAAGGCGAGAGCGGCCTTCGAGAGCACGTTTAGACCCCATGGAGTGTGACTTGCAAGTAAGGGACCTAGAACAAGGCAGGCCCCTGTCGTTGATGACTCCGCATTGCTTGTCGTAGTCTACTGGGCCTTTCATGCGTCCTTTGGTAACCTTTGTGGCAGGTTTATTCTTCTTCTTCGTCGGTTCCTCTGGCGAAGGCGACGCTTTGCGCTTTTTGGAACCCTTCTTGGTATCTAACGTACTGCAACAGTAAGTATATAATCACGTCGTGAATAGGAACGGAAGCACACCTTCAGCATCAGCTTTACCTTTAACACCTTTCTTACCGCCCGAGCGTATCGACGCACAGTTCTCTATTCATGTAGTAAAGTTAAACAAAGACCTTAGAAATAGATGATTAGAATATACCTGCGTGTTCTACCATGAAGCTTCGCAGGACAGGTTTACCGCATTCATTGCATTTAACAAGACCAATATCCGACGTTGATGTCAGGGGTCGGGCGCCAAATACCTTCATATCGCGAGCTGACAACCATGACGTTGGGGGGGATGCAGGTGGCGCTGTATCTGAGCTTGATGACGGTGAGGGTACATCCCATGAAAATGGCGATAGTGGAACAGGAGACGGCTTCAGTTTGAGAGTCATGATGTTCGTTAACAGAGAATAAAAATGAACAATAACATGAGGCATTGGCAGGTGCCACACTCAACACTTCCTATCATGTGATCACAAACGGCAACGAACATTGACTATGCGAGTCTGCCAGTCAGCGAGTCAGCGACACAGAATATTGCAGCCTATATAGCAGGTATTACACGAGTTCCAAGTCCACAAGATGGACCGAAATATCTCGAAGCATAATAACTTTATAGGGTGGTCATTCCTAGACCGTGCGGCGTGCGGCCCTAAGCCTAATGCAACATTGAATGACTCGAGAGTACTTTACTTTATAGCTGAACATATTCCCATCTTACTTGGGCACCATTCTCGCGCAAACAGGTACGGTGCATTGACGAGAAGAGGATACATGACACAACATACAGATATGGTTATTGCTATTTAATATTAACAAATGCGGGTGAGGTCGATGATGAGTTCGAAGAGGGAAGGAAGTGCTTGAGGAAACGATAGAAAATACCTGAGAGGATACCGTCGAGCAAAAACATTAAATGTAATACTCTGGTTTCCGAGCGTTTATTCCATATTCTGCTAACGCCGCGCTAAGATCATCCATTGTCAAAGTAGTCCTGGTCTTATCCTACGGTTATGTTGGTTAGATGCTAGTCAGATATCATCTATATGTGACGCACTTTTGCAGAACCAGGACCTGTGAGAGGTTGGTTGACGCGTGCGCGACCGCCTGTGGCATTGGTACGGATGCGTGCATGTTGGTAGGCATCAGCGGCTATATCTGAGACAAATTTCTGTGCTGCAAGGGACAGGAGCCGTTTCCTATAAGAGTTGAATGTAAGATGAGTGCAAGTGATGGGTGCTATTCGATAACGAAACACTTGCAAGCGAACGTCTTCACAATCAAACCCGACACGTTGAAGATAGAAGTCAGTCACTTCGTTTGGAATCTGTCGAAGATAGACATTGAAATCAGCGCACAAGCCTCATAAAATTATCCACGACATACCAAGGGTTCATACTCGTCGAGCATCAGCATGAAGTCTGCTAATGTGCGATCCTTTCGCGCCTCCTCGGCTGCTTGACGTGACTGTGTGGCTGGAGCCTGGGCGAAAGAAGAGGAAGAGGCGAGTGCGGATTGGCCATTCTGTTGCGGTTGCGAGGACTCGGAGGAGACTGGAGGATATGGCGAAGATATGGGATATGCAAACGCCGAGTTAGTCTGTTGTGAATTTGACATGATTGTTCTTCCTAAAGACACGAGCCGCTTGCCGAGCGGGGCTTTCGGAGTTGTCGGAACTTGAATTCTAGTTATATAAGGCCGAAACTTTTTTTCACTTTTCCTTCGTCTTCCTTGACTCGGACATCAACGTTGCGGCTTCTCATGGTGAGCATCCTTTCATCTCTTTTCATCCCCATCCTTTCTGTTTCGACTGTATATGATGTTTGAGGCATTTGGCTTTACGCAGGAGCGCACCCTGCACTGCAGAAAATTAACTCAGCTACCTTCGGAGTGGGCTGCTTTGGCAGTCCTCATCCGCTATTCTGACCTTCTCTCTTCTACCCTCCTCCATCCAGGAGTTTGCATGCTGATTCATTCTTCACCAACAGGACCTTCATAGCCGGTCTGGTGCAGGCAGATGAGACAGTGCGAAGTTTGTGTATCGTCAACGTTCAGTGCCGCGTCGATGATGGCAATGGAAAGTTTGTCATTTTTTTCTGCTGTTTCCAAAAAAGCTTCGAGGCTCGACCGATTCTTGGGACTGCGGACACTTTTCTTGAGCGAACCCATTCCTCTCTACTAGTAGAATTGCCATCCATCCGCAACCTTAGCTGTTGTATGTAGTCAATGTACTCCATTTCTGCCAACGTATGTCGCCAAGTGTACACTCGTTCGACGGTACAAGACGAAAGGTTCGAACACTGCGAGAGCCTGTTTCTAGTGTCGATAACAGAGACCGTTGAGAAAACTGTCAATTTCCTATATGTACGTCGACTTTTTTCTACTTTCTGCACATACTCGGGAAATGAGGGGAAATTCAGCGGTCCTTCAAATTCTGGCATGGACTCATCCTACTTTTATTGACTTAAGAATTAATTTCTTTCCGATCGAAAAGAGAGCGTACTAAGTCAATAGTACAATACTTTGCGCTGCGAAATCCTCGATGATATCTTCCAGTTCTTCCTCTTTCTCGCTCTCGCTAAGATTCAGGGCATTACTGAGATCTGCATCGCCGCCCTGTACTAAGAAATCCGTGCTTCAGACGCGAATCGCTTACCCGATTTACCGGAGGAATATTACAAACAGGAAGAATAACAGGAAAGGATCTGCCGGTTTTATGGGATGTGATGAAGATTCACAGGATGAAGCGAGAGAATCTTGTAATGGTAGAACGTGTTCCACAAGCAGCAAACATGGAATATGAACGCCTAAAATAGGAGCATGAGAATGATTAAACAGATGAGGATTTACTGGACTACTTTTGGTTTGCAAGCGTTTCGGGCGAACAAAAATTTGCATACTGGCAGCTGGCTATTAATATTATTATCATCACGTTTCGGGAAATAGTTACCTTATTCAGTACTCGTTCTCAATACGCCAAATTCGCACCCCGCAAACAGGCGAGCCCGTATCCCTGAATCTAGAATAGTGTCACTAACCCAAACACAGTGAACGTCAAGAAAAATGATAATTTGCATGGCAGACTATATATCGAATGTTATCAATTTTTTCTCACTTCCTATACATTTTCCGCGAAGCGTACGACTATCGAGTGGGATCCATTTTAATCAACTTTTCTTCGCCTTCTATCGGAGCTGGAGTGTTGTCTTCATTCTCCAAGGCAGTCAGAAGAGCGTCAACATTGGGTGACACAACAAATTGTTTGTTGACTTCTCCAAGTACAACGACTTGCTTTTGTGTTTTATCGACAACGACAGCCTGTTGCAGAAACGATGGCTGTGTTGCTGCGTTGACCTAAAAGCGCATAAATCAAGGAAATTGAGATAAATATGGCATGTTTGCACTCACATCCAGAAGAATACCATTCGCTAGCCGGATTTTGACGGCCCCGCTTTTATAGACCTCGAGTTGTCCGATAACGCCATCGATGGGCTCAGCCTTGTTGGGTTCAGATGGAACCGTGGAAGGGGTGGTTGAAGATGTTGCTGTATCTTGCTTGACATCCGCGGCAAATGAGACCTTCTTCCCTGTGATCTCAGGTCCGGGATCGATGTCCATTGCAGTCGCATTTTTGGAAGAAAACTCGGGAAATGGGGCAGGAAATTGGAAGAAATATAGTCGTTCTTCTCGCATAGACTCGTCCTGTTTTTATGGCTTGAGAATTAATTTCTTTCAGATTGAAAAAAGAGCGTACTAAGTCAATAGTGCTCTGCGCTGCGAAATCCTCGATGATGTCTTCTAATTCTTCCTCTTCCTCGCTCTCACTAAGATTCAGGGCGTTATTGAGATCTGCATCACCGCCCGATACTGAGGAATCCGTGCTTCAGACGTGAATCGTTAACCGAGGAGTATTATAAACTCACCAGCATCTTCCGCGTGCTCCTCTTTCTTTATCTTTTTCGCATGCTGGCGTTCTTTTCGTAGGCTTTCTGGAGCCATCCAATCCATTTGACGAACGTTTTCCATGTCTACAATTTCGACGCCTTCGTCAGGATCAGAGTAGACTTCCTCGTCTTCAGCCTTCACAAGGTCGCCTTTCCCATTCCCGCCTTTAGAACCGAGATCTTTTCGAAGCAACGGCGGAGCTGACTGTAGTAGATTCCCGCCAAAATTTGGAGTTGCACCATCTATTGGAACACTCGGTACAAAGTTTGAACGGGGGGTGGATCTTCGTGCATTATTGCCAGCCAATGCTGGACCCATGGCAAATGGACCGCTGGCAGTCATTTCAAGCACCGGAGCTGCACCTCTTCCTCGCCCTCTGCCTCTTCCATCTCCGCGGCCTCTTCCTCGACCACGACCACGATCGGATTGAGACACGGGAGGGACGACTGCAGCTGCAGGTTCCTAGAGTGAAGAAATATGTTGGTCGGTGCAATGACCACACATTGAGGAAGGCGTACTGACCGCCTTAACTTCCCTGCAAGATAGTATATGAGCGGACAAGCGGCCAGAGGTGGGCAAGCGACTCACTCCTTCTTCCGTCTCTGCGGAAGGGTTGGCACAAACTTGAGTTTCTGTGTTCCCTGCCGTGTTACATCACTCTGCTTTTTCGCGAGACTGCCGATTGCTTTAGGCAACGATGAGCTAGATGATGGATCTACAAGAGACGGTAAATGAGCAGTGGATGTGTGATAGGCCAGAAATCTGACCAGCCATGGTTAGAAGTGAAGATCAAAAGTCGAGAGTCACATGCCCTCAGATGGAACTGCGAAATTGAACTCGGAGTCGTTGATCGATTTCTGTATCAATCTTTCTTTACACTTCTTCCCTTCTCCTCCCATGACAGACCAAATCCAGCACTGGCATGTCACCTACAACGACATCCATAACCTTATTTGCAAGGCTACGCCCAAAATTGCTGCAGACTTCAATCCAGACCTCTTAATTGCCATTGGTACCGTATCTAAATTTTATCATCCCCTCTCTCTCACCTATTAATACGCGTCCTTCAGGCGGAGGGTCAGTCACCCAACCCATTTTCTTCCGTGTAAGACTTATGTGTCTTTACCAGAGGCTTTTTCCCTGCCCGTGTAATGGTGAGTAACCATCTCTGCATTTCTACGATAACGCAATGTAAAAAAAATACCTTTGCAGCGCACTTTCCTGCGAGAACAAACAGGAAACAAGACTCTCCAAATCCAGGCAATCGGCCTTTCTCTTTACGAACCTGTGGAAGGAACAACTGCTGAGCAACTTGGTAATGAGGTCGTTCGTACGCAATGGCTGTACGTTGAACAGGCTAAGGGAACTATTGTCACTAATACTTTTCTAAAGGGGTCCGGATTCGGGAAAGCGTTTACTTGGAAAGCATAATTTGATCGTCGTATGTCTTGGACTTCAATGTTTCCGCTGCTGCGTTTGACATTGTGCACAGGACGAAGTCGACGATACGCGGAAGACCTTGCAGTGGGTTCAGCCCGTCGCAAATTCCGTCCTGAAATCTAACATTGTCCCAGCTACGCGTTGTCGGAACTGCAGAAAGATGTTGAAGCAGAGCTCTTGTCCTACCCAGAAGCACAGCGCGAGGCTTTACGTTCGGCCACCTCATTTGGGATCTTTGTAGTCCACAACAAGTTGAAACCCAAGTTGGCCGAGCTGCCCTCAGGAACTCCGTATGCACACGATTCTTGTTCCTTTCAGTTTTCTAATCACATTACCCTTGTTCTGATAGTTATTTCGTCGGTGAAGATGTCGGAGATGTCTGGTATGCGCTCATACACAATAATACCCAATCACTCAATCTCACCCATTTCTCAGGCTTGACTATCCTTGGGAGGCGACGTAAGTGCAATTTTTCGTATTTCATGTCTTGTTCTGACTTCCTCACAGAAATATTGAGCAGCACGATCTCCGTGCCGCAGCCGATAAGGGTCTCTCATGAGGCGAGGTCCTCTAGATGTTGGTATTTTCATGGTGAATAATTTTTTTCCTATGCCCTTTCGTGCCTCACTTGTTGCTCACAGTTTGCTTCTCGAGGTGGTTATTATGGGTCTCGATATGGATCCTCATGTCAATTTTGTTCGGAATCAAACTATAGAATCAGATTTAGTGTTTTTTTTTATATAAAAAAAAGCTTGCGATAGAATGGGCTCTTCCTTTATAGCAGTCCGAGCACTCAATCGAGCTTTGATTCTTGAAGAGAACCGCCTTTGCCGCCTTGCTGGTATCACTTCGCATCTTCCGGTCACAATCAAGGTTTGCTTTATCTACCTTGTAAGTTGTCTGCATTTATGTTGATTCTTTCTTGACATTCAGCGGCCTTGTGTTTGGATGCCTAAATGCAAATTCCTTGTTCGACAGCGGGTGGTTGAAAATGTTGTGAGCTTCAGTGCCTTATAGACTCTGTAGGCTCCTCTCTTCCTTCCCCACGTCCACCAACATGCATCCTAACAATCCTCGAGCCTCAAAGCTGAACAATGTTTTCTACTACGTTATATCAGAAAAAACGAGTTGACTCTGCACAATGCCGGTCATTTCCTCGAAGCAATTTGCGCACAGCCAGACCCAGCTGCTTGCGTAGACAAGATAATTGCAAGTAAATCGGGACTTCTGACCCTCCAGCAAGCAGTCCGATGCAAACTCTCTCCGCAAGTCTTCAATGGACAGGCCTCCGATCTGACTTTTCTTCAAGCTCCAGACCTCCAGATTATCCATGGCGGGACGTACCTCAACGACGTCGTGACCAAAATCATCCAACCTCCCATTTTCTGGGACGTTTTTCGGGCTGCATTCTTAAATCAACATCTCACCGAAAAGGCACAGTTATCTCTGGGTTGGCTCCTCCTTCAGCTTTGCTGCCTCTCGACCGATGCCTCTATTCAATACCGACACCACCCAGATATGTCAATTATCTTGAACTCTCTCTCATCCTCGGCCTCACTTCCGATCAAGTCGATCGCCTAGAAAATCGAGCACGCCCTTGACGCATGCTTGCCCGTCAACTCAGCCAATAGCAAACTAGGCCCTGGACCAGGGGCCGGCATGATAACGGTATAACGATTTTGGCGGCTTCCGGAAAATATCCATTTTGCCAACCGCGGACGAGTTAATGTCAACGAACCACCTTTTTTACGACCTTCCGATGTCCTGGAGGACCCCGAGACAGAGACGATGCGCGTCTCGGTCCATCTGGATAACCAATTCCGTCTTCTCCGCGAGGACATGATATGTGAAATGCGAGAAGAGTTGCAGATCGTGATGGGCAAGAAGAAAGGCTATCACAGAGGCATCAAGCTGTTAAAGCGATGGAGTGCGGATTCACAGGCAAACGCATCAAGTGGGTTGGTAGTTGAATTTTTGAAGGATCTGCCTCAGTTGAGGAAGCTCAAAGGCACTAAAAGGCGCAAGGAATACCTCGAACACCCCAATTTTCTCAAGTATCGATCCTTGGCTTGCCTCGTTTCTGGGACGGATCGTTGCTTTCCCTACTATTAACCGCGACAAAGGTCGTTTGGCCAAAGAGATCATCCTCCATCTCGAAGGGGCAGAAGGCTCTGAGAAGGTTCTCCTCAAACTTAGAATGGAGCCAGATCTTATTCTTATCCAGATCGACACCGCCATTTTCTCATACGAATCCATTTTGAAAAGGCTCCAAGAAGCCCTGGCGGCCGACCCGTTGCAGGACCTTCAAGCTTTGTTGCGCACATAATCCAGTATCAAACTCGATCTCGCAATCTAATTCTCTTCTCTCTGGTTTAACCCAGCAACTGTCCTTGCTACAGGGCCCCCCAGGTTAGCAGTATTACCCTTTCAGTGACGTGATGTAGTTGACAATCAGGGCTTTCAGGAACAGGATAATCCTTCATTGGAACTATCCAACTATCCTGGCAAAAGCTTTGCATCTCCATACCGCTCAAACAATCATCGTTATCTGCTATACTAAATAACCATGCGCTAGACGACATATTGACCGCTCTTCTAAACATTGGGATCCCAGCGGCCGATATGTTACGCCTGGGAGGGAAATTAATAACAGCCACTGAGCCTCTCACACTACAAAATCAAAAGCGTTGGATCGAGGACTCGTGAACAGTGGGCAATTAGTGACGCCTTGAAGGATTCAGCGGAGACTCTTTTCAAGGACCTCGAAAGAGCCTTTCAAAAGGACAGCACTGGTCGACTTCACTATTCGGAGTTTACGGCCTCTCTAGAGTTCGACTCTCCTTTTTTCTTTGAACCTATCGGAAGACGGCATGATCAGAGTCGACCACAAAGGCCGCGAAATCAGGTCTTTCTATTTGATTGACTGGTGGCAGCGCAACTGGGATGCTGGCGTTTTCAAGCGCTGGTCTATGCAAGACTCCTCAGTCCGAGATTTGGAACATTCCGGCAGGCTCGGCAGGTAGTGGGAAGAAGGAATCCTGTACAAAAGTTCTGCTCTATTGCGCATGAGTCTACTCGGGTCCAAGAAAGACTGGCTCGCGCTCAAAGCGCCAGCATAGTCAGTCTTTTGGGCTCGAAACGCATTGTCGGTTGCACCCTGCTGCCAAGTACTGTGAAGATATACAAGCTTTCAATCCAGATGTTCGAGGAAGCTGGAGAGATCCTTGAAAGCCATATACTGACAGCCCTGTGGCCGGAGACGTCCCAAGTAATTTTAATTGGAGACCATAAGTACGTGAATTTTTACAGGTATCTTAGATTCATCCAGTAATCGTCATCATTTTTGGCAGGCAATTACGACCCAAAGTCAACAATTATCTCTTGACTATCGAGAAAGAAGAGGATCACCATCTCAATCGGTCACTGTTTGAACGGCTCATATTGAAGAACTACCCGCATGAAACCTTAATTCAGCAACACAGAATGCGCCCTGAAATATCTTCGCTGATTCGACAACTCACTTACCCCGAATTAGTTGACGCTTCGGACACTCTCAATAGGCCGAATGTTCTGGGATTACAGGATAATATCTTCTTCATCGACCATAACAGCCCGGAGGGCGACAACACCAGTATCTCAGACAAACGTGATTTATCGTCGACGTCGTCAAAACAAAACTCATTCGAAGTTGAAATGATTTTGAAGATTATCAAGTATCTTGGTCAACGGGTTACGGAACGGACGAACTTATCATCATTACCCCTTATTTGGGACAGCTGCAAAATTTGCGACAGGCTCTCGAGAAGGACAACGGCCCAATCCTGAACGATTTGGCTTCTTATGAGCTACTCCGAGCGGGGCTGGTGAACTCGGCGGAAACTAAGTTAACAAAGGCGATACATCTGGCAACGATCGGTAACTGAAGTTTTTTGTTCTTTGTTTCAGAATCCCTGTTGATTCTTACAATCATATAGATAATTACCAAGGAGAAGAATGCGATATCGTCATTGTGTCTTTGACAAGGCAAGGAGCAACCCAAGTTTCGACATCGGGTTCATGTTCTCCCAGAACGGTTAAAAGCGTTCTTCCGTCACGAAGTCACAATGGGTTCGTTATCATCGGCAATATGGACACCATCATAAACGCTTGCAATTCAAAAGGGAAGGAATTGTGGAAGTCTCTGTACTTTGCTTCGCAGCGGCAAACATATACATGACGGACTACCTTTCAAATGTGAACAACATCCAGACAAGCTCGTCGTACGTCAGCCTCGAGGAAATCTACGGAAAATACCCTGTTGGAGCCGGGGGCTGAGAAACCGAACTTCACTGGTGGATCATGTGTTCAACTGGTTATGTGCCCAGAGCCACGGTTGACCCAGTGGTGTATGCAGAGCTTCCAATTAATCTTTCTTGTTATCGACCCTTGAAGAATATCAATCCTGGACTGTCAAAACGCTTTAAGATTGTCGACGCATTCAAATTTGAGGATTTCGATGATGTGGCATCACTTCTGATCCTTGTTCTGACTCCTGAGCCTGAAGGAGCAAGATCTCGACGCAACAATTGCAGCCAAAAAAAGTCGCAGTGGCACTCCTTAATCGCGCCAGAACCCTTCCACACTTTGGCAATGCAAGTGATGTCGAAAACGTCATCTCGAAAGCCAAAATTCGTTGTGTAGCACAGAGAGCAATGGAATCTCTGAAAGATCAGTCGTCATCGTATTCGAACCCGAGCACTTTGATGCAGACCATAATCGTGCCGCAAACGCATCCATGAAGCTTGCCACATTCCTCGAAGATATCATTGGCCGCGAGGACATCATATAGGTACTGGAAAGACAACAATTGCGCGCAAGGTTAGCCAAGTCTTCTATGACATGCGGTTTCTGGCATCTGCATGAATGCTCGGCATCTGGCCTTGTCAGACAATACGTCGGCTAAACCGGACCAAAAACGAAGAAGCTATTCGAGAAAGCCCTTGGTAAGGTCCTGTTCATTGACGAGGCGTATCGCCAGGTCATTTTGCTCAGGAACCCGATCGATGAACTGGTGGGACTCCTCACCCACCAAAATATCGAAACTCATCGCGGCTGAACTTCAGGCAAAGAGAGATGTGGAAATCCGAAGAAAGAAGCAGGAAGAAAAGGCTCGATAAACTACGTCAAATGGGGGTCTGTCCTGCCGGCTTCCATTGGGTTCGGTCTATCGATGTGCGGGCGGGGCTCGTGTAGTTCCGATTGACTAGCTTGGGCTGTAGAACTCGAGCCGCAGAATTCTAGTACATATTCCGCTCTATAATGTGATTTTTTGATGTGATACTGTTACTTGGTTTCATATCTTGATCTCCTCTCTACTTGTTCATCGCTGCTTTTTTGATATACTCACATATATTTAACCCAGATGGTCTGTGCACGGGCGCTTAATTTAAGCTTTCATGAGCGTGAGCATCTGTTCACACACCCATCTTCGATTCTACGAATAAGGCTTTCTCCTTCTCACCAATTTGCGCTGAACGATAATGGAACGTCGAACTGCCAGGCTCACGAAGACTTTTGCCTCGATTTTAACAGGCAGTAACGTCATTACACCCCGTCTTGGCCCCCTTTTCTTGGAGGCCATCTATACACAATCAGACCCAGTCGCATGCATCAGCAAGATCATAGCGAGTAGCGCTGGAGTTTCTGCACTTCAGACTGCAATCCGATACGATCTCTCCCCCAAATTTCTCAATTCGCATGCATCATTGATACTGCAGTATCTGCAAGCCGAAGAGTTGAAAGTCATCAATAATGGGTATTTTTTAAACGACATCCTAACCAAGCTTGTTGACCCGCCCATTTTCTGGATGGAATTTCGGAAAGCCTTTCTGAAGGGCGACCTCGACGAGAACGCGACGCAGTCCTTTGGGTGGTTGCTCTTGCAGCTCTGCATGCTGCCCACCGAGCAGGCAGCCAAATATCGACAGGATACCGATATGGCATCCATTCTGCACGCATTCCTCACCTCAACCTCCCCCAAGGTCATAGCAATAGGATCGAAGATCCAGGAGGTCCTCAACACCTCTCTGTCTCAGAACAGTACAGATGCTGCGGCTGGTGCCACTGGTCCCGGTGGAAGACACAATAACGATTTCGCTGATTTCCGGAAAATATCGATTCTTCCCACCGGAGAGGAACTGGAGTCGACGGAACATCCATTCTTAAGGCCTTCCAGTGTCTTGGAAGACCCGGAAACAGAACCTGCGCGAGTCTCCATTCATTTGGACAATCAATTTCGCCTACTCCGCGAGGACATGATTTATGAAATGAGGGAGGAACTCCAGATCGCAACGGGAAAGAAGAAGGGTTACCACAAAGGGATAAAGATCAAAGGATTCGTTGTGACCGACATCGACTTTGGCAAGGAAGGGCCCAAGGCTACTAAGTGGGGCTTAGTATGCGAGTGCAAGGAGGACTTTCCCCAGCTGAAGAATTTGGAGGATGCTAAAGCCCGTAAGGAATATCTCTCCGATAAACGCAATTTCTTCAAACATCAATCCCTCGCCTGCCTGGTGGTGGGTAAGGAAATCGTTGCATTTCCCACCATCAACCGCGACGAGGAGCGCTTGGCCAAGAATCCGCCCGAAATCGTGCTTCAATTTGAAGATGCAGAGAGCACGCAAAAGGCTCTTTACAAACTCAAACTGAAGAGCGATGTCTTTCTCATTCAGATTGACACTGCAGTTTTTGCGTATGAACCCGTTCTGAAAGGTCTTCAACAGGCCAACACACTCCCTTTGTCCTCTGAATTACTGTTGTGGAAGAAAGGGGACCTCTTGGAAGAAATTTCGGAACAACCAACGGCGGTGGTACAAGCACTTCGAATGAATCCCCAGGGAAATCTGAGGACGATATTATCCACCGCCAACGACATCAAACTTGATACGTCGCAGGCTAGATCTCTTCTTTCTGGTCTCACACAGAAGGTCTCATTAATTCAAGGACCACCAGGTGCGTCAATACTGACTTACTAATATGGGTGGATTTCTCATCGTTAAAATTAGGGACCGGCAAGTCCTTCATTGGAGGTCTTATAGCCAAGGCTATCCACGATCATACCGAGCAGACGATTCTCGTTGTCTGCTACACGAACCATGCTTTGGACGACATACTGACGGGATTACTTGACATCGGAATACCTTACGAAAGCATGGTTCGTTTGGGTGGCAAGTCCACTACTCGAACGGAGCCTTTGATGATACAGAAACAAGCTCGCAGCCCTCGTTCTCGAACCGAATGGACAGTCATTGACGAGTTGAAACTCCAGCTCGAAAAGCTGCGCCGGGACGTTGAGCGTGCATTCAATCGATACAGTTCATTTGAGTCAAAGAATGACTTGCTCGAGATTCTGAGTTATCTCGAAATCGAAGATCCTGATTTTTTTGAAGCCTTCCGTGTACCAGAATCCGACGACGGAATGGTTGTTGTTGGTGGTAAAGGAAAAGGAGTTGGGCCAGATTATCTTATCAACCGGTGGTCACGAGGTTGGAATGCTGGCAGTTTTAAAACCAACGTCGTCGCGGCCACAACTTCAGACAGTGTAACAGTATGGAATTTACCTCTCGGCGATCGCAACGCGCACTTAGCTCGATGGAGAGATGCATTGCTGCAAGAGGCTATCGAAGAGTTCTGCGCGAATGCCGAAGAATATAATCGGTGCCAAGAAAGACTCGCTCGAGCATTCAGCTCTGATATGGCCAACACTCTCCGGTGTAAACGTATCGTTGGCTGTACGACAACAGCCGCGGCTAAATATGGAGAAGCGATCCGAGCACTCAATCCAAATGTCTTGTTGGTCGAAGAGGCGGGGGAAATACTAGAAAGCCATGTTCTAACTTCCTTGGGACCGGAGACATCGCAAATGATTTTGATTGGTGATCATAAGTAAGTCGGCTGTCGTTTCTCTAATATAAATATTTTAATTATGCATGGTGGTCGCAGGCAACTTCGGCCAAAAGTCAACCATTACCTCTTGACTGTAGAGAAAGGCGATGGTTACGATCTAAATCGCTCACTTTTTGAGCGATTAATTCTCAAAGATTACCCACATGAAACCCTATCGCAACAACATCGCATGCGTCCAGAGATATCAGCATTAATCCGACATCTCACCTACCCCGAGCTCACCGACGCTCAAAAGACAAAAAACCGCCCGAATCTCTTAGGAGTGCAAGACAACATTGTTTTCATCCATCACGAGCACCCAGAGGATGAAAACCCTCAGCTCGCTGATCGGCATGACATGGCATCGACCTCTTCGAAACAGAATTCCTTTGAAATCGGCATGATTCTGAAGATCGTGAAATATCTGGCTCAACAAGGATATGGAACCGACAAACTCGTCATCCTCACACCCTACTTAGGCCAACTACAGAAGCTTCGTGCAGTTCTGAAGGAAGAACATGACCCCGTCCTCAATGACTTAGACTCCTTTGAGTTAATACGCGCCGGCCTAATTAATCCTGCACAGGCCAAACTCAATAAGAAGCCTATCCGCTTGGCTACTATTGGTAAGTAGGCACTTAAGCAGGATTCAGATAACAATTTACGGCTTTTATCATAGATAATTACCAAGGAGAAGAAAGCGACATCGTCATCGTTTCTCTCACCAGGAGCAATCCTAAGTGCGACATTGGATTCATGTTTTCGCCCGAACGACTGAATGTCCTCCTTTCTCGCGCCCGAAATGCCCTGATAATGCTTGGCAACGCGAACACGTTCAGAAATGCTCGAAAAGGCAAAGAACTTTGGCGAGACCTCTTCGGTTTGCTTGGCGATGGCAAGCACATCTACCAAGGTCTTCCAGTAAAATGCGAGCGTCATCCCGACACGAAATCTGTTCTTGCTGAAGTCGAGAATTTCGATTCTTTATGCCCAGACGGAGGCTGTGTTATGCCATGGTAAGGATGTCATTCACTTATATGTGCAAATACTGACCCTTGATTATGCGAATAGTGGAGAACTGCTGTCATGTCGCCTGCACTTGTGTCCATCAAAATGCCACAAGTTGTCCGACCATTCCAAACTGAAATGCAATGAAATGATGGCGTCAAAATGTGCAAGCAGACACCCACTGACTTGGCCATGCAACAAAGGCCCGCCTATGATATGCCCCAAGTGCGAGCGCGCAAAGAAACTAGTGAAGGAGCAACAACAACAAGACTTGAAGGACCAGCAAAGGCGGGATGCAGAACAGAAAGCACATCATGAGAGGATGGATGCCCTTAATGCTCAAATTGAAGAAGAGAAACGCAGGCAAGAAACTGAGCGTTTGGCTGTCGAACGACAGAATGCGATCAAGCAGAAAGAAGCTGACCTGGCTTCCATGAGAGCATCTCAGTCTACGAGAATGCCTGATGCTCATGCGGGTTCTTCCTCCTCCTACCACAGCGAGTCCATCCAACCAAGTAACTGGAATCAAAATACACCCCATGTTATTCCCGATGCCCCAACGCCGGACGGTGCTGATCGGGCCAGTACCTCCCCATCCGAGCCGGTCCATAGCCCTAACACACCCTCATTTCTCGGTAAAATGTGGGAAGCCGTGTCCTCGGCAATTAATACTAGCCCCATTATAAATCCAGAAAAGCCTTCGTCGCTACCCCAATCAACAGCCAAACCCTTCAAACAGTTACAAAAATCTCCTTCGAAAGTGGAATGGAATCGTTTGAAAAATGTTGAGGGTGCGCGAAACGATGCCATCGACGCTATCATGGATATGACTGGGCTCGAGGCCGTCAAAGACCAGGTCCTTAAAATCAAGTCGAAGATCGATACGACCATTCGCCAGCAGTCTTCCATTAAACAAGAAAGATTCAATGTGGTTCTTCTCGGAAACCCCGGGACAGGTAAGTTTATTTTGATCTTTGCAAGTTATACGATTTTCACCCACTTTTTACTCAGGCAAAACAACTGTTGCCCGTCACTACGCCAAATTCTTAGCCACCGTAAAAGCCATACCTGGCGATAAATTTGTCGAAACGACAGGCGCTCGATTGGCTCAGAATGGTCCTGACGCTGCAAGAAAACTCATTGAAGAGGTGATCAATGCAGGAGGCGGCGCAATTTTCATCGACGAAGCCTACCAACTGACGAGTGGCAACAATCCTGGGGGTCCATCTGTCCTTGATTTTCTTCTGGCAGAAATGGAAAACAATGTTGGAACTCTGGTTTTCATCATGGCTGGATACAATAAGGAGATGGAAAAATTCTTCGAGCACAACCCGGGTCTCAAGAGTCGTGTTCCTTATCACTTCAATTTCGCCGATTATAAGGACGAGGAACTGATGTCCATGTTCGAAGGTATGATCAAAAAGGAATTCTCCGGTCGTATGAAAGTCGAAGATGGCGTTCAAGGGCGATATGGACGGATCGTCATCCGTCGCCTAGGCAGACGTAGGGGCCAACCTGGGTTTGGCAATGCCCGAGACCTTCAGGCTGTTTTCGCGAGGATTCGAGAGCGACAGGCAGCGAGGTTGACGAAGGAGCGAAAGGAGGGCAAATACCCGGACGATTTTTTCATGACCTTCGAAGACTTAATTGGACCCGACCCTTCAACTGCCATTCGAGAGAGCGAAGCTTGGAAAAAGCTGCAGAGTCTCATTGGACTTAAGGCGGTGAAAGACTCTGTAGGCAGTTTCTTCAATCTTGTTGGAGAGAATTACCGGCGCGAGTTGCTCGAGAAGGAACCGATGGAAATGTCGCTCAATCGCGTATTCCTTGGCTCGCCTGGAACAGGGAAAACAACGGTGGCGAAGCTATATGGTCAGACTTTAGCAGATCTTGGCCTCCTGAGCAATGGAGAAGGTCAGTATTGCGATAGATTGCGTGTCGTTGTCGTTGAATAGAGCTGACTCTTTTGACTAAGTGGTGGTAAAAAATCCGGCCGATTTTGTTGGAGCGGTTTTAGGAGCCTCTGAGGCCAACACGAAGGCAATCCTGGCGAACTCTGTCGGAAAAGTTTTGATTATCGATGAGGTAAGTTATTCAGCTTCGTTTATGCCATCAAGTCTTGCTGATGTCGAGAATGAAAGGCATACATGCTTTACGGCGGCGGAGGTAGCGATGGATCCAGCGGGACAGGATCCAATCAATTCAAGACTTCTGTCATCGACACCATCGTAGCCGAAGTTCAGAACGTTCCTGGTGAAGACCGTTGCGTTCTACTGCTGGGATATAAGGACCAGATGATTGAGATGTTCCAGGTATTTGGGTTAATGCTTATTCCCTATCGCATATTGATTCGCATTATGTGTACTAGAATGTCAATCCCGGATTGTCAAGGCGTTTCAAGATCGAAGACGCATTCAATTTCAACGACTTTACGGACGCTGAGTTGCTAGAGATCCTTAATCTCAAGCTGAAGCAGCAAGATCTCGATGCGACTGATCCTGCCAAAAAGGTTGCGATCGACCTCCTGAGTCGCATGCGAAACCGCCCGAACTTTGGTAACGCAGGCGAAGTCGAGAATGCCATCACTCAAGCAAAGGCTCGATGTGTTGCGCGTAGAGCAAATCTTGCCCCGTCGGAGAGAACTGACGATATCGTCTTTGGACCAGAAGACTTTGACCCAGACTACGATCGAGCTGCCAAAGCATCCGCTAACCTTGTGAAGCTCTTTGATGACATTGTCGGCTGTGAAGCCATCATCGAAAAGCTGAAGAACTACCAAGAGGTCACTCTTGCCTGCAAGCAGAGGGACATGGATCCACGCGAGTTTATTCAGATGAATTTCGTATTTACTGGACCACCTGGTAGGAGATTTTTGAGATGAATTGAGATGAATTGACGTGTATTTTCTTGCTGACTGGCTACTTGTTCAGGTACTGGCAAGACAACGGTCGCCCGGAAGATCGGGCAAGTCTTCTATGATATGGGCATTTTGGCATCCGCGGAGGTCGTCGAATGCTCGGCATCGGATCTTGTAGGCCAATTTGTTGGGCAGACAGGACCGAAAACGAAGAAACTATTCGAGAAGGCGCTTGGCAAAGTTCTGTTCGTTGACGAAGCGTATCGTTTGAGCTCGGGCCACTTTGCTCAGGAAGCAATCGATGAATTGGTCGGACTCTTGACCCATCCCACCTTCAAATCCAAACTTGTTGTTATTCTCGCGGGCTATGAAGAAGACATGAATCGTCTTATGTCCGTTAACACTGGACTTTCGAGTCGATTCCCTGAGCAAGTCGTCTTTCAGAACATGGATGCGGATCGTTGCTTGAAAGTGTTGCGAAAGGAATTGCAAAAGAAGAAGGTCGCAATCGAGGGCTTGGAGAACGAATCTTCCCCACTCTATCTCGAGATGAAGGAACTTATTATCGATTTATCGGAACTCAAAGATTGGGGCAATGCGCGGGATATGATAAATCTATCAAAAGAGATGGTCGGCCGGGCTTTGAAGGATTCCAGTGCCAATGTTGAGCCCAAACTTTCTGACAGCAATGCATTGGACATCCTCAGGAAGATGTTGCAAGATAGACAGCGACGGTCCAAGGTCCCGAAGAAAACGCAGAATATTCGCCACTTACCTGAGCAGAGTGCTACGCCCATTCCTCCCGCACCTCCTGCTGTAGCTACGACACAAACAGCCTCAAATCCGCCTCCTCCTCCACCTAAAGAGCAAGCACCTCGAGTACAAACGCCTAATTCGCCTTCCAATCGTGGTCGAGTTCGACCCAGTGCTCGAGGGCCTGATCGAAATCCCTCTCGCCAAGACGGGTCTAATGGGAACCCACAAGTTGCAACCCAAACCAGACAAGTGCAGCGAAACAGTCCACAGGTTCCTGGGCGAGATCCTGGTGTCTCTGATGCTGTATGGCAAGAACTGGCTGCAGCAAAAAGAGCGGCAGCTGATGCTGAGCGACGCACCAAAGATGTCCAGAAAGCGTTGGAACGAAAGATTGTAGCGGAACGAAGGCGAGAAGAAGAGCAGAAGAAGAAGCGTCTCGATATGGAGAAAGCTATAGCTGAAGAGCGGGAAGCAGCACGAAAGGCTCAGTTGCAACGCGAGCGGGACGAGGCGAGGCGCAGGGAGCAGGCCGCTCGAGCGGCTAGACAAAGGGCGGATGATGAACTCCGCGCAAAGAATGAAGCTGAACGACAACGACAAGAGCGAGAAGCCGAAGCTCAACGCAAACTCCGCAATTTGGGTGTCTGTGTTGCTGGTTTTCAGTGGACCAAGATCAATTCCGACTTTTATCGATGCGCAGGCGGAGCTCATGAAGTGCATGTCAGTCAGCTCGGGTTGTAAAGAAGTAGAATGTTGTATCTCTGTAGTTTGTAATCCCACAATGTTGTGTTTTCCAAATTCTCACTAGCTCTATGGAGAATTGTTATTGGTTCGATGAGAGAGTGCGTGATTGGTGGACGGACATCGTCGTGAGTAAATGTTTGACCGGCTTCCGAGTAATTTAGCGAGCCGTGAGGTGAAGGTGTCGATTACCGAGCCTGTGGGTAATAGAAGCAGAAGTATTCTCGCGGCTGAAACGAAATTTCAAGTCAGTCACGCCCGAATCACCAACGCCTTGGTTGTCGGCTCCCAGAGTCCTAAACTTATCTCTAGGTCGCTCTCAAGCTCGGTCGTCTCATAATAACGCCCAGGGCCCTTTTATTTCTCTCTTCCAACTCGCTTCTTTAGTGAGCGAGACAGTCCCGAGCACGGCCCACCACCGAAAGAGAGGCAGAGACAGCTCTTCCACAAACTCTTACTGCTAATGGCGGAAGACATTGACTATGAATCACTACCCTCAAATGCAGGACATGCGGTATGTATCACAGAGCCTCCAAAGAACATTGTTAACGCGTCCATCCTCTATCCAGGTGAATATGTTCGCCGGCGCACTTGTAAGAAAGCTTTTCGCAATACTACGAAAAAAAGATCCACTCTAAGCAATACCATCGCAGGCCGGCATATCTGAACACGCTGTCATGTTTCCCGTGGATAGTATCAAGGTAAAGCCACCCATTTCCTCCTTGATACTGCTCACTAACCTCTCGCACGTAGACACGGATGCAAGTTTTTGCGACTTCGCCTATAGCCGTGTACAGTGGCGTTGGTAACGCATTCTCGAGAATATCATCCACCGAGGGCATGAGAGCACTATGGAGAGGGGTGTCATCTGTGATCCTTGGTGCTGGTCCAGCCCATGCTGTGCATTTCGGGACATTAGAGGCAGTAAAAGAGCTTGCTGGCGGAAACGAGGCTGGGAACCAATGGTTGGCTACGTGTGAGTTCTCCATACATATAACTATTACCTACATGTAGTCCCATTCTGACGCTATCTTTTCAATTCCTTTAGCGCTAGCGGGAGCATCTGCCACGATAGCGAGCGACGCTTTCATGAACCCTTTTGACGGTACGAACCCAGTTACTTCGAAACGAGCTAACATGCCTGACATCGCCTTTCTTATCACCAAGTGATCAAGCAAAGAATGCAAGTCCATGAATCACAGTTTCGATCAGTATGGACTTGCGCTCGCACAGTGTTCCGCGCTGAAGGGCTTGCAGCCTTTTACGTCTCTTATCCTACGACATTAGCCATCTCGATACCATTCAACGCCATCCAATATACGGTATATGAACACCTCAAAAAATTTGCCAACCCACGGAACGAGTATTCCCCACAGACACATATAGTGGCTGGAGGAATTGCCGGTGCTGTTGCTGCTGCTGTGACGACCCCATTAGACGTGGCGAAAACGATTCTACAAACACGGGGAGTGTCCTCCGATCATGATATTCGGGGTGTTAGAGGCATGTTTGATGCTTTCCGGGTGATCTGGGCGAGAGATGGGATCAGAGGTTTTGGACGAGGGTTGACACCAAGAGTGCTTACCATCATGCCAAGTTCTGCCCTATGCTGGATGTCATATGAATTCTTCAGTTCGTCTTTCTGCCTTGCTCTATTCATTCTGGCCACAATTTGACATACATTCTTCTCTTTACTTGCAGAGGCAGCCATACGATCTGATTAATGCGGTTCTGACACACCATCTATACACCATGACATCGGCTGTAGGAAAACGGTGACCACTCACCCGATGCTGATCTTATACCAATGTCCCTGCATGCTCTACGCGCTTTCACCTTCCTAGTAGTACATAGTATATAATGAATTCTCACTACACACCGCACTCGCAGCTAATTTTGAGCATGGATCCAAAAAATGCAGGCGTAGATTGTCAGCATATGTAATTTAAATTTAATAATAATTTATGCTGCGTTGTGCATAAGCGCCACGCGGCCACGTGACCCTGGGGACGCGAACTCGCGAAACGCGCAGTAATTTTAATTTAGATCTTTGGTATTGTAATTTTAAATCTCGCCTTTCTGTGTTCTTTCAAGCCATTTTCACATTCCCGCCGATCTCCTCTCATATCAATTTATCATGAAACATAACTTTGGAGTCGTTTTGCATAGAAATCAAGTCAACGCTAATTTCTTTTTCTTGAGCTTTATCACTTCCATGTGTCTATTCGCCATTTCTGTTGTCCTTTACTCAGCACGCATAAGCTTTTCCTTGAAAACTCGTCCTCCAAATCCTCTAGATTTCCCAACTCCAAATGACAACATGTTTAGTTCGTACGGCGAGAATACCCCACGCGACCTGGGCATCGACTTTGTAACTACATTCGATTGGGAACCGCCAGCATTGGTACCACCTCAATCGCTAACCGCCATTCTTCCCATCTTGTCCGTCTCACTGCATAAAACTCAAGATCTTCTCGAACCCTTTCTCCACCCATTGGAACACATTCGAGAAGTCGTTATCGTCTGTCCTGATGCCATCGCCTCCGATGTTCGTCGCATGCTTCAAAAAACGTTCGCGTCCCTTGGATCTGCTGATCATCCAGATGTCTCGCTGCGTCCATGGCAGGGCCACTTGAATACCAGTGCCGCTACTCTCAGGGCTGCTATAGACCAAACGACTGAATGGGCTCTCATCATGGACGACACTGGCCTAACAGATGTACTGCAATCCTCAAGAGCTGCGCTTCTCCACCCACCAGTCGCAACTCTTCCTTTCGGACCCAACGGAGTCTTCCTATCAAACGATAGTGATAGTTCGGAAGCCTCCTTTCTTTGGGACAGAGCCCAGCCAGCACAATATTTATTCCCTCCATTTGTCATTCCCTCGTATCTCGTCTCTTCTGTTCGCGGCGAAAGAATTGACGACAACCCATGGATCAATCTTGGAAGACAGATCGCCAAAAATCGACCCGATGCGGTGGGCGGCGTAATAGTATTGCCTGATAGCAATATTGTTCCCCTTCCATCTTCAAATCCCAAAGACCGGGCAGAGTCGAGTCCGAACTTACAAGATGCTCTTCCTGACTGGGAGACAAATTCGCGGACCAAAGGCCATGGAAATGACTCTTTCACTGGGTCTTCATCAGTGTGCGTCTCAGCTCGCTTTATATTCTTGCTTCCGACTCGCGAAGATCTACGGCATTTGATGCCTTTGATATGCGGGATGAAATCGAGGGACAATCATACCCATATTCGAACGCTTGTTTATGATGAAGGTTACGACAAGCCAGGTCAACTAGACTGGGAGACAGAGTTTCTTGAATCATATCACTGCGATGTCAAGTACGAAGTCCTCACTGGTCGTACTCCGCTTGCGTTCGCTAGAAATGGAAGCACGGTGCTCTCTCAATGGCTGGACGAATCTTCTGGACTTGTCGATGTTGTTTTTACCCTCCACGAACTCGATCACTTGGTGAGCTTCTTGGTCTCTGAACAAAAAGATAAATTATTCCACGGTGCCACTGTCATACGAATCCCTCGACTGGACTTAGAAAATACGGAATGGATGGCTTCGTTGAAACTGGAAGAATGGAAAAGTATTGTCAAGATTTAATACAATCTTTCTTTACTAATTTACATCGCTATAGATTGGCACCGTCCTCGCATAGACATCAGTATCATAACCAACGATCGCCCTCAATCACTCACTCGCCTGATGAATTCCCTTGCTAGTGCTCGATATTTCGGAGACCAGCCTACTCTTCGAGTTAACGTCGAGCAAGACTGCGATGCAGACACCTTGAGGATCGCTGAAAATATCGCCTGGCCTTTGGGACGACTTTTTATCCACCACAGAGTCGTTCATGGCGGTCTCCTTGCAGCCGTTGTAGAATCGTGGTACCCACAAGATAACGACTCCTACGGTTTGCTCCTGGAAGACGACGTTGAGCTGTCTCCACTTTACTATGCTTGGATCAAAATGACCTTGCTGCGATACCGGTGTGCCTCGATCAGATTATTGCCTTTAGAGCGTAATTTGATACACTTTGCAGGTATGGCGTTGCCAGCGACAGGACGCCCAATCTATTTGGTATTAGCTTGTACCAGCAGAAGCACCTCGAGTTACCCATGGAAGGTCGCCAACCATTTAATCCACGATCTATGTTTGCCGAAGCAGGTTTATCACATCCCATCACACCATACCTGTCACCCGTGCCGTGTAGCTGGGGCGCTATCTATTTCCCAGAGCACTGGCGCGAGTTTCATGATTACCTCGCGGTTCGCCTTGCAGAAACAACCCTAACGATCGAAAACGAGGTCGTTCCAGACGTGCGATCCAATCACTGGTCAAAATCGTGGAAGAAATTCTTCATTGAACTCGTGTACCTCAGAGGATACGTGATGTTATATCCCAACTACGAAGATTTCGTGTCGCTGTCAACGAACCACTTGGAGGTCGGATCCCATGTTAAACTTCGTTCGCCGGAGAAGCAAGATCTCTTTCTGCTCCCATTGATGCAGTTGCATAGACCAGAGGAAAATTCCAAGCTGTTGGATCTTCCGAACCACACACTTCCTCCGCTGGACGCGCTGCCTGTCCTAAATTTGACTGGGTATATTACATCTCTAGAAGCTCTAGTCGAGCAAGGGACTTCGCGGCGCAGCAACCTCATAGGCTGTGATTCCCCCACTGAATTGTACAACATACGATCACTCATGTGTATCAGCGTTACTGTAGCACCTGGACTATTTAGATGATAGTAAAAAAGAGGAGATATCATATCGTATCGTCCTTAACTCCGAAAACATTACATAGCAATTTGAGAACTATCTAGGTTGACTGCGTGCAAGAAGAGATTGACGTTGGCCAATTTAGTTTGTCGTTCATCTTCGTCGTGGACCCAGCCCTTATTCACGCTGAGGACGTTGTCGAGAATTTTTTCGCGCAAAGAAGCCACCAGGACATGGTGCTGTTCGATGACACCATGCAGAGCTAGGGCTGCAAGGAATTGCCAGACAGGTTGGTCAACAATGTCGGTAGGGATAGGGTTATGAGCAGGATCTGGATTGACTATGCGCGATGATGGGAAGAGCATCTCCAAGTGAGGGGCGAGGAGTTGGAAGAGATGGTCGAACATGAGTCGCCTAAGAGGTTACAAAATCGTCAGCGAGAGGCCTGGGAGGACATTACTGAGAAAACGTACCATTGTTGACTCTCCTCAATTGTGGGCGCCTCCGATAAGTCTGAGGTCGCGATGGTTTGCTTAATGACTTCGACTCGGCTCAGGAACAGAGTCAACAAAGCCAATCCCGGCTGACAGCGATGCTTTAGTGTCTAGAGTCATGGAATGATAAAAGATATACACACTTTTGTCTGAGCGACAGCGACGATATTACTCCGATCCAGCAACAATCCAAGGAGGCCGGTTACCAGGCGCAGATTCGCCACCGACACAACAGGCAGGATGCTTTGCATGACGCTACCCAAGAACGCCTGAGTCTGTCGATCCACATCGGCGCGTTCTTGGGTATCCTTGATCGAATCAAGAATAGGCGCCTGCTTGACAACGTCCAGCTGGCTAAAGCACGCGACGAGCAACGTCAAGAGAGTGAGCATTCGCTGGCTGTTAAGGTGACGAGTTAGACGAGGTAAAATCTTTTTGCCCTTTGTTGGTGTCAGGAGCGAGATGAAGGGATGCGGGTCACTTTATGACGAGATAAATCAAGCATGCAGGCGAAGATATTTGCGATGATGCGTACCTAGTTTCAAGAGGAACCATCACCCTCAACTCATCCCAAAGACCGTCCACCAGCCCGTCATACTCTTTTTTCCTAGGAGTAATGTCAATATTTATTGGGTCTTTGTTCACGTCAAGAAGCCAATTTACCATTGTTGCGACGCCTCAACGTCTTCGGGTGAAGGTTGGTCTCTCCTCAACTGCTCGACCCGGAGCACAGCGTCATACAGCTCCTCGAGAATGACAAGCACCTGCCTCTGAGAAAGGGGCTCCTTCCTCACAAGATTGTCTGTCTGATATCAAGACAAGTCATAAGACAGTGCGTTCAACCGACAGAATACAATCTCACATCGGCAGCCGTGCCTAAAGCTTCACGCCCGAGCTTAGCGGCTTCTCTTGCGGCACCTTCATGGTGGTGATGGCCCACATTCTTGCCTATGTGCAGATTTGCAGTAGCGTGTGACAGTGTGGGGGATGCGCCTGCTCCAGCATCAACCTGGAGGAGTTGGCGAGGCGCAGCCTTGTAGCTGCGACCCGACGTTTTCCCCAAGGCACCTTGAAGGCTGTGTACGGCTACAAAAAGGCGTTTCATCACAACTGATTCACAAGCTGATAAACGAGACAAACATACCATGCAAACCTTTCTCTTCCTCCTCTTCCTCGCATTGCTGACGATTCGCTCGACTTGCTGTTCCATACGCTGCATCGCGCTGGGTCTGCGACTGCCACCTTTCGACGCCAGGCCCAATCCAATTCCGCCGCCAGAGCCGAACTTGAGTACACGTTCGTCCTGTGACTGGAGGCCCATCCTCGACCGCATTATCGCACCATAAACTTGAGCATAAAAGTCTCAGCATACGGGTCCTGGGTAACGAGCTGCGAGACTTGAATTCGGGTAATGAAATCCTTGTCCGACTGAGTCATGAGGTCATTATAACGTGCCTGCAAAAAAGATGGAAATGAGAATTCAGCGAAGGTAATGCAAAGGAATGATAACCAACCATATGCGCAATTTTAGCGCCTTGCGACGTCGTTTCTCTTCCATCTTCTCCGCCTCGAGGATCTTGCGCATAGCTTCCATTCTCAAAGCCTCCTGTTCGGCCTGTGTACCATGCAATTCGCGAGAAAAGTCGACATGAGCAAGGTCAGCAAGAAGTCGCTGCTGTAATTGGACATTTTGCGATTGATAAGGAATCTGAGCATCTTGCAAGGCGGCAGCAGAGTACTGAGAGTTAGCAACAGCAGGGGACTGCGACCTCTGCCTGCTTCGGTATTGTTGCTGCTGCTGGAGTCGCTGGAGTTCATGGATTTCCTGGAGTTGTTGCTGTTGCTGTTGCTGCAGCAGCACCTGTCTCTCCTGTGCCTGGGCTTGCTGAAGAATTTGCGCGGCCTGAGCAGCCTGAAGCTCCTCTTGAGTATATCCTGGCGTACGACGAGCATTATAGGGCGAATCAACACGATTTCTATCCATGTTTAGAGCAAGCATGCGGCGTTCCAGTTCCTCCATTCTAAGCTGCTCTTGAAGCTCTTGCAGGCGTTGATGCTGCTGCTGCTGCTGCTGCTCCTGTTGTTGTTGGAGACGCAGAACCTGCCGCTGATGCTCCAGGAATCGAGGCGATTGCGAGGAAATCATGCGAGGAGGGGGTGTACGTTGCTGCTGCTGCTGTTCTCTCTGCTGCAGCAAGAGCCTCTGTACCTGGGCTTGCTGCTGCTGCTGCTGCTCTTCATACAACTGGCGCTGCTGGCGAGCCTCTTCCTCGCGGACCTCTCGAAGGCGTTGTTGCTGTTGCTGCTGCAAGAGTTGGTGTTGCAAGAGCTGCTGCTGCTGCTCTTGAAACAGGCGCTCTTGCATTTGCTGTTGTTGCTGCTGCAACAACAGCTGCTCTCGCTCTCGCTCCCTTCCCTTTCCCGCTCCCGTTCGCGCTGGGCATTCGCGAGCATCTCAGCCTCTATTTCCTGCAGCGTGCGGGGCACCTGACTCGCCTGTCGGTTCTGGCCGATAGCATGGCCGATCACCGGCGACGGGGCGTTGTTGGCAAACGGCGAAAATCTCGAGGACTGAAGGCCAGGAGACGCCCTCGGATGCTCCACGATGCGGGTGGAACCATTGACGCGCGGAAGGGCCGAAAACGCGGAATGGTCGTGCCAGATGGACTCGAGGGAGGTTGCGGGTACAGGACGAGCTGGCGATATAGATCAAGATCGTCAGGGGCACTGTATCTACATCCAGATTAGAAATAGGTAAAACGTACTGGTCTGAGCGGGCCTCGAAGGAGCTTGCACAGGCTCAAGTCTCTCCTCTGTTCGCTGTTGTTGCTGCTCCTGGCGGGCTGTAGTACGTGCTGCCTATCCTGCGGCTGCTGTCCATGTGGTATGTCTGGCAACGCCGGGCCGAAAAGTCAAAGTCTTTACCTGCGACCAGTAACGAAACAAGCTGAGTCGAAGCATACAAACAAGCGAGGAGGCTCTCACCGATAGGACCCACGGACCCAAATGTCTCGTCGTTTAGGTCGTCGCCACCTTCCTGAAGGGCATCCCCGAGACCGTCGTAACCCTCCTCGCCCCACGTATAGACAGCGACATCCTCTGGATGTTCGAGCCGATCCCGGGCAAGCTCGCGCTCTGGCAGACCAAAGAAGGCCATGCGAGCATGCAGAACACAAAGGACGATGAGCTCGAACTTTATGTAGAGTACGGATTTTTTGTCAGACGCTCGAAGGGTTCAAGGGTCTCACCCATTGCGGCCAAACATGACCAACTGATCTAATCTTATCTAATCATACACTACTTTACATGTCATGAACAGCTGCTAAAAAGTCCAATAGCGTACTCGCACTCCACGCCTGCGTGTTGCACGAATCCGCACAGTACACCCCATCCGCGTTCGTAAGCTCAGGGAGGCCTCTCCACGGGTCCGTCTCTACATGATGCCTCGGCGCAAGCAGCAGCTGGTGCAGGTAGTGCAGAGTCACATTGGGGTCCTACGTATACAACATCAGCGACCATGTTCGTCGATAACTTAATATTAAAAAAACACTCACATCCTTGCCTGTACCCACTCTGGTATCAAAATACAAATACGCCCGGAGGAAGTACCCAATGGCCAACCCCATTCAGGCCCCTATAACAAACCTCCATCAAAATCCACACACAAAAAATAAAAACGTTCCTGAAAACGCACATTATGATAGTTCAACCCCTTTGCAATCGAAGGATCATCCGAGTCATTCGAATTGTCGTAATTCGGGCGGTACTGCAGATCTTGAGGATCCAACGTCTTCATCCCAAGCGGTCCGCGCAGCACCTGGTCCGCCAACTGCAACGCGCCCATCGCATGTCGCTCGTCGAACATTTCAGGCGCGACCGTCATAGCGATAGCGAAGTTGCATCTGAACTGGTAGTCGGCCCATTCATGCCCTGCACCTGACCCATACACATCCTTGTATATCCCCGTCGATTGACGAGACTCGAATTGATATTGTACTCGCTGTCGGACAGACGATCTAAAAGCAAACACGTAGTCAGCTTCCATTCAGAAAACGGAAAAGAAGGCTCACCAAGAGGAACATAGTAACACTTTTCAAACGACTCTTGAACCAAATCTGACCACTCCTGATATGTCACAAGTCTCTTTTGCCTTTAACTAGACCCCAAAATAAAATCAGCAACACCCCCTCAAAAGAAAAAAAACAAAAAAAAACAAAAAAACTCACTCTCAGCCTGAACGCCTTTAAAAGGAAACCTCCTCTATCCACCAGCTCCGCCAACCACCCAAGCGTACTCTTCAACAACCCCGTAATCTCAATCGGCGCCCCATCCCTCGGCGTCCCCGGAACGCCCCTCGTCCCCGCCTTGTCCGACTCGCCCATCTTATCCATCCACGTCCCGCAGTTGTGCCGATTCCCGCCCACAATCAACCCCGTCTCCCAATCCACCCCGATATCGATATCGAACCCCTCGTCCTTCATCTGCATATCCAGGTTCGGGCCCGCGTTGTACTCCCTAAAGTGGATCCCCTCGGCGTGGCGCTGCAGAATCTCCTGCACGATCTCCGCGAGGCTGCTGGTGCACGCATACGCTCTGGGGTCGTCCCAAGGCACCCACGAATCGTCCAGCGGGAACCGGCGCTTGACGGGCTCGGAAAGAATATGCAGGCCCTCCGGCGCACTCTTGACGTAATCCTGGATATTCTGCAACATCCACCACGGCGAATCACGCGAATTATACCTAACAAACACACCAACAATCAATCAACCATCTCCCTCTCTCTCAAAAAAAACCCCGTTCCAACTCACCTCGGGCTCCTCACAGAATCCAACAAATTCGGAATCAACCCATGCTTCAACGTCGACGCAAACGCCAAAATATGCCTCTTGGCACCCTCAAAATTCCCCGTGGTCAAAAACAGCCCACTCAGCGATATGAACACATCCCGTCCCCAACACCTCGCCCAGCCCGTCGTGAAATGCGGCAAGCCCGCCGCCAACGACGGCGTCGGCACCGCGGGGTCCAGCGACGCCGACTTGACCAGCCCGTGCATCTGCACCGCACACAGCGCGAGGTTCTGCGTAAACGCATGCCCCGAGGACACAAACTCGGAGCACCGCTCCATCGCCGCCCTCCGCGCAGCCCTATACGCCTCCGACACGACAAGCGCAAAGTACTTGGGCCGCATATAATTCGGCACCGTGCTCTTCACGCGCTCAAAGCGCTCCTTGATCCACAGCGCAGGTTTCTCGAGGTTCGGGAACGTATCGACTTGACTGCCAAAAACAAAACCAAAAACATCAGCAAAACCCAACATCCCAGCACCCCAAACTCACCGCATCATCCTCTCATGCACATAATCCAACGCCCAACTCCCATCCCTCAAATGCGCACACAGCGGGTGTCCAAGATCATTATACCGCATCACATGCCTAAGCGGGTGCATCCACCCCTCCAGGCCACAATACACCATCTTCCCCAGCCCCGGCACATCATACACCCCAAACTTGCCCCCGGTCGCGTCCCTCTCCTCCACATCCGCGCGGTGCAAAATAACATTCAATCCACCAAATCGACCTCCGCAAACGCTCCAGAGCCCCGACGCACAAAACGCGTCCAAATCAGGGTCGAACTGCTGCAGCTGCGTCTCAAAGACCATGACGCTGCCGGGGGGGAAGTTCTCCGGCACGACGACCTCGGCGTACGGCCCTTCGTGGTCAAGGCCTGCGGAACGACGACAGGCGGCATCTCCTCGAGCGTGGACGGAAGACCCCTGAGGACCTTGTCGTCTTTCGGGATATCGTACGAAGGTATGGTGATGCTCGCGCCCAGGATGAACTTGGCTCTCGTCCTCCTCAACTTGATAGGGTCAACTAAAGAATGCACATAAATATGAGAACCTGATGACAAATCCGAGACTCACTATGTCCACGAGCCTTCGACCCCTTTGAAAACGCCGTATGCGCCACGAGCAAATACCCTTTGCGTCACCGGCTGAACGCGATGCAGCACGATATACTGTCCCAAAAATCAATCCCCATTGAGAGAGCCAAAAAAGCAAACTCACATCATTCTCCTGATGCACATGCCCCTCCTCATACCCGCCAAGCACCATCTCCAAATGCAACTCATTCACCACCCTCTTCACCTTCGCGATCCCACTGTGCGGCCCCAAGCCCGTAACCTCATACCTCCTCTCCTCCTTGACCAAATCCAACAACTTGGGATACAACTCATCAAACCCCTTCACGCTCCCAATCGCACAAAAGCTAAACGCGACCAACGCGCCCGTCGACAGCGCGTCCTCCGCCGAGCGCTTATCCGCCGGGCCTCATTATCATGCGTCAAATCATACAAAAGCGCATGCGGCGCGGACCCGTTCAGCGGATGCACCGTCGCCGGCCGCACAGGGCCCCTCCCCGTCGGACTCCCCACCTCCTCCCGGCTGACCATACACGCCGCGTCCATCGAGCCCACCGGCTTGCCCACCCCATGCCTATACAACAACCTCGACAGCTCCTTGGGATCCCACCCATTCCCACTCTCCCTAATCAAGCTATTAATGCCAGCTCGCGCACGAACACCAAATCCATATCCTCGCTCCCCGTGAAGAGCTCCGCGCACACGTACAGGTCCGCGCAGACGACGCGCGCCGCGTCCATCATGCGCGTGCCCACCTCGAGCGGGGTGGAGTGGCAGTTATCTATCCGGAAGCCGTCGAACGTGCGCGCGAGCGCAGAGACGTAGGACGTCATGTGCGCCCAGAGCCACGGGTTGTCCGCGGGCTGCGCGCCGTACCGCAGCTTGACGCAGTCGCCCCAGACGATCACCTCGCGGCGGAGGTACGCCTTGGAGGGCAGGAGGGCAAAGTTCTGCAGCGGGTCGGCGTTCCAGATCCAGCCATTATTCGCGAGCGAGTACACGAGCGGGTCCGCGTCGGGCGCAGGGCGAGTCTCGTAAAGTACACTTCCACGAGCGGGTTCCTATGTAATATTCAGTAAAACGAACAAACAAAGAGTAAACCACGTACTCTTTCGTGATCTCTCCCAACCTTGGCCCATGCGCATCCAACCTCGCATACTTGAGTCTATTCCTCACATTCCCAATCGCCGTATTCGTATCATCCTCCCACTCGCTATACAGCGGCACATTCAGCACATCCACCACCTTGACCCACGCATTCGCCAGCGCCTCCGCGTCCTTGAGGTCCGTAAACGCCGCCTGCACAAACCCAGCAGCCACCCTACTATCCACGCCCACCCCATACCTCGACGCCAGCCTGCCCAACCCCCCAACCTTTTTCTCGTGCCTCAAGATATCCGCGAGGTCAGCCACGTTCTTGCCCTTGACATTCGACCCCGTCCACGGCTCGACGGTGCCCGCCACCAGGGCCGCCTTCACGCCGTCCTTCTCCCGCACGGTGTCCAGGACATAGTACTGCCACAAGTTGAGGCCCCGCACGACCTTGTCAAACGCCGCAATGAGCACGTTGACGTCGTTCTCCGAGGAGACGGTGGTAGGCAGGCCCTTGGCGGCGAGCGAGGCGGAAAAGCCATGATCGCCGAGTCCAGCTCGAGCGCGGGGGTGAGGTGCGGGGAATTGGCAGGACTGAAACCTGCAAAGCCAAGGTCAGATGAATCAACCCCACAAAGCAACACACACCTGCTTCGGGATGATCGACCAACCACGGGGTATCATTGGCGGTATGGTTCAGGACGACATCGGTGAGACTCAACAAGCCATACTCGTCCTTGGCGACTTTGAGAATCTCCTCCACGCGCTTCCTGCCCTCCTGCTCGCCCAGATCAGAGCCAAAGAGGCTCTTGTCGTACATGAGCTGGCTGCGAATGGAATAGGGACTGTCGCTCTCGCCTCTCTCCTGGAGGGGCGTGTAATGCAGCATAGTATAGCTCCTGTCCTTTGCCTCTTTGAAATAGCTTCTCCAGTCATCTATAGGGCCCATCCATTTTGATACGACGGTAAGAATGGAGAGACCATCCAAGGGTAGGTTGACAAGCCTATCCTTGAGTACAGCGCCTTCACCAGGGGGTAGAACCCTAAGATCGCCTGGGTCGAGGATAGGGGATCTGGCCTTGATCTTGAGGACAGGATCGATGTTGAAATAGCCCGAGCGGCCCTTGACTCGCTCGCCCTTGTTGCCGTCATACTCGACCCAATAGGCGAATGCGCCTGCATGGGAGATGGGCAGATCGACTTGATAGGCTTCGAAAAAGCTTGTGGAAGGCTGTCAAACTGATAAGACACGCAAGAAGACAAAAAAGAAAGACAAAAAAGGACACACGTTCGCATGCAAAACTTGTCACGGGCAAACGCGCCGCCATCGAGAGGAAAGTTGGTCTTGAAGATGCCGTTCCTGGCAGCAGGTGTTCCGGCCTGGATGGAGACGCGTAGGATATAGGGTGTGTAGGCAGGAGGGAGACGGATGTACTGCGAAAAATGAGCACGGGCGATGGGATCAGTAGATAAAAAGGCGTACGGAGAGCGGCTTGCTAGGCCCGCCATCAGGATCCAGCCTGAGCTCATAGACACGGATAGGGGTTCTCCTGGGTGGGACTCGGCCTGGAAGAACTCGATGCCCTCATCAGCTGGCGTCTTGGGTGCCGCAGGGCTTATAGGGCTGGCATTGTTGGACGCAGACGGCGAAAGCGACGACCTGGTAGCGGACTTTGAGCGAGATATGGTCAAGGCGGGTTTTGGCCTCCCGTACGCCTGTTTTCTTCCCTTGGGCATGGTGGATATGGTTGTGGTGGTAAGAGGAGAAAGGGTCAAGGGCTATCTATGTGCATTACATTATTTATCGAGGCATGACATCACAATCTCCCCCATGAGGCAAGGGACCTTCCAAATCTAAAATAATGAATTAAACCATCCAAACAGTCCTCCCCTGCTCGATCCTTCCCGGCCACTCTCCGCCGCACTCACTTCCGAGCCGACGCTGATCACTCTGCCCCGTCCGTCCGTCGTAAATTCACTGCTCTTCCGCTGGCTCTCCTCAACACCCTCCTCTTCCTCCTCGGCTGGTACTACGAAATCAACAGGCGCCAATTCCGGCATCTCCTCCTCCTCTTCCCTCGCAGGCTCTGCATCAAGAGGCTCCAAAGGCGGCATTTCTTCATCATCCAAAGCCCAAATCGACCCCGACGCCGACCGATCAACGACAGTGCTAAACCGCGTACTCGACCTCGACTCGGGCTCCGGCGTATGCGTTTGTGTCTCCGCCGTCGACCCTCCACCATCCATCTGCGTCGCCGCAACGCTCCACGCCCCAATTATCTCGCCCAGCCGTGCATGCAGACCGCATCATCCAATACACCCAACTCCTCGTCTTCATCAACATCGAACCCTTCCTCCTCCGAATCATAATCATCACCGTCTCCGAATCGCTCGAGTTCGAGACACTCCTCAACCCAGGCATCGATCCGTCAGAGTTGTACCCATTCCCGCGTGCTGGCCGTCGTTCCATGGCAGGTATCAGCGGCGGAGGCGGCGTGTCCGCTCTCTCTTGTGTCGTCCTCGTCCTCGCGCCTGCCCTTGCCCCCGCACCCCCACCACCATTCCGCCCACCCTCCCACATCGCATTCATAGAAGCAAACATCTGATCCGCCTTCCAAGGCAAGTCATCAGCACTCCTCTCTCTCAAAAAAATTTTTTTTCAAGGACCCACCAAACGCTCCAAATGCAACAACGCACGATCCTCCTCTCTCCTCCTTCCTCCCTCCCTCTTCCTCCTCTCCTCTCCCTCCTCATCTTCACCATCAACCCCCTCCGCCTCAGCAACCACACCCCTCGCCGTATTCCTCAACCTAACCCCCTCGTCCCAATCCTAACATCCAACTCATCCTCTCCATCCCTATTACTGCCACCCAAACCCCCACCCAAACCCAGAATATCAACCCTATCCCCATCATAATCACCCCCATTCTGCATCCGCCCCAAGCCCGCCCTCAGCGCCTGCATGACATGCTGCATCCTAATAGGATTCCCACTATTCCCATTCCTATTATCACCAGCACCCGCCAGCCGAATTACTACCCCCGCCCCTCCAGCAGCACCACCACCAACATTAACACTCGCCATCCCACGCGCCTCCGCCTGGAAGACCATCCCCGCCCCACCCGGGCCCCGCCGCCCCGCATCGAACAGGTCCAGCGTAGCCGCAAAGTCCAAGCTCGCAAGGTCCATGCCGAACGGCAGGAAATGCACATCGTCGAAGAAAGCCCGGCGGCGTGTATTGGCGAGGCGGTATTTCTGCAAGTCAAGGGTAAGTTAGTTTGGAGGTAGAGAGACGGAGAAGGAGGAGGAGGAAGGAGAGATGGCGAGATGGAGAGGAGATGGAGAAGGAGAAGGAGAAGGAAAGAGAGAGAGAGAAGAGACCCACCCGCATCGCCACCTCCACCCCGTCCCTAAACTCGTGCACCGACCCGTCCTCCTTCCTATGCTGATAAAAACAATCCTTCCCATACGGACACATCGGCCTATTCTTATTCTTCACCAGCGACTTTTGGAAGTACCTACATAAAACCCACACATTATCATCAAAAAAAATTCCACATAAATAATAACAACAGCAGAAAAGACCCACCGACAATCCACCCTCCCCATGCTCTCCTTATACGCCAGCACGACCCGCGCCTTCTCTGGGGTGCCCTCGCGCCAGAACTTGGACGCCGGCGTGATGAACTTGGACGGCGTGCGACACATCGGGCAGCGCTTCGTGTTGCCCGAGTCGATCACCCCCCCAGGCTTGTTCTCCGGGTCGCGCCATTGTTTGATGCACTGCAACGAGCGAATGTTATGTTATAGATGTGTAAGTAGGAGACGATGGCAGAGATGGCTTACGTTCGTGCAAAAGATATGACTGCATCCACCTGTACGCATTATTGTACCACATCAGGACCGGTGTACATGAGAGAACGAAAGGAAAAGCGCACCCAACAACCCATAAGTCGTCGGCTTCTCAAAGCAAATAGAACACAAATCGTCCTCCTCCTCGAGCTCGCTGCTGGGACCCGGCACAGACGCTTTCCCTTTATCTCTGTCTTTCTCTTTCTCATCAGTGTGGAGGAACCAGCACTTATCCCCCCGCTTGCAAAATCCTAAACCCAAAAACGAAAGCACGATCAGCATCCCATCCCCTTCTTCCTCGTCCAGCCAGCCAGCCAGCCAGAAGGTGAGTCAAGGCTAATACCCAACAACCCCTTCCCCCCCCAACGCACCCCAACCCCACCCCACCCCAAATCAAGCACCCAAAACACAAAACCAAAAACCCACCTTGCGCATAAAACCGACACCTCTTCGACCTATCATACGGCGTAAGCAGCACAGGCGCAGCCCCTTCCCCTTCCCCTCCCCCCTCCCCCGCCGCATGCAAGAACTTGCACCTATCGCCCGCATAGCACCCGCGGGGGTGCGTGTAATACCGACACACGCCGCGCGCCTTCGAGGTGATAGGGCGAACGCCCGGTGGTGGTAAGTGTGCTGTGGTAGTACTAGTAATGGCACCGGGTTGGGTGGCCGCGGCGGTGTGTGTGTTTAGGGACGCCATATCTGCATGCCTTGGCCTCTGTGCGTCTTTGTAAGTAATCTGTGGATACAGCGATATTGGCAAGGTTCCGGAATAAAGTAGGTGGGTGGGTGGTCTGATGGTTGCAGTAGCAGTAGTGGGATGAGACGAGATAATCGGTGGAACGAATAGGACGGATGCCAGATGGGGTGTCACATCGTAAGGGAGTGGCACGTGATGTTATTGTTATTCCCTTATAAGTCAAAGTTCAACTGTAAGTTCTGGCTCCAGAAGTCGGCGCTTGTTATTCTGCTTTCGGGACCTTCGACCGTCGCTGCCTCTCATGCAACATCTTGAGGATATCCAATAAATCGGTTTCGAAAAGCTTGGGCTCAGCACTGATACAGAAATCCTTCAGCGCCAATAAAGCCCAGCCGACCATCTCTTTTGCTAGGGTGATCATACCTCCCGCGTTGCCCCAATTTTTGGGTGCCGATAAATCTACAATCAGTTCCTTCATCTGAACGGAAAGATTCCTTCTCCAAGCCCTCGATTACGACCTTCTTTTGCAATTCCTTCCGCAACACTTTCAAACAATGATACGCATCCATGTTCTGAAAGGCGACGCTCAGGGAATCGACTCAAACGTCCAGTGTTAACGGACGTAAGACGATCCATGTCTTCTTCATAACCCGCGAGAATGACAACAAGTTTGGATTTGAAGTTGGGATGGGTAAAGAGCCCGACCAATTCTTCGATTGCTTTCTAAGCGAAGTAGCCTGAGCTCAAACGATACGCTTAATCAACGAATAAAACTTTGTCAAGCGCCTTCTCGAATATTTTCTTCGTTTTTGGTCCTGTCTGCCACCCAACAAACGATATCGTCAGTTCTCTCCGACGGGGCAAGCTTTAACACAAGAATACGCTTGTCGACCCGATTTTGCCGCTTTACTGAAGGGAAGCTCTTCGAAATTGAAAGCCGAACTGGAGTCTAGAGAGAAGGCGGGAAAATGGGCGTCAGATTACATAAAATTGATACGACGCGACATTGTGAAAGTGGTACTACTTAATAACCATAGGACAACAGTAAGGCGACTATAATACAATGATGGATTGCTCGAGTTTCGATATTTCAATCGTCAGTCCGTAGCTATGAACCAACCCGGTTCCTCTGTAAACCCTTGCTCAGCGAAAACCTTCTTCAACTCTTCCACTTTGTCGGACGGAGGGGCGAACTTGTCCTCACGACGCGTGCTTTTGATAATCGCGATGATCGTCTTCTCTCCAGTGCGTTCGCCCTTGGCATAAACTTGTTTGGGACTAATTATACCCGAATACCAAACTTGATTGCATTTCCATTGCAGCGTCGAGAGAACTCTCATGGTATAGTCGCTCAAGAGTCTCGTGAGTTCTTCTTCGTCATCAACATTTGGAGGTACAGTGCTGTCGAAGTTAGCGAGCATGCGCTTGCGGTCGATAGGGAAGCCCCAAAGGGCGGCGTTGGGGTAACGTTCTAGACGACGAATTATCTGGCGAGCGGGAGGACGGTTGTCTGTCGTAGCTGTGGTTCGTAAGTATATCATTAAAGTCTGAAAATAACGATGGGTACGTACCCATGGTCGCAGTGAATTCAGAGTGGCGTTGAACGATGAGCGTTAATAGTGAAGCATCATTGCAAGTTGGTTCGTTCTATATAAACGGTAATATTCAACATCACGTGATGTATCCACGCAACAAAACTGTAACAAACAATGTTACTAACGACAACTCGACCAGACGATAATCACTGTCCACAAGTTCCACATCAGCGTGAGGCCATTGTTCTTTCTTTGAAAAAAAACCCCATTGTTTCTGAGTAGTCAATTGTCTTGCATTTAAATTCCTCTTTTTGCTTAATGTTCTGATGCATTCATGTCGCTAAATTACTTAATTACTATGGAGACAGTGACAAAAGATCCTCAGAAGTTGAAAGCAACAAAAGCAATGGTACATACAAGGAAAACAAGATGGGCGAAAATGGGCCAATGCAAAGATATTACAAGGACGTCGGAGGCTTTTCCAGAAATTGCAACTCAGTTGAATAATGGAAAAGACAACACAAAGGCAACGACAAGACTGATGCGATGAATAAGAACTTCTGAGGCTCTGCAATAAATTCAACTCCGAAGAACAATGGGATGACACTGACAACACCGATGCCCTAGATCTGGGCCACCCGAGTCCATTTCTATTTAACCGCTCGATACTTGCTAAAATTTGGCAACCATATTTTGTCGACATGTCTCACCAAGAGCCTCTTCCTCCCCCTTACACCAGTTCGGAAAAGGTCCTGAATGGTATTTCACTGGCATATTCGACGCTCAATAACCCAAGGGGTCTAGAGTGCCTATGGAACAGCCCATACGGCCAATCATTCTACGAGCTTCTAAGCCCATATACAAAGGGCCAATTCATCACCAATTCTCCTTATACCCTGTGGCTACCAGCGCTTGTCCGAAAGGAACAAGTTCTTAGGAAACAGTTTCAAGATACTGGCCTAGACTACGACGCCCCTGGCCGTCTCAGGACTGCTTTAAAGAAGGCTAGAGCTTTTCGATTCCCGAAGAGTACCAGTGTTCCAGTAGCTGGTCAGAGTGGTTCACGCAAATCTGAGAGGATAGAGGTGGCAAGGAGGACCACAGATATCGCCAATCGGGACGCATTGGAGAAGGAAATCACCCACCTTTTGAAGGAAAGGGTGAAGATAATCAACAAGCAGAATGAACTTGCCAAACGTAAGCAAGCATCCCGTTTCATATCCTGACCTCGTTTGACTGATTACCCTATAGAAAGGAAGAAACTTGGGAACGACTACAGCATGGAATCTAATTCCGACCTGGCTTCGTTCGAAGAGGAACCAGATATTTTTGTCACCCATGTTGAGACTGTCAGGCTTCCACAGAAAAGGCGCTATGAACTCCGTGGTTGGAGGAAGGCCTACCACCAGTGTGGTGCCGTGATTGTCGAACTCAAGAAAGGGCCTAGCCGACTTCTAGTTGGCAGCCAATACTACCTGGACGCCAATTACCTGATCAAAGATGCTCAAAATGATTTGCTTCAATACTGTTCAGCATACTTTGCATGTTACCCAGACGCAACGAACGTCATCGCTTTTGCCACAGGAGGGCCGATTTGGAGATGGGCCAATATACAGCCTGGCGAGACCCCCAGGTGGGACTTCGTGCTCAATTGTGCGAATCAGACCAGTCCAATCAATGAAAAGCTTGCGCGTGAATGGGAGACTCGGTTCAGTCCAGTATTCCAACTCGGGACAAGGAATTCTGACAAAGAATTGACTAAGATCAATCAGCAGTATATCTATCCCATGCTCAACCACACTCCTGCAATCCCGGCCCATCTCCTTGAGGTGGAAGACGACGACGAAGAGGAAGAGCAAGGCGACGTCGATGCCTCTGAAGGCGAAGAAGACGAGGATAACCAAGTTCAAGACCGAGGTAACTGGCCGGGGGAAACATAAGACGATACTGATTATACACTGGCATGAACCTCAAATGAACCTTTCCTATATCATATGACAGATGTACGGTTATGGCTTCGTGGTCTATGTAGAATATGACTCTTCTCTAACTCTCTCTATCTATATTTACTATTCAGTGTGCTTTATGTATAGTACTCAATATGAAGCCGTTGAGCCACTTACTTCAAAGGATGGGTCATGATCGTGGATGCTGATTATTAGGACTAATGGAAGACTGCTGGTGAAAGGTTGTGTCTATCTTCGAATTGATTTTAAGGAGCTGGTCCTTAACATCCTCGAGGCTAATCATATCCATGATGGCGTCGATGGCATCGCGCACCCTCTACATTTTCAAACATTTCCGAGGACGAGGAGGTCTCAAGGGACCAGTTGATGGACGGGCGGCTATTAGTATCATGCTGTCAGATGTTCAATTTTTTCGCTTCGATATGTTTTCACGGTCGTTTCGGCGGCATTGTGATCAAACACAATTTTGGAAAGATCCACATAATGAAAAAAAAAGAAGGACATCCCAAGTGCTCGAAAGAAAGTCTTGAAAATCCCTCCTCTTCCTCAACTTCAGCTTTTTCTTCCTGTAACTCCTTGACTAGAATCTCTCCTGCTTCTCCAAATAGACACATCTCCCCGAGATCCTTCGTATTATTTGTCCTTCTCGCAAGTTTCAAATCCTTGTGTATAGGTCTCCGACTCGATTAATACGGAATCGATGAAAGAAACAACGTGCATGAAAGCGAGCAAAGTGTGTGATTAAGGTCAATGAACTAGCCTGAACCATCTAAATATCGAACATCTAGCGGCTTAGAGAGGGGTCCTTGGGCAGTGGAGGGGCCGCAGGAGGGGCTCGTGATTGCGCAGGCGGAGGTGTTCTGCGGAGCAGGCCTGCTCCGCAGAGGAGGTCGAGTTGCGACTTCTGCCAGACTCGTGGGGCGTTGAGTGCGCGCTGGCGGTGCAGATGGTAGAGGAGGAGGTGGACGTGATGGAGGAGGGGGACGTGATGGAGGAGGAGGTACATTCAGCGGCCAACTCGGAGGCGGAGGTAGGGCCTGAGCTACAGGAGAAGTTTGTGGCGACGCACGTCCATCAACTGCATGTCGCCTTGAAACAGGTGGAGGTGGCTTCGGCTTTTTTGGTTCTTTGAGCGCTGCTTGTTGTTGTGTAGGGTATTCACAGACGAAGTTTCTGATGGATTCCATTTCACGGGCAACGACGTCTTCCCCTACAGCGCCCTCCAAATGTTCGACGAGGGCTGTCCATGATGGATCCACGCCTTTGGAGGTAAATCCCGAGTGTGCGTCGTAGCCCATGTGAGCGACATGGATGAAAGACTTGTCTATCTTGCCACCCTTTGAGGCTTTCTTCTTCTTCTCTCCTTTTGGCTGTGCTATATGAATTCGCTGTCAGAACAATCTATATCTCGAAGGATGGCTGCTGCTACTCACAGCCCTTGTTGTCTTTCTTATTCTTGACCTTTTTATGGAACGTTTTTGCTTCGGACTCATCTGCGAAAACAAAACCGATCATACATCGCTGAAATTGGGTAAGACGGGATAAATCGTGGAATAGCAGTATGTGGACGAACATCACCCTGAAATGAAAGAAAGAACGCTCTGTCTTGGTTCAACTCCAGACCCTCATACAGTTCATGGTCCCAGATAACGCCCTTCGTTCCATCGATGTCGACCATCTTGAAATGCAGAGTATTGTTGTTATTATCTAGCGAGAACACCAGAGCGCCTTGAACACCTGCATACGCCCACTTGTTGGGCTGCGGATATGCATAGTAGATTCGAGCTAAAGCAGCAAAGACGATCTTGTGCGAGGGAGCAGAAACGGCATTCTTGACTTTAGTTTTCTCGTCAGCATTGAGCGTTGACTGAGAGGGCATTTGTTCTGAAATCGACTAGGTGGTGATTCTGCAACGAGCTCGAGATGGATGTTGGAATCGAAGATGGTTATCTGAGATGCCCACGATTTTGAAAGCTTAAATTAAGCGCCCGTGCACGGACCGCCTATTTAAGTAAACTACCTCCAACATAAATTATATCAAAAAGGTAGCGAAGAATATAGAAATCAAGAAACAAGCTCCCAGATGAAAAGTATCACCTTATAAAGCGGAACACACATTAGAATTCTGACTTAATCTCGCAAGGTTAGCGGATGCTTTGGCGGCTCGATCGTAGTCTGGGTCATAGTCTTCTGGTCCAAAGACGATATCGTCAATTCTCTCCGACGGGACAAGCTTTAACATAAGAATGCGCTTGTCGACCTGATTTTGGCGCTCTAATGAAGCAAGCTCCTCACAATTGAAAGCCGAACTGGATCTACAGAGAAGGCGGGAAAATGGCCGCCAGATTAAAATTGACACACCGCGACATTGTGAAAATGGTACTAATAACCGTAGGATGGTAACAGTAAGGCGACTATAATATATGACGGATTGCTCGGTTTTCAATATTTCAATGGTCAGTCCGTAGCTATGAACCAACCCGGTTCCTCTGTAAATCCCTGCTCAGCGAAAACCTTCTTCAACTCTTCCACTTTGTCGGACGGAGGGATGAACTTGTCCTCACGACGCGTGCTTTTGACAATCGCGATGATCGTCTTCTCCCCAATGCGTTCGCCCTTGGCATACACTTCTTTGGGACTAATTATGCCCGAATACCAAACGTGATTGCATTTCCGTTGCAACGTCGAGAAGACTCTCGAGGCATAGTCGTCCAAGAGTCTCGTGAGTTCTTCATCATCATCAACATTTGGAGGTACGGTGCTGTCGAAGTTAGTGAGCATGCGCTTGTAGTCGATAGGGAATCCCCAAAGGGCGGCGTTGGGGTAACGTTCTAGACGACGAAGTATCTGGCGAGCGGGAGGACGATTGTCTGCAGTAGCTGTGGTTCGTAAGTACACCATGAAAATCGGGAAATAAGGACGGGTACGTACCCATAGTGGCAGCGAATTCCGAAGAGTCGTAAGTGGCATTCAAGGAAAGTTAAATACTGTGGCATGTGACATGTGACACGTGATATATTATTGTTTCCTTTACCACTACCACGATGTCGCTCTCGTCGACGTCGACACTGAAAGGGCAGTTAATGAAGCACCTGGGCGCACAGGCGCAGACATACTTCGACTCTCTGTCCAGCTTTGTCTCAGGCAAGACCTCCCGCAGGAATTCGAGCAAGTTGCAAAGCAAGTCCTCTCGTCTCCAAACCTTCGTACGTCCCTGCCTCTATCTCTATCTCTACCTAACCCCACCAAAAGTACAACTCCACAATGCCCTCATAATATCCCTCTTCGACGCCACCGCCACCCTCAAACGGCCCCCCACACCCCCGCCCCCAGCACTCCCCAAGCCGCCCCCGACGAAGCGCCGGCGCACCCTGTTGCCGTACCAAGGGCCCCACGTCCCCGACGAGGCCCGCACCCTCCGCTCTGCGCGCATCAAACGCTGGACCTGGCCATGGGCAGACGCGAGCGTGAAAGACTAAAGACACTGCAGGCCGCCGCCCCGCCCTCTGCCGACCCCCCGCGTCCGAGGAAGGAGACGGACGAGATCGCGTGTGAGAGAGGGGTGGAGCTGTTATCTGAGCGAGGGGGTGTGTATACTTATCTTCGTGTCCACCCTCGTGTTGTTCGCATCTGCTTACCATCCATCTACTCATGCCTCGTATATAGACCCCCCAGGCAGCCGTCTGCCCATCCACCTGCACTCCAGCACGCGCGCACCGACACTCCAACACGTCGCCGATCGCATGAACCTCATCTGCGCCCAGAACAACCTCAGCGCACCTTCACGTACCGTGCCCGCACTCATGACACTCGCATGCGAGGTGCGTATCTCCATAACCCACCTTCCATCCATCCTCCTCTCTACTCCTCTCTAACCTCACCCATCCCAGGCAAAGCTCAAACAACTAATAACTCACGCCCTAACACTAACATCCACCTCGCACGCCATATCGTCCATCGCCCCCTCCTCCTCTTCATCTTCCTCAACCTTGGGCACCTCGGCACAACAGACCCACCACCACTATCCCCACAACAAACCTCCCGTGCTCACCCCGGACTCGTTCCACACCCTTTTCACCGTCTCCCCTGCGGACCTGCCGAACAAGTCCGCCGCAGCGATGCGTTTCGCTGTCTCCCGTCGTCTCTCGTAAGTAATGCGTTTCTTTGTTCTGATTTCTCTCTCTCTTTTGGTCTGGTCTGGTTTGTTTCGTGGATGTATACTGAGTCTCCCTTTGTTAACCCCCACCTTTATTATCAATCGCATCGCATATATTGTCATTATCGAATACGCGAAATTACACGAAATACAAATACCCAAAATCATACGAACCGCACGCGTATACATCAAACGTCGAATAATCGAACGATGCCGACGAATCGGACCCAACGCAACGCAACGCAACGCACCAGGACGATGACGCAGACGACGTTGTGTCCTCAAAGACCGCGAGGTGCGCGATCAGCGCTGGCAATCATGGCCCTCCTCGGCGAGCGGAGTACCGTCAGGGACAGTCTAATGGGGAAGGTTAGATGAGGTGATATGATTGGGAGGTTGACAGATGTGGAGACTCTTTTGGTTTTGGTTTTGGTAGTAACTTTTTCGTTCATGCTGTACAGTATAGCGGGCCCAGCAAGAGTGCATGCTTGAAGACCCAGAGAGGGAATAAATGTTATATACAGGAAAAGGAATATATCATGCGTGCTACTAAGAGCGAGACGAAAGACAAAAAGGAGAACATGGAGAAGAGATGAAATAATGTCTGTACCACTAAGCCAAAGGCATGCGCGAGCGGACCGCACAGCCTTGTGGCACGTCAGCGCGTATCGCGTTTGCTTGGGATATTTCTACAGAGGAAAGAGAAGTTTGAGGTAATAACTAAACGCAAGATCTATTCAAATTTAAGAAGCACCTGATCTCTTGATGACAATAGGAACGAGAAGCATGTCCCACAGCGGCTTTTGCAACGCTACCCCGCGACCGCCACGCAGACGGAGGGGCTTGGACATCTTGACCTGTGGACTTGGGCTCGATGGAAATGAGGTCTCACCATCAGGAATCACCATCCCCCCCGACATGACTCTAGAACTCCGATCAAAGGGTGAAGGTTTTTCGAGGTGGGACAAGTCTACATATTCCGTGGATATGAAGGCCTTCAAGTAGGTGATGCCAACTTCCACTCCGGCCGGCAGATTATGCTCGTTCAACGTGTAGCCAACTTGAAGTTGACCATCGTTTGGGAGGCATGGATCACCTCTGCGGTTCTTGGAGGAGCGGGGTTTATATATGATATCTGTCCAAGCAGATGAGATATCTAGTGCATGTATCTTCAAACATAAATGGCGCACCGATTGTCAAATCTAAGATGTTGAAGGCAAACAACCAAACATAGCAGTTATGACGAGAGGAATTTCTAATTGTGAAGCCCAGGGCTTTCTCGTGTCCAACGCCATCTTCCACGAACACACTGATGGTACCACTGGCATTCAGGTTTGGACCCGCGGGTACAAGTATTGATGAATCTTGACCACCGGGGACAGACTCGGTGAGCAGATGAGCCTCGACAGTAATATCGCCGGATATCCGTGACCTCTGGCTTACGCGACGAAGGTCCCAGAAAAAATCTGCCGATAGTCTGAGAGTCGAATAGACGCTGTCAACATCTCGAGACAAGATATAAGGGAGATGATCGAGTCCTGAGTCATTGGAAATATTATCCGTAATGCCAAGTACTACCCGATCACCGTCCACCGAGACGACAACTTCTGGATCCTGGGACCTTTCTACAATTTGGATTCTCGTCCTGCGAGCCTGAGGCTGATCCTCCTCCCTCTCGATACGTTCCGAAATAGCAATCGAAAATTCTTCATCACTGAGGATGGCGAAGCTCACAGCAGCATCCTCACCTGCGTGACTTTGCAGACCATATGTGGCTAATTTTTGAGGGATAGCGAATTCTACTGTGTGTTCATCAAAGCCCAAGGATGTAGAGAATCTAGCCACCTTGATGGCTACGACAGAACCGAGGAGTAAGTCATTCTCATCATCTCCACTGTAGATGTCAAATCGTGCGCCCGCAGTGATGCCATGTATTTCGCCAGCCTCCATGTGGAAAGACCCATTGACCTCGCGGAAGATATCGAACTTGTGACGACGTTCTGCTGTCCTGGTTTCAAATAAAATTCGATTGTCGTATTTTCCCTGGCAATTAGGTGACTGGCTTCTTTCCAGACAACGTCAAAGTTATACTCATTTATCTCACAAACAAATGAACATACCTAGTATCTGGGAGAAGCTTGATGATATCTCGGTATGTGACAGTACTGATGCGCGGCCCCAATTGCCGCAGAAGCGTGGTTAAATCATTGGTAAAAACACCACGGGCTTTGACCTCGGGGGCCAGTTCGTCTCTTGAACATGCTGCTAGTAGAACATGTGAGTCCAAAGACGCATATGCATAGCCTTTTCCACCAAAGCCACCTGCATGACATGCGTCAAGGATGACAGTCTAGGGATGGATGATGTTCGGTGAGAAGAAAATGGACATGATAAACGGACGCACAATATTGTTGCCCTTTTCATTGGCCAAGCGTTTCAGTAAATCATTAAATTCGATGTCTAAAATGCTTCTTTTATCGTCTTCTTGGCTACCACATGTAGCGTCGTGGGGGAATAATACTACTCTGCCCTGTATTTCCCGTCCGTGTCCAGCATAATAGATGAGAATTGGATCATTGAAGGCAATACGGTCATTTGCTGCGAAGTTCAGTATTTCTTGTACAATGTTAGCATGGGTTGCATTCTCATCGCGAAGAATAACGATACAGTCCTGTGAGACGTGGAGGTCTCTGGTCAGAAAGGCTTGGATGTCGTCAGCATCAGCGATGCTTCCCTTGACGTCCGTGATATTGCTGTGGTCACTATATCTGTTAATGCCGATAATTAATGCAAAGAGAACTCGTCCTGGCAGTGATGGTACATATAGCATCTGTGATCAATATTCTGAAATTGACAACAGCGTAAATTCACCTCACCACTAGCAAAGATGATTTTGAATTTCGCCAATGTCTGTTGACGGTCTGGATACTTTTGCTCAAGTATAGACCACAGTTCTTTGAGCACGATAGGCTCATGTTTTATTGCCTGAGATGGGGCTGATTTGAAAGCATCCAATGCCGTTAACAAGGCGAGAATAGTCTTCTGCTGGAGCTCTGAAGTTGAGGCCTCGGCCTGACATGCCTGTGTGAGAATTCGAACTTCGGCCTGAAGGGCGCCTATAAGGAGGTTAGCCGCTTCTGGGAACTCAGTGATAGATCGAGAGCCAATTTCTGGAATAAAATTAAACTCTCTTAGAGATTCTATGGCGACTACAAAACAGAGTTCCTTGCCTATCGCGGTTAGACCATAAATGGCATGGATGTCTTCTTCGGCCAGTGCTCCCGGTATATAATTATCGAGCTTGTGGAGGAAGTCGGAAGCATCGGCGTATGGATCCCTCTCAAGCAATGGTTGCATTTTTGCCTTGTCCCAAACAATTCCTTCATGAGTACGAGCTTTTGGTTCATATCTTGACTTATTCATCTCTTCAAACACTGATTTATGAATCAGTTGACCTTTCTTCATTTGACGAGGTTTTTCACAATGCCAACTGGAAGGATATTAGCATGTGAATTATGGGACAGCCTTGATCAAAAAGACCGCACCGCCAGACAGTTTTATTCGCGTCTTTATATGTCAAATGAGTGATAGGGATAACATATTCAAGAATTTTCCATCCCAGAGTCATTGATGGCGTAGGCGACATTGGAGACCATTGGCATCGGTTTGGTTCTAACCTGAGTCCATACCGAATTGCCTCATATGACATCCAGCGCAGAGATGGGCCAAAGTGATCAAGGCCTAGATTAGGAATATTCCCGCCACCACTAAAGGCTGATCAGTATCAAAGCGGAAACCATTTCCAGGCTGATGAGAGTCCTTACACATCTGAGTGGGAACCCGCAAACCAGACCTCCTTAACATTTCCCCTCGCGCCAAATTCTGGTCCCTCACCGCCATTGACGTACTCAGGTAAAAACTTCACTCGGAGCTCGTCAAGTGCGAGAGCGTGACGGAAAGCGCAAACATGTTTTATTCCAGTAGTCGTCTCTGGAAAACTCCTTCCTTTCAAGACCCCAACTGCGGACACAGTATCCCTATCATGATGGGGATGGAGCTTAGTTTTGCACCCGAGATTCGCATGAGTGGATTAGTTCCTTACCATGCGCCAACGAAATGAACATTGACATTAGGTCGTGAAAGAGTGTGCTTGAACCGCTCGCATAACTCGTCTTGCTCCTTCAGAACAACGCGCTTTTCGGTCTCTGTAGTTTTTGTGTACAACTTGTATGCGCTGACAGTTGTAATTGGTTCGTCAGTAAAAGAAAAAAATCGAGATAACATGGTAGAACTGTACAATGGAATTTGTTCATTGTTTCTCTTGTGGAGGAGGCCGACCTTCATACGTTGTTCATCCATCTGGACCGGTAACGTGTTCGGGTTCGGGGAGTTTACTTACTTTCTCGATCATACCCGCGATGACACGAACTTGATAGGCGCCACGCGAAAAGCCTGCCACCACGGTAAGCCATCGAGAAATGAACAAAAGGAAAGGTTACCCACCAAACAGAAATATTCTGTCACCGTCTTCATAATTTTCCGAAAGCCACTGGTAGGCGCTAAGGACTTTGGTTTTAAATTTTCTAGGAACACTGTTGAGTCAAGAGCGGCAAGATTGGGGAAAAGGAATATGTATACGTTGCAATAGCCATGTCAATAGTGTGGCTAAGAGATTGTTTCCAGGCGGCATAAGAAAGCCATGACTTGGAATCTTTCACGTAGGTACCGATACCACTGTTGTAGTAGGTCATCTGATTTCTGTTTTTCAGCAGACGGCTGTACAGTTCAACGACGTTGGTGTTCTGTGATAAAAATTGAAAAGGACCCTCAAGGAAAGCGAGAGAAGGTAACACTCACATTTTTGCTCAATTGATTTGCGGTACCATCTATGCAAACGACGAGATTTCTGCCACTGAAAGGGTGTCGACACTGACACGAGACCACGTCTGTGACTCGCTCGGTTTCTGGTCGATCACCACGATTTTTTGCACCATTTAATCTATCAGGTAAAGCGCCCCCTCTCGGAGAGGTGGACGGACTTGGAAACATGGTGGTGGACGTAGTGGAGGATGGGAATGGAGCTTGCTTATCGAAGATCGTTTGACTCCGTCAGGGATTTATTTGGATTCACAAAGGTTTGCGTTTTATTATTCATAACCATGTTGAGTACAGTACTTAGCGTTGACACTGACAGTGACAGGAAGAATGCGTGTGTCAAGTAGTCTAGGCTCGCCGCTCACGACTCGGACAGACCAAATTTTAATAAATTTAATAATATTAATAATGTCAAGTGCTCATAGCACGTGATGTTATTATTATTTCCTTTATCGCTCTCGTCGACGTCGACACTCAAAGGGCAGCTGATGAAGCACCTGGGCGGACAAGCGCAGACATACTTCGATTCTCTCTCCAGCTTTGTCTCAGGTCTCAGGCAAGACCTCCCGCCAGGAATTTGAGCAAGTTGCAAAGCAAGTCCTCTCGTCTCCAAACCTTTGTTGCGAGCGAAGCGAGCATCATTCTCTAAGGGCTGCCCAGGGCGGACAAACAAAGCCACATCCATTTCCGAAACGGAGGCCTCTGGCTTTGTTCATATCATATCTCTCTCGTTTCCTCCTCTACGCCTTCCATATTTTCTGTAGGAGTGCATTCAATGGTATTCTATGGTTTTGTGCAAAAAAATCGGTGTTTTGTTGCGACCAACTAGGATGGCGCAGCGAGCCTTCCCCCGCAGGAGCGGATCCTCAATACGACCCTCTCTCTATCTCCCTATCTCTAACTAACCCTACCAAAAGTACAACTCCACAATGCCCTCATAATATCCCTCTTCGACGCCACCGCCACCCTCAAACGGCCCCCCACACCCCCACCCCCGACACTCCCCAAGCCGCCCCCGACCAAGCGCCGTCGCACCCTGCTGCCGTTCCAAGGACCCCACGTCCCCGATGAGGCGCGCGCCCTCCGCTCCGCGCGCATCAAACGCTGGACGCTGGCCATGGGCAGACGCGAGCGTGAAAGACTGAAGACACTGCAGGCCGCCGCCCCACCGTCTGCCGACCCCCCGCGTCCGAGGAAGGAGACGGACGAGATCGCGTGTGAGAGAGGGGTGGAGCTGTTATCTGAGCGAGGGGGTGTGTATACTTGTCTTCGTGTCCACCCTCGTGTTGTTAGCATCTGCTTACCATCCATCCACTCATCCGTCGCATGTAGACCCCCCAGGCAGCCGTCTGCCCATCCACCTGCACTCCAGCACGCGCGCACCGACACTCCAACACGTCGCCGATCGCATGAACCTCATCTGCGCCCAGAACAACCTCAGCGCACCTTCACGTACCGTGCCCGCACTCATGACACTCGCATGCGAGGTGCGTATCTCCATAACCACCTTCCTTTCATCCATCGTCTCTCTCGCTAACCTGACCCATCCCAGGCAAAGCTGAAACAATTAATAACCCACGCCCTAACACTAACATCCACCTCGCACGCCATATCGTCCATCGCCCCCTCCTCTTCCTCTTCCTCAACCTTGGGCACCTCGGCACAACAGACCCACCACCACTACCCCCACAACAAACCCCCCGTGCTCACCCCGGACTCGTTCCACACCCTCTTCACCGTCTCCCCCGCGGACCTGCCGAACAAGTCCGCCGCAGCGATGCGTTTCGCTGTCTCCCCGTCGTCTCTCGTAAGTAACGCTGTTTCTTTGTTGTGATTTCTCTCTCTTTTTCTTTTGGTCTGGTCTGGTCTGGTTTATTTCATGGATGTATACTGAGTCTCCCTTTGTTACCCCCTTTATTATCAATCGCATCGCGTATATTGTCATTATCGAATACGCGAAATTGCACGCAATACAAATACCCAAAATCATACTCGAACGGACGAATCTTATCCCCAACCAAACGCAACGCAACGCAATGCAACAGGACGACGACGCAGACGACGTCGTGCTCCTCAAAGACCGCGATGTGCGCGATCAGCGCTGGCAGATCATGGCCCTCCTCGGCGAGCGGAGTACCGTCAGGGACAGTCTAATGGGGAAGGTCCGGTGAGCTGATATGGTGATGCGATGGGAGGTCGTAGATGTGGAGACACTGGAGCCTGTGTGTTTTGGTTTGGGTTTGGGTAGTAACTTTTTCGTTCAAGTTGTACAGTACTTATGCGTATATATACCCTTCACGTGTGTTAATAATTATCAAGATCATCATATTAGGGTCTAGTGTAAGTATCGAGATTCTGCCTACCAATAACCTGTCAGATTTCATGCCATTCATTGGCAAACCGGAATGAGATAATTTTGCAGGTGTCGCGCAGTGAGATAGTAGTGATTACCTTCTCCGTATCAATCTTGAAATTTTGAAAGCTTGGATTTTATATCGCCCAATGCACGGTGACGTCCTTCACCGTGAGCCTTTGAACAGAAGTGCTGCACAAGGGCTGTGAATGTGGAGACCATCTCCATCCTCTCGAAAACTCCAGGTGCCGAACACGAAAATTTAAAAATTCCCTCACTGGCCCGGGAATGTGGGGTCCATTGACGAAGACATCATCCAGCAAGCGACATGCCACTGAGGCTGCCACCACTGGCAGGCAGCAACTCCCTGCCAATCTCCTGCGTGAGTCGACGATATTCGAACTTGAGCTTGACCTCTGAGCCTCTCTCCAAACGCCGCAGTGCACTGACAATCCGCATCATTGTCAACTTGAAGAAGACAAGGTGAAATCATCGTCGCGCCGACGATCAGTAAGCTCATCTGGTTTGATAGGTGGGATAGGTGGCTCTACTTGACGTATGTCTGTGGTATAATTGAGATAGGACTCTGGACTCGATGGAAGAATACGAGAGACATGAACGGAGGTGGACGATGTGCCCGCCCAATTGAGATCGCTACGTTGTGGCGGTGCTGGGAGCTCGGGCCGATGTGACCATGCTGCGGCCTGCCAGACCGCTGGTGGAGTCTGAACCTCGCAGTTTTCATGTCGTAGCTATACTTCGAACCTCCAATCCATCCGGGTTTTCCTCTTCACACCCACCCGCTGCCTCCCTCCGAGTCTTCTCCAGACCCGCCGCTTCCAAATTCTTGTCCGGGTCGCTTTCCACTTCTCTGGATCCTTCGCGTCGTTGTATGATACATCGGGTTCCCTCTGGAGTCTGAAACCACGTTTCCCAAAGGCTCTTTCGTCACCGGCTCAACGCCGGCCGCAGAAATCTTCACTCAGGTTTCCGACCTAGGTTTGCCCAAGGGAACACAGGAGAAGGTACTTAAACGCAGGCGTCTCTCTGACTTCCACTGTCACGGAAACAAAAACGTCCCATAAACCAGACATAAAACGATGAGCGTTGAGCGCTTATCCGATCTGTGGGGTTCCAGTGTGACTAAATGGGGAATCCTGGGAATTGCACACCGCCTTGCCTCATCTAAAATTGGATCCAAATATGTTATGACTGTTATCTTGACGTGTTTTTCACTTTCGGTCGACCTCGTGAGCGATCAGTGCTCTTAAAGGCCTCCATTCCAGCAGTCCAACTGTCATTCGTCTTGAATCTGATTTTGTCCAGGCATTCATTCCTCAGCGCTCAGCAATATTCCTACCTTTCCGACTTCGAAACATACGGTATTGGTTTACGCAGATCTCCTCTTTCTAGATGTTTGCGGTGAATTCCTGCCAAGCAGTTGCAGTATATAAAGCAAACAGCCAAGTGCATTTCCTTCCTCCAGTTCATTTACAATGGGAAAGTTCGGCGGCGGTCAGTCTTTTCTTTCCTTCTTTCTTTTCTGTTAAGGTTGACTCAGAATCTGCCATAGTCTGGTTCCAGTACCAAGATACGTACGGGAATAACGTTGACCCTGGACCTGCGCTCCAAGCCCAGAAATTTACATCTGGTGACGATGAAATCTGGTGGTACCCGTTAGGCCCAGGGGATGTTAACTCCCTCACTGCCATTTCGCTCAAAGTCATGCTTGCCAGTGACAGTCCGACGGTCGCGATGAAAAACGTCAAATATCTGGACCTCTATGCTGATGATAGCAGAGACGTTCTGTTCGATGATGACGAAATACTGGACTTTACTGGCTCGCTTGGAGGGAAGACGACTCCTTTGTATTTTTTGTATGACATAGAAACAGCTGAAAATCAGAGCGATGACGAGGGCGAGGGCAATAGTTCAGTTACAACGGGAAAGCGCGATAAAGGTCCTTCACAATATGGTGGTCGGTCTTTTCTTTCCTTCTTTCTTTTCCGTTAAGGTTGACTCAGAATCTGCCATAGTCTGGTTCAAGTTCGAGGATACATACGGGAATAACGTCGACCCTGGAAGTTCCTTCAACGCCGGAAAGTTCAAATCTGGTGACGATGAAATCTGGTGGTACGACTTGAGCCCGGACGAGGTTAACTCCCTCACTGCAATTTCGTTCAAAATCATTTTTGCCAGGCAAGGCGGGGCAATGGAGATGAAAGACATCAAATATCTGGACATCTATGCGGATGATACCAAAAATGAGCTTCTCGGCGATGATGAAATACTTAACTTTACTGGTTCACTTGGAGGGAAGAAGACTCGTCCATTGTATCTTTTGTATGACATACAAACCGCTGAAAATCCGAGCGCTGACTCGGGCGAGGACAAAACCGAGCACAGTGGCGAGGAGAGCAGCGAGCACAGTGGCGAGAACAGCAGCGACGACAGAAGCGACGACGACGGTGGCACGGGCGGTGATTCTGATTTTGTTAACCGGGTTGTGGCTCTAACGTCCCGTGGTGAGTGTCATGCATTGCTTAAGTCCAATTCCTTCTCAGCCAGAACTCTTACAGCGCAGCAGTCAGCATACATAGCGCTGAATCGAGGAGACATTTTATATACTGATCTTATGATAAACTCCGACACCTATGGTATGTGTCCGTACACCATGATGACAACTGTGTTTCTGATGACAATCACCACTGCGTTTCAAGGAGATTTATTCTTTAATGTCGAAAAGAGAAATAAGCGAGGGAATGTAATCGATAAAGGAGGTATGTGCTTATCGCTTTCATCCCGTCGTCAGTCCACTAATTCAGATGCGGACTCTCAGCGGTCAGAATAGGAGACATATCACCCGTGCCAGTTGGCCTCGAAATTTAACTTCCTTTGTGCAGTGCTTTGTACCCAAACCCTTTCTGTTCCAGTTTTCCTATTCGATAGTTATCCAGATCATAACTGAAGCGAGCTGGTGTTTGCGAGACTCCTATGACTCTTCTCTTTCGGCTCTTTATGAAATTTCGCGAGAAGCCCTCTTCATTCGTCGATTATGATGCATTATACCTCTGGTCGAATGACGGGTGTGCGCTTCGTGCATAGGGGTGCACCCACTACTTTTCGCGTTATTAATTTACAAAGAACGAAAGCCATCAGTTACAATATAGTAGTTGGAACTTTCAGTGCCTAATCCAAGCACACTTCAATTTCTACATTTCTTTTTCGTCATGCAGTGATCCTTTTCTCTCACCTCGGATCGAAATTACCCTCGCCTTGACATTGGAGGTGGTATAATGAGGTCCAGAGCTGTAACTTAAAATTGTCCCTCCACCTGACCATCTTCAGTCAACCTCAAGGGCCGATTGACTCTATTCCTCTTACTAACGACTGTCGGCGAAATAATCCATCCGCATTAGAGGTTATCTAGATCTGCACTTGAAATTCGCCGGGATTTGATTGGTTGGGGGTAGTGGGGCCCCATTCAAATGTCGCTCGGTGGAAGGTCACAAATAGCCTCTATTCTCATGTCATTTTACGTTTGGCACCAAGTATGCTTGGTGAGAACGCCTGCCGAGTCAGCTGCCTCTGAGCGCCTAAAGCCACGTGGTCGTGTTGGGCGCTAAATTTGGAGATCACTCCACAAGCCAAACATGTTACTCAGCGGAGAATCCTGACTATCCCCCTATCTCCGTGCCGTCTATTGCTGAATAGGGCTTTCACTAGACGTCTGTTCTCGCAAAGAGTTCCATTGCGGATCTACATATCGTTCGTGCTTACTCACACAGGATATACTGGAATGAAGATGGCATGTCAGTTCTTTCCGCTCTATCCTTCTTCAGGACATGTTATCTCTCACGGAGGCATGTTCACATACATTTGACCAACGTCTGCCGGGCTTGGACACCTGAGCACTAACACTCCCTTATTTGTGCTATCAGTGGCAGTGATTATGACTGACCAAATGCACATTTAATCCCACGAGTGCCAATCCACTAAGTAATCCCCCATTAGAAGCCTCCTGTCCGACTGATAGAAGGATACGACACATTTTTGCTGCAGGCTGTGGACTCCTCATGAGCTTCGTTCGTGATAAGTCCATCAATATCACTCTCCGTTTTCAATTGTCATCTAGGTTTGTCTGAATATATGCGGCGCGTGGTGGCTTGTTTTCGGTGTGCCAACCACAACACCTTTGTTTCTGTCCGTGGCGGCCTCTGTGGTTCGCAGCCATGATGGGACTGCGTATTCTAGTTTTCTCAACCTTCGTGTGAATCCCTAATGATAAACCTATTCCTAGACAATGGGCCAGGACCTGATGACCCTGAGCACCGAGCGGAAGCACTAGAATCCAAGTGCGAAGTGTGGCTGATGTCAAATAAGTATACTCTAAGATCTCCACAGTGCCACGTTCTGGGGTTGCACTACGAGAGATATATCTGAAGCAAAGTCCCAACCAGGGGTCGAAAGCCTATAACCTTCCGGCCTTTTCTTTGAAGATCCAATTTCAACGATTACTCAGGTATGCCAGCATGCCCTTTGGAATTATCCTTGGGATATCTTCAGGACCTACTAACCAGCGCCATGTAGGATGGAGTCAAGCTTTAATTCTCCAGTTGTTGTCAACATCAGGATCGAAGGAGCCAGCACAACAATATTCGAAGGTCCCGTTCAGACCAGAGGCCATGACGTGACCACCGATTCTGCAGGAACTCGCCGCGCCGACGGGACGAACGGCAATGAGAACCCATTCCCGGGACCTACTTGCACCGCTGCACTCGACGACATGGCCAATGCGCACGGGTTCACATGGGATGGGTACGTGATAACTTATTTATTGTAAACTGCATATCTGATTCAACGGATCTAATAGCACGTATAATTCCACCCTCGACGACATTATGATTACGACCATTGGCGGAGAGACAGCCGCGCCAAATAGTACATTCTGGCAGCTCGCACTTAACTTCACAAGGGCAGACAGGGGTGGAGGTCAGCTGCAGATAAGAAATGGAGACAGCGTATTGTGGGCGTTGGTCTCTACTACTGTCGACAAATCACCCCTTAAACTGAAAGGTCCTCGATCTGCAGTGCTCAATACCGCATTTACCGTGACTGTCATTAATGGTGAGAATCGCCAACCAATCTCTGGCGCAACGGTGTCAGGGAGTACCACAAACAATAACGGCGAAGCCACAATAACATTGACCACCGTTGGGACACATACTCTCAAGGCGCAGCACGCTAATCATGCTCGATCCAATGAGCTCAGGGTCCGTGTGACTAGGCAGTAGGTAGAGGGGAAGTCAGTGAGAGAGAAGAATTGTATTTTAGTGCTGTTTTGCTTTCATAGTCCGACACAACTGCCAGTCTGCCACTGTATCTTTCTGACGCCGCATTTCAAGCGCTCAGGCCAAATGACATCTCCGAGAATAGCCAGGCAACAATTCCCAACGCAAATTAAAGAAGCATGAAACCATAAAGACTCGGAAGCAGGAAATAAAAGGCGGAGAGAGAGGGGTCAAATTCCAATGACGAGAAAACTGAAAGAATAAATCGGATTTAAATGCTAGAGTGGACTTGACTTCGAAATTAAGCATCTATAACGAGCGAATGAGTGCCATTGTCCATTTCTTATCATGTATCTTCCGACACTAATGATATATGTGTTCTTCAATCCATTGATCCATCTGGGTAGCTATCTGGAGTCGGAGGCGGAGAATCGAAAATCTATCTACCGAGATATGATTTTGCATGTCCCAGTGCCAGATCCGACCGTGTTGGTCTATCTTGAAGTGTGGGATGGAGATCCCTACCTTACACTTAGCTAGTGGGGAATAATAGAACAGCCTGAATACACGGTTTCTTGTGTCGCGGGCTGGTAACGCTGGAACTGGCGCTGGAGCTCCGAGTTGGATTATATTCGTATGCCTGATCGCAGGTGGAGGGAGTGAGGATTGGCAAGGGCGAGACTTGAGAGGGGCGCCAGCTCCGTGTCCCTACGCCCTGATAGGCCCGCCGCTTAACACTGACGGCAGAACTTCTGACTACTGGTGCTGGCAGAGGACGACGATGACGATGCGCATGAATAAATGAACATTTCCAATTTTCTTCCGTTGAAGAACGAGATTCGTGTGGTAAGTCCATGTTACAAGTGGATGTCAGTGTTGGTTTGAACATGGAATTTCGAACGTCCTCCCCTAAATTAAACTTTAAAGCTTTGAAGAAGGGTAATCATAGAAAGGGAGATAGATTACGGAGCTTTGAACTGAGAACGACGTACTCAAGTAATTCAAAGAGGGTACATGGCATTGCCGTGCGTACTGTGTCCTACTGTGCGGACCAACCTTGCTGCTATCCGAATCGATATCTACAAACGAGTCGGTCAGAAGGCAAATGTTCCTGATAACCGAGGCACACGTACCACTCGTTTCCGGTACCACCGCCGACTGCTCCCCAACCGAAACCTCACCAGATTCTTCCCCTGCATCTCTTTCATCCCCAACGATCTTGCGCGTGCAGGGCTCGACGAAGACGCAGCCGCCATGCTCGAACTCGCACTCGCCAGCAGGGCGCCCTGCTCAGGCTCCGCAAACACGATCGACATACTCGCCAGGGGCTTCGTCAGCGGCGACGATCTCCAGGTCAGCTGTCGGTGTGCTTGCACACTTCGGATAGATCTGTGCGTAGAGGAGCGCCAGCTTCTGGAAATGTCGGTGGCCGCAACTGTGGTGTGCGGCTCGAGAACTTAGGACGATAATCGATTTAACTTTGGGGAACTGGGATGTATATCACGTGATGTGTGTCATGCACGTTCATCAGCGCACCCAGTTTCTCAGTTCCCACTTTCAGAATCATAGGCTGTGGACGTCACCCCCATCCCACTGGTGGTTGACCCCTTTGACCAAGGAGGAGACGGATGAGAGTGGGGGGTGGAACTTTTATCTTAGGCGTGTATATTGTATTTTTCTTTCTTTTTTCAGACCTCCCAGACAGCCGTCTGCCCATCCACCTATGCTCCGGCGCACGCACCAACACTCCAACAGGTCGCGGACCGCAAGAACCTCATCTGCGCCCAACACAACGTCAGGGCACCCTCACGTACCGTGCCTGCGCTCATGACTCTCGCATGCGAGGTGGTATCTCCCAAATTCATCCGTCTATTCTCTCTAACCTCAATCAACCTTACGCCTCCCACTCCAGGCAAAGCTCAAACAACTAATAACACTAACCCTAACATTCAGCCCCCTCCTCTTCCCCCTCTTCCTCCTCCTCTTCCTCCTCACAAAAAATCCTCCGTGCTCACCCCGGACTCGTTCCACACCCTCTCCACCGTCTGCGGACCTGCCGAACAAGTCCGCCGCAGCGATGCGTTTCGCTGTCTCGCCGTCGTCTCTCGTAAGTAATGCTGCTTCTTCGTTGTGATTTCTCTCTCGCTCTTGCTCTGATCTGGTTTGTTTCGTGGATGTATGCTGTGTCTTCCTTTGTTACCCCCTTTATTCCGTATAACACCAATCCAAATACCCAAATCGTACCGTTCAATCGACGAACGACGACGAAACACAAACGTGCATGTCAAATACCGACCCACCCTGCAAACCGTACGAATCGACCCCAACTCAACTCAACTCAACAGGACGACGACGATGCAGACGACGACGTGCTCCTAAAAGACCGTGAGGTGCCTGACCAGCGCTGGGAGATCATGGCCGTCCTTGGGAGTACCATACAAGATAGTCTGTTAGGGAAGGTGAGGGTGAGATGAGGGTGATGTAAGCTCGAGACTCGAGCCTTGTAGGATGGCATAGCGCATGAGAGACTGGATAGTAGCTGTTCGTTGTATTGTATTTCATTTTGCTTTTCAATATCATCGTCTATCATTATGCATCCTAGCAATTTTGCAATTTCAGGTTGTCAATGTCTGCCATTGATGTCGTCCTCCGGTCATCCGTTGGTACCATAGATAAGATTAGATATGCACCTTTGCCAAAGACTCTTTCGTCACCGGCTCAACGCCGGCCGCAGAAATCTTCATTCAGGTTTCCAACTCAGGTTTGCCCAAGGCAGGAGAAGGTACTTAAATGCAAGCGTCCCATGTTTCGTATTTCCTGTGCTCTCTGACTTCCACTGTCACGGAAACAAAACGTCCCTGGTGGCATAAACCAGACATAAAAAGATGAGCGCTTATCCGATCTGTGGGGTTCCAGTTAAATGGGGACACCCGGGAATTGCGCATCGCCCTTGCCTCATCTAAAATTGGATCCAAATATATTACGATTGTTATCGCTTGACACGCTTTTCACTTTCGGTCGACCTCGTGAGCGATCTGTGCGCTTAAAGGCCTCCATTCTAGCGGTCCAACTGTCATTCGTCTTGAATCTAATTTTGCCTGGGCAATATTCATTCCTCGGCGCTCAGCGATATGCCTACCGTTCCGATTTCGAAACACACGGCACTGTTTTACGCACAGCTCCGGCTTTCTAGATATTGCGGTTAATTCCTGCCAAGCAGTTGCAGTATATAAAGCAAGCAGCCATGTTCATTCCCTTCCTCTAGTTCATTTACAATGGGAAAGCCGTTCAGCGGTGGTCAGTCTTTTCTTTCCTTCTTCCTTTTCCGTTAAGGTTGACTCGGAATCTGCCATAGTCTGGTTCCAGTACCAAGATACGTACGGGAATAACGTTGACCCTGGACCTGCGCTCCAAGCCCAGAAATTTACATCTGGTGACGATGAAATCTGGTGGTACCCGTTAGGCCCAGGGGATGTTAACTCCCTCACTGCCATTTCGCTCAAAGTCATGCTTGCCAGTGACAGTCCGACGGTCGCGATGAAAAACGTCAAATATCTGGACCTCTATGCTGATGATAGCAGAGACGCTCTGTTCGATGACGATGAAATACTGGACTTTACTGGCTCGCTTGGAGGGAAGAAGACTCCATTGTATTTTTTGTATGACATAGAAACAGCTGAAAATCAGAGCGATGACGACGAGGGCAATAGTTCAGTTACAACGGGAAAGCGCGACAAAGGTCCTTCGCAATACGGCGGTCCGTCTTTTCTTTCCTTCTTTATTTTCCATTAAGGGTTGACTCAGAGTCTGCCATAGTCTGGTTCAAGTTCGAGGATACATACGGGAATAACGTCGACCCTGGAAGTTGGTACCACTCCGGGAAGTTTAAATCTGGCGACGATGAAATCTGGTGGTACGAGTTGAGCCCAGACCAGGTTAACTCCCTCACTGCAATTTCGTTCAAAATCCTTCTTGTCAGGCAAGGTGACGGGGGGTGGCGATGAAAGACATCAAATATCTGGACATCTATGCGGATGATACCAAAAATGTCCTTCTCGATGGTGATGAAATACTGAACTTCACTGGTTCACTTGGAGGGAAGAAGACTCGTCCATTGTATCTTTTGTATGACATACAAACAGCTGAAAATCCGAGCGATGGCGAGGGCGAGGGCAACAAGGACGAAAGTGGAGACGATACCAACAGCGATGAAGACGAAAGTGACTGGCCTACTCCTAACTATACCTTGCGGCTTCAGGCTACAAGGTCAAACGGTGAGTGTCATGGCTTGTTTAAGTCACCGAAATCCCTTCTCATCCAGATTTGCAGCACGGATTAGGGAATACATGTCGATGAATGTAGGGGACTACTCATACACAGATGGTGTCTTACATGCAATGCCTAATGCCATGCGTAAGTGAACCATGATGTTAACCGTGTTCCTCTGATGATACTCACCACTGCACTTCAAGCCGGCTTAGAATACTATCTGGCCGAGAAGAGAAATAGGCGCGGAAAGGTAATCGACAGCGGCTGTATGTGCTTACCTACTTCATCCCGTCGCGGTCCACTAATTCTATTATCTTCGGATACAGGGGTGGATAACAGTAGGTGGTGTCCACGATTGAACGCGAGATATCAGCTTATGACTCCTTGACTGCAACAGGATTCGCAAGACTCGTGTACGGTGACTGACATACTGAACTAGTCTCCCGTAGTCAGACACAGTGACTTCCTTTGCGCCACGCTTTGCACCCAAATCTTGCATTTCTTTTTCTCGTTCGATAGTTCCCCGGATCACAACTCAAGCGGCCTGTGCCGTACCAATATTTCTTACGACTCCCCCCTTTCAGCTCTTTGTAAAATTTGATAGTGGTACGGTAGTTGGAACTTCCAGGGCTGAATCCAAGTGCACTTCAATTGACACTTTTTTCGTCATGCAGTGATGCTTTTCTCTCAACTCGGAATGAAATTACCCTCGCCTGACATTGCGAGGTGGTATAACGAGGCCCAGAGCTGTAACTTAACATTGTTCCTCCACCTGACCATCTTCACGTCAACCTCAGGAGGGCCGATTGACTCCATTCCTCTTGCTAACGACTGTCGGCGAAATGATCCATTCGCATTAGAGGTTATCTGCACTTGAAATCCGCCGGATTTGATTGGTTGGAGGCGGTGGGGCCCATTCAAATGTCGCTCGGTGGAAGGTCGCAAATAGCCTTATTCTCATGTCATTTTGCATTTGGAACCAAGTATGCTTGATGAGAACGGCTGCGGAGTCAGCTGCCTCGAGCGCCTAAGCCGCTTGAACACGCGTGGGTGTTGGGCGCTAAATTTGGAGATCACTCCGCATCCAAACATGTTACTCAGCGGAGAATCCTGACTATCCCCCTATCTCAGTGCCGTATACGGAGTAGGGCTTTCACTAGACGTCTCTTCTCGTACTAAAGAGTCCCATTGCGGATCTACATATCATTCGTGCTTACTCACTCGGGATATACTGGAATGAAGATGGCATGTCAGTTCTTTCCGTTCTATCCTTCTTCAGGACGTGTTATCTCTCATTCGCAGGCATGTTCACACACATTTGACCAACGTGTGATCAACGTGTGTTAGGCTTGGACGCCTCAGCGCTAACACCCCTTATTTGTGCTATCATTCATGCAGTGTTATTCGAGGACTTGGCTTGTTTCCGACCGCACATTCCCGGTCCTCCCAATTTAGTCATGACAGTCTTCTGTCGGCGAAATTCATTTCTGTCTTTCCTTGCTTAGCATGAGAATGTAGATTCCTATCGTCCGGATGTAATAGTGATAAATCGATACTTAGCATCACTGGGAATATATAAAGCAAGCATACAAAGACGTCCCATCCCAGCTCAGTTCACAATGACAAAGAACAACTGTAAGTCACTTCCTCCTAAGTATTCGTTATCGTTGACTAAAAGCAACGTTGCTCTAGACGACGAAGACGGTCCTGAGGTTCCCGAACCCGATGGTAATATCGGGGATGAGGAGGACGGCCCTTCCAAACCCAACGATCCCGACGAGTATATAGAAGGGGACGAGGATGAGGAAGAGGATGGCCCTGCTAAACCGGATGATCCAGACGAGTACATAGAAGGCGATGAAGACGAGGATGGTGACAATTCGAAAGACCAGGACGAGGATGAGGAAGAGGGTTAGGACGACAAAGACAATAGTGATGACGAGGCGAGAGCGGAAGGGTTATGAATTAAACACGAGCTTTGGGTATTTGTGTGTTACGATATCTCTATCATTTGGTTTTCAAGCTGGAATGCGGAGAAATTATAATGCGACTGCGGCTCCGTTATGTTCTATGATTGCGATATCCATAACGCCCCGCAGCAGGGCGGCTCGAGAAAAAGAAAGAAAGCCGACGATCAGCGGTGAATCTGCATAGAGACATCAATGAAGCAATAATAGTGCAAGACCAAGAGAGCACGCTTCTTCCAAACGCTGCTATCTGTGCCTGAATAACGAGAGACCCAGCATCACACATCAAAAACACGTCTTTGAGGAATTAATGGGATTAGAATAGATAACTGTGTACGCGCCCCGAATACCCTATGACTGACTCGCCGTCCGCAACCCGCTCCTGCCTGAGCTCGCATAGAGCAGTTCGGAAGGAGCAATCTCCGGAGCGACATATTCACCCTCGGACCTGAGTGTATACGTCGCCTTGAACGGAAGGGAAGGTTGATGATGGCAGCTGGAGCATGTCCTGGGGTGTTTGTGTGAGATATACACGCATTAGAGCGTCCTCAGCAGCCTGAAGAATAGAACGAAGTTGTTGAGGGCACAGTTCACGATAAAATACACGAGAGAAGTGACGTACGCGGAATTCCGCCATCCTCAGCGAAGCACCGAATCCCTCTCCGAGCTTATCAGCGCCGGAAAAAATGCCTACCACGAACACGGGAGAATTCGAGAAACGACCTGTCTCTTTCAATAATCTGCATCACGTCGTTATGAGGAAACCATTCTAATCCGAAAATGGATAGGTTGCGAACCTTGACTTTGGAGGCTCTCTTCCGTATTTTTGCACCATTTCCAGCAAAGCTTTTTAGGATTGAAGAATTTGAGCATGCTGCGGAGGTCGACCTGTCGACTGAGGAAATAAGAGTGAACGAATCCCTTGCTGCAGGTAATGAACGCTCTTGATATATGAGTGCTGTTAGTGATCGTGGTATAGAGGCCATGGCGTCAGAGTGGAGGACGGGGGTGAGGTTTCTGTTTCAGGCTGAGGGAAGGAGATGAGGATGAGGATGAGTAGAGCAGATTCTTATCAGACGCACATTTCGATGCCACCGTAGTAGAGGTGTCGCACCCATCTCTCGTGCGACACTGTCGCAGGTGGCGGGCCAACGTGAGCACTAACGGCTGCTTTGAGCACGCGGGTGGGGAGGTAGGGATACTTTGCGTGGAGGTATTCGGTGGCAAAAAGGCCCATTAAGGAGTTTCCGATGACAGTAAGCTGCGCATTAGTTTTGGGTTCGGGTTTTCCAGGATAATGTTGGCGGAAAAGAGTGAGGAAAGATGAGTGGGTGCAGGCCTGTCGCATCACGTCTGTCGAGGAGAAGATGGAGGCAAGGCCTATTCTGTTGGCGAACGCAACGAGGGCCGTTGAAGGCGCAGGTTGGAGGTGGGCCCAGTTCTCCGGATTGAACTCCTCTTGCACGAAAGCATCCTTGGGCAGCTTGAGAGACTCTTTTGGAGGAAAGCTGGCAATGCTGGCCGGTGAAATGGACGTCAGTTTAGCCGCCGTCGATACGAGACGCTTTTGAACATGGTTCATTGGCAAAGAGGAGCGGTCAGGATGTCGAGCAGAGTAGGAGAGGAATGGGAGAAACGATGAGCAGCCTCGAACCAGTACAAGTTCGCGTGCAACCCAAATTTTTGGTCGCGACTTCGGCAATGTCCGGGACAACCTTTCTGGGCACGACCGCCCAGCTTTGTGCTCTCAATTTCTCATATGTAAAATACAAATTATATACTTAGGGTGAACGCAGTGATCCTGTACTTATCGTCGCAAGAAATACTTGAAACTCTGTGCACTATGAGTCGGAATGACCGTGTACAGGTCGACGGCAAGCACGTGCCGCGTGAGGTGTGTTGCGGAGTTGACCCTCCACGACTTTTCCAACAGACTGCCTCCTTTAAAAGCCAACCACGAACGCGCATTTACGACTACCTTCCACACACCTAGTGACGACACCAACTTAACATGGCGTCTTGTCGCTGCCATTGTCGTTCCCCAATTCCTTCTGGTCGCAGGACTACCGTAGAGGCCTTGAAGTCTTATTCGAAAAGCTCGAACAGGTCCGTGCAGCCTGTCCACGTAGTATTCTCCTGCGTTAATGTTTTTTGTCATAGGGCGTAGCGGAAAATGATGAAATCGTCGCGTTCGTGAGGGTACGCTTTCATTTAGCTTTTAATTGGGATAGGCTTGACGTTACAGCAGGCCCGTGCTCTCGCGGAGAGCAACATTGCCAACAGTCTCGTTAATCCTGCTCCTACTGGCAAATCAGGCATGTGCACTTCTTCGAAGTATTCATAGTCCAAAGTACTAAGAAACATCTAGGCACTGGTTTTGGCGCCGATGACGGGGCTTCACTCCTCATGGCTTTCCGAGGGCTCCAAGCGGAGTCTGCCTCCCAAGGACAAGCCCACAACAGCATTGCTAACGAGCTGACAACCCTCGTCGCTGACCCCTTTGATGACTGGGCTCGGTCGTACAAGGTTTGCAATAAACTTCTTCCGTAGTCTATTTTTCCTCATACCTTTATGGCCACAGGAGCGTCTAAGGCAAAACAAAGCTACCGTCATTGACAACTGGCTTCGCTCATACGAATCAGCGCAAAGAGAGGTTGTAAAACTTAAACACCAGTATTTGGCTAAAGTACGGCGTGCAGACGACGCCGAAGACGAGTACGTCAAATCATTACACACCAGTCGTACTAGCTTAATTCTCACCTTATCTTTACTGCAGTGTGAAATTTGCGCCTAATAGCGGGGCGCTCCAGATAAATTCACAAGCTCACCTCGCATTCGACCTGCCGACAGCCATCGGCACCGCCTCAACGAACAGCGAGTGTCTCCGAACGAATTGCCCACGCCTCAAGGAAATTCAGAAGAGGAGTGCTGTCGCCCTCGCGCAAGCACTTCTACCGAAGATCCCAATGCATCGCCGGAGTCGATTGACGAGGAGCCACTTCCCAAGGTTGACAAGGGCAAGGGCAAAGAGACGGATTATGAAGACTCGAACCAAATTGCCTCTCCTCCTCCCATGTCGCCCATCCCGCCACCGAAGGAGCTGCCAGGCTCTCCTTTGCCTTCCATGCCTCAACCCATTCTGCTGGCAGGGCTATCCCTCCCACCTTTGCCATTTCTCAACTTCTACTCGCGCAGTGCAGAGCTTCCTCTCCGCCCCGTCCGCTTCCCTCTACTTGGCGAATACCAGGATGCCTTTACTGGCGAAGAGTTTGTAGCCTGGTTGCAGCAAAACGTCCAAGGCTTTGGCGGAAGTCTCGATCGTGCTGAAGAAGCAGCTAAAGACCTCACAGAGAAGGAGGGTCTTTTGCGAAGGCTCGGGAACTTGGAAATCTTTTCGAAGATTCCGATGATGCGTTTTATCAGTTCAGGCCAAAGGTTTGTTATTGTCATTCATTAACCAAAGGTACCTCGTCTAACTTACCATCTTCTTTACTCTAGGCCTTTGAGTTGGGCAAACAAGCCGCAGACTCGACGCATTTGTCTGTGACGCATCCCGAAAACTTGTTCAAGAAGACGGGAACTTTTGTCAGCCTAGTTAGCAAGGCGCTGAACAACAATGCCAATAATTCCGAACCTGCTTATATTCGGGCAAGGCAGGAAGCTGATGAAGCCGACAAAGACTATCGTATTAGTGTCAGACGCCTTGATAGGCACCGGTTGGCCCTTGAAGAGCGAATCGAGGAGACTTTGAAAGTGCTCCAGCGATGGGAGGGCGAGAGATTGAGGGCAGTGAAGACTGGTACGACCATAACTACCATTCATATCGCAGCATACGCTAATCTTGTTGTAATAGTACTTCTTCAATATCAAGGAACTCTCGCCAACTTGCCCAAGTCTCTCGAACCACCCATGGACCGCTCTGCGACGCTCATCGCGTCATACCAACCCGAGTCTGACCTGACAGCTCTCATCGAGCGGTACCGCACCGGCCCTTTCCGACCTGACCCACAGATATACGAATCGGTCGCCCACGACGAGTCCGACGTCGTCTTCGGGATCGACCTGCGCAAGTGGGCTGAAGGAGGCTGGTACGCCTTGACCCAGGGCGACGAGAAGAAGGAGCTCGTGCCGCCCGTGCTTACCGCCATGCTCAGCGGGCTGGACGCAGCCTACGAGCGCGTGCCGAACGACGTCGAGAAGCGCAAGGCGTGGATATACGAGGTCCCGCTGCCCGCCGTGCACCACCTGCGCGAAAGCCTGAATGCGATCACGCCAGACCAGCCCTTCCCTGCAGACTTGCTGGCCAAGTTCGACGCGCCTGTCATCGCGAGCTGTATCAAGCTCTGGGCGCTTGAGCTGAGCCCTCCGTTGGCTTTGTATGAGGGCTGGGAAGACTTTAGGAGATTGTACCCTACTGTTGGTTCGGCTCCAAAGACCGGCGAGGAGTCGGAGGAGCAACATCTCCAGCAGGTTAGCTCGGCATTGCTGAGGTTGCCGCGCGTGCATCTTTACGTGCTTGATGCAATTTTGAAACATTTGAAGAAGTGCGTCCTCTTTGACTTACTATATGTATGTTTGAACGTGCTGCTTACACGAGTTTATTCAGTTTGGTTGAGACTACGACAGTGGAAGAAGCCGATGAAGTCTACTTCACCAAGATCGCGCTCTCCATGGGAAGAAGTAAGCAGACCCACGACCCATTGCAATTTGATTCTGATCTTGCGTATCAGCCATCCTCAGGCCTAAATTTGAATCTGAACTGTCCATTCAAGATCGTCATCCCACTTGTACGCATCCTTCTTGTTAATTGGTCCGAACATTCTCTCATCATATCTTTGCAGTGTTGTTCCTCGACCTTCTCAACCATTATGACGCCCTTCTCCCTCCGACCATCGCCCGCAAAAAACGCGAATCTGAACGCAAAGTGCCTATCAGAAAACGGACTGCCCCTGTCGATATGCGTTTGAGCAGGAGCAGAATCTCGCTCGGCGCAGATGCTCAGCAGCTGTTGGCCGCTCAGCAGATTGCTCAGAACCCATCTCTCGCTAATAAGAATGTACAGTCGCCCGAACTTCCTGCTCTTCCTCCTCCTTCCTTGGCTCCTCCTCCTGACGTGGGTTCTGCTCCTGTTGCCGCGCCTGCCCCTGCGCCTCCTGCTCCTGCGCCTCCTGCTCCTGCGCCTGCTCCGCCGGTGGCTCCTCTGGCGGCGTCGTCCTTGCCACCTCCACCTCCACCTCCAGTTTTGGAGAAGTCTAAGACCCCACCTCCTCCTCCACCTCCTGTGCTGGCGACACCCCCACCTCCACCTCCACCGTTGGCCAACCAGGACGGAGTTCCATCAAGACCCAGTTTCAAGGAACCTCCTCCGGAGTTCGACAACCTTCCACCAAGGCCTTCGTTCAAAGAACCTCCACCAGAGCTAGACGATCTTCCTCCTCGACCCGCCTTTGCTGACCCTCCTCCGGAAGAATCTGAAACGTCGGCACTATCCAGTGTTTCTTCTTCCCCAGTTGTGCCTCCGCCTCCGCCACCTGCAACGAACGTGATCCCACCGACACCTCAGAAGCGTGGCAGTGGAAATTCATCCCCAAGCAAGATCGCATCGCGCAGCCCAACTCCTCCAGTAGGAGACGACGTCGTTCTTGGCAGCGGCAAAACAACAATTTCCCGTTCCGGGTCAGCACAGACGGGCGTTATGCGAGGCCCCAGGCTTGCGCGTGGGCCTCGGGGCGGAAGCGTTCAGAACCTAGTTCAGAACTTGAACAGGAACAGTACTGGAAGCGCAATCCCGAGCGGTCCTACCAGTCCCAAAGCCGTGAATCGACTAAGCGGAAGCCCTGTGAGGAGACCGTCGAGCATTGTTGGCAGATCCGCTGCGTCGTTCTCGAGGAGGACGATGGCGAGTGATGCGGAGGATGATGTGGTTGATAGGAAATGAGCGACCAAGTTGATCTATGCTCGCTTTATGTTATGTTTTTTGAACGCAATGCTGGATTAGTTACTTATGCTCTATGGACAAAACTTAGTATTATGTGGGTTTTTTGTATATATCTGCACCCTTGTTATACGAGGTTTGCGATCAATTTGCTAGTTTTGTTAACGTAGCGCGATTATTGCAATGTGGAATTAAAATTTTGTTTTTTTGCTTCGAGTTCATGCTTCTGCGTCTCATCCAGATTCCACGCCGAGCCCAAGTGACGGCCAATGTCCCGATCCTTACACGTGACTGACGCGTCGCTCCCACGTGATGATATTTCTGGTTTCTTTCCCGAGCGCCATGAACACGAGGCTCATTCCAGCCAGTCACTGCATCCCTTTCTCCAGATACCACTGCCCCCACGTTTCTCCTTATTATCTTGGTCCTAAAAGTGCTCTCTAACTTATACCCATGTCCGACCCTTCAATATCACTGCCTCCAGTGGCTCCACCGCTGCCAACAACGACCGCCGCTGCAAGTGGAGTTGGAGGCCTCACACCATCAAGCGACCAGGTAAGTATTGGTCTAAAATCTCTTTATGAACAAACTACTAAATCAGCTCGCTATTCCCTTTCCCAGATAGTTGTGCTATACGTTGTTAGCCATTCTCTTTTCCCCTACATTGTCAGGATTTACCATGTATCCCTTTTGCTCTTTGCCAGATAGTCGCCATGGCCGTCATTATCTTTGGCTTTTGGAACGTGCCCGTCGTTCGCAACTTGATCAATCCTCTCAAGCTCTTCACCATTGGCTGGCACGAGCTCTGCCACATATCTGCTGTGCGCATACACACGCGCCGCGTGTCTTCTTCATGCTGATGTCGATGCTCAATCTTTCGTGTTTCATGCATGCAGGCGATTCTATCTGGAGGTCGAATACTTAAAATCACCATCGATCCGCATGTGGGCGGTGCAACTATAGTCGAAGGTGGCCATCCGGGTTTCGTGCTATCGTCTGGGTATATTGGCTCGACTCTGTTGGGCGGAGCTTTTGTCCTGGCCGGATGGGATACCCTTGTTGCAAAAGTGTTGAGCTTTGTCCTTGGAGTGGGGCTTGTGATGCCTTTGGTACTTGTTAGGGATAAGCTGTGCGTCATCTGCACATTCTGTTTGAAGTACCCAGCTTATATTTCTCGTCAAGGACAATCCTCCTAACCATTTGCTATGAGGCCCTGCTCGTTGGTTTCTGGTTCGTAGATCACGGGTAAGCCATTTCATCTCTGTCCAGCTGGATTGCATTGAACGTTCGAATAGACAGGCTCTCCGCTGGTACTGTCTCTTCGTCGGTGTCATGAAGTGCGTCAATCTTTTCCTATCTTCTTCGGGTAATGGCTGACGTGTCCAAAAGCATACTGTTTGTGGTTTGTAAGTTTGATTGCTAGATATCGACTCAGACAAAGATTGACATCTGGGCAGGGGACGTCGCCGATGATAGATTCTTTCACAAACAAATGATTCCGATGCTACACAATTTGCCATTCTATACCCACGAATAGGAGCACACAGTATGTCTCTTCTTGACTCTAAATCTACGCCAAATCATACTATTCTCATTAGTTTGGGCGGCATTTTGGATTATCTTCCAGCTCGGTTGCCTGGTTGCGTTTGCAGTGCTAGGGATCTTTGCATTCAAGGTATCATCAAGCTACAGAAATCCTTAGCTCAACTAATTATTCTCTATCAGCTAACGGGTGAACAAATGAATGACCAGGCCGGTATGTTCTTTTTTTTTTTGTTGTTCGGCGCTGATTTTCGGAAATCATAACTTACGGTCGTGTTCTAGCATCTTTCCTCCCAACATAAAAATCACCACGAAAACATTCTCCTTGCACTTCTTGGAGCCGTTGCATTGTTTTCTACATTCATCATGGAGAACACGCGCATACTGACATCACGGATAGATCATGGACTTTGCCTGTACAACCACTATTTCCTTTTACCTCTTTCCGGGAAGACGCGAAGAAGCGATGACGGCAGCTCAGGACCATACTACTACTTACACGGCACCTGATACCATCCTCCACTGTTCCAACACCACTCATCTTGCCATGCTATACTTATTTCGAGTTGTTCTGTTCATTGTTCACTGTCTAACATGCATTGTATTACAATCAAGATTTTTTTACCCAACTGGATCTGAATCCTGGTTGTATCTATCTACATGTTATTGTCTGCGCTTTATGTTCATTGTGAAAACACAATCGAGAAGGTAGGAGGTACCTAGTTCCTGTCATTGAAGAATAGAAAGACAGCATGACTTGCAGCAAAAAAAACAATCCTTCTGCGCCCCAAATTATTGGCTATATTGATAATGATAGTTGAAAAAGTACTGAATGGAGGTTGTATATATGTAGAATTTTTCTGGCCAAGGAAGGTCCATTTGTTCACCATAGAGTATGCCAACCAAATCCGAGGCCGTCGTGTTCAGTTGTGTCTGGATTCGAGTTCGTACGAGTAACATGAAAGGGTCGAATGCGTCGTGGATGGAGAATATCGGAGGCATGTAGAATACATAGCGAGTTTAATGTTAGTAGCATGGCAGGGAATGGACATTTATTTGCGGGCTCGCCGTATGAGGCCTGCAAGGACGAGGGTCCCAAGTGTGGCGGCTCCGGCAACAAGCGCCATCCCGATGTAGCCGTCTACGACCAAAGGTTTAATGTGATACGGCAAGGAGAGAAGAGAAAGATATTCACCTCGTGCGGCACCTTTGTCTATGAGTTGGGAGAGGGACTGAGCTTGCATATTTGAAGGTTCTTTCTCCAAGAGGAGGGCTAGATGTTTTGCGTATTATGTGACCTGCCGGGAGCATATGTAGCAACGGACGCACCGTTAAACCTCCTCGCTTCTTCAAAGTTCCCCATTTTGAAATGTCCCAACGCGAGATAGTACAGACATTCTCTTCTTCTCGCAGGTTCGGCACGATAGATTTCTATTGGGACCCATGGTCACTCTGCGTGATCTAATCTTCGGAATGCGGGAACGACGTACCTTGTAGCACCCTCACACCCTCGACCTGATGCTCGCGCATTGGGCTTTTGATGAGACCCCATGCGTAGTTGAACTTTGTCTGAGTTGTAACGTGGTCTTGAGAGAGTTCCTTTGGTATTGTAGCCGCAGGACCTATGCACAATCGACATAATTCGACCCGTCGGTAAGTCGACGGAGTATAAAGAAGAACGCACCTCCAGCTCATCGTATGTGAGCGACATCTCTGCGTCTGCGGCGTAGGGTAATTCGGTGGACATTGTTGAGAAAGATAAGGATGAGTCTACTAAACTGCGCCAGTCGACTGGGGGACAGACGGCTGGAACTGGAAGCCGTGCGGAGTTCGAAACGCTTCTTGCTCTTCGTCACCACCTCATACGTCCAACTTTTTCAAAAACCTTCGAACAGACGCAGAAAGAGCAATATGGCCGACGATTATCGTGAGTGTACATTTCTATTTACCTCAAACCCCCTTCTGCCTTTTTTCCTGCTCTTTTTTGTCCTTGCGTTAGAACGATGAAGCTCATGGTGCATCCCTTCTCTTCTCTGCACCATGTCCTTTTTTCCACAGCTAGCTAGCAGCAGCGTCATGCGGAGCCATTCTTTCTAGCCATCTTCCATCTCTAGCTTTAGCGCCCGTTCCAGTCCAGCCATATAGTCATACAACCGTGCACACACCATTCAGCCCTACCACTAACCCCATAGCTCACCCCACAATCCAAGGTTTACTCACCTAGCTTTTGCTTTCTTTTCTTTTTCTCTTTACAGAGCGCAGTAGCGGTGGACATCGTGAAGACAGATACCGCCCCTCCCGAGACGACCATGGAGGACATCGTGGGAGTGACCGTGCTTACAGAGGCGGCGACCGCGACAGGTACGGCGGTGGAGACAGGGATAGAGGCGGAGGTGGAGGTGGCCGCCGAGGAGGTGACAGGGAGCGCGACAGGTACAGCGGCCGTAGTGGGAGAGACTTCGACGAACATGCCGCCGGCCCCCAAGGCATGATGATGACCGTCGACGTGAGCACCGTGGCCCTCGAGACGATGAATTCGGAGCGCCTCGCGGAGGCCCCAGAGATGACGGTCCGCCTCGTGGTGGCGATCGTCGTGGTGGCAGGGGCAAGGGCAGAGACGGAATGGGCACGCCTGAGAGGAGGTCGCCAACTCCTGAAGGTGCAGTCCCGTTGTCGCAGAGGAAACGAAAGGCTTCAGGGTGGGATGTCCATGCACCGGGTTATGAGCAGTATACCGCTATGCAGGCTAAGCAGACCGGTACGTCTTGTGCCAATCTCAACGCCATGCAGACTCACTGATTTTTCTTCCAGGTCTTTTCAACCTTCCCGGGGCTAACCGTACACAGATACCCCCCATTCTTGGAATTGCAGGCCTTCCTCCTCCCATGCCTGTTCAAACATTTGGAATGGGTATAGGAAGCAACCCGAACTTGTCTCGTCAATCTCGCCGACTCTACATCGGCAGTATCACCCCGGACGTCAATGAACAGAACCTCGCTGACTTCTTCAACTCTAAGATGATTGAAATGAATATTGGCACAGGTGGTCCCGGAAATCCTGTCTTGGCCGTCCAGTGCAATTACGAAAAGAACTATGCATTCGTTGAAGTAAGTTATTTCACGCCACATTTCTGAACTGTGGACTAATCTTCTTTCTCTAGTTCCGCAGTGCAGAAGATGCTACAGCTGCTATGGCTTTCGATGGAATTATTTTCATCAATGGACCCCTCAAAATCCGTCGTCCTAAAGATTATGGCGGAATGGATATGTCTTCACCTGGAGTCCATGTTCCAGGTGTCGTGTCCACTAACGTTCCTGATTCTATTAACAAAGTATTCGTCGGCGGTCTTCCGACTTATCTCAATGAAGAGAATGTTATGGAACTACTCAAAAGTTTCGGCGAACTCAAAGCTTTCAATCTTGTCAGAGAGAATGGAACTGGCGCTTCCAAAGTAAACAAAGTTGTTCTGTCCATGTTGTCCGTTTATTGATATAATTTCTTTAGGGCTTTGCCTTTTTCGAGTACGTCGATGCTGGCGTTACTGATGTCGCCATCCAAAGCTTGAACGGAATGGAACTCGGCGACCGATATCTCGTCGTTCAACGCGCATCTGTAGGTGCCAAACCTGGCACGCCAGGCCTCTTGCCGAATCCCAACCTGCCGTACGACCAATTCGAGATCCTCGTCCTATCATGCCGGCTGGCAAGGATCCGACAACCGACGCGCGCATCTTACTGATGTTGAACATGGTCACTACGGATGACCTTGTTGACGATGCAGATTATGGCGACCTTTACGAGGACGTGAAGGAAGAGTGCTCGAACTATGGCGAGGTCGACGACCTCAGGATTCCACGACCTGTGAAGAAGGACAAGTCCAAATGGGGAGAGACTGGTATCACTGCACAGGATGCAGCGAGGCTGGACGAGGCAGCGGCGTTGGCCGCGTGTATGTCAAGTACAGCACCCCGGAAAGTGCCTCAAAAGCATTGAATGCGCTGGCTGGCAGGTCCTTTGCGGGAAGATCGATTATTGCTACGCTCTTGAGCGAGGATAGTCAGACCACGCCACCGTTGAACCTGATCTTTGCACCGCAGCCAGATGCACCTCCGCCCCTTCCCACGTCATAGAGTTCGTTGTTTCGGGTCGACGGTGCAACACCGTTAAGCTGATCGATGGATTTAAAATGCATGCATAGGTACAGTACATATCAGGTACTCCTAGCTCTTATCGTGTGTCCGGATGATGCTTGTCGTAATATTATATAGTCCAGTGTTGTGGAGAGATGCTCGTGAGACTGACTGTTACACAGGTGCCAGTGCTAAATTGATTGGTCCGGTGAAGCGCCTGATTTGCGGCAGACTACATTCCCATTTGCTATATTTATTCGATTTTAAGGCCCTGAACAGTGAATTATGGGGGTGTTCATGATCAGCCCCTTCCCCATTCGTCCGCCATCCAAGTCTCCCTTGCATTTTGTGATTGTTGTTCGCATACGGTGCACAACGGCTTGACCTGACACCACTCACTGCAGATATGTGGCCTTTCTCTTCCAATGCATCCATCGTCAACCAGAAGCGCGAAGAGCGGGCTCGCGCCCTCGCTGACGTCTCGCAAGACAATTCTGGAACACAGTCCGCGTTTCTGAAAGCTACCGGTCCGTCGTGAACCTAGTATTGTCTTTCAGCGTCTTAACCTCATAACCTCATCCCCTCATATCTACGTTCTTATAATGCAGTTTCGGAGATTGTAGCGCGCATTGAGAAGGGTGAATGGACAGCAATCCAGGTTCTTGAGGCGTATATTGCGCGCGCCGCTTATGCACACACGAAGACGAATTGTCTGACTGAAGGTATGTTTTATTCTTAACTTAGCGAGTCTAGTACTTGAAGTTGAAGGTCTATTTTGACTAGTTATGCTCGGGCCTGCTAGACAGCGCGCAGCCGAGCTTGACGCCGAGTTTGCTGCGACTAAGCGGTTGAAGGGCCCTCTCCATGGTGTTCCTGTAAGCTTGGGCATTCTCCTTCATTTCCAAGGCCTAACGTAGATGCCAGATTAGTATCAAGGAGCAATGTGAGCTTTCCATTCAACTGCGATCCGAATCATACATTAATTCGATACTGTCCTAGTTGAAATTACGGGGTACGACACCTCAGTAGGGTTTTCTCAGTGGGCGAACAACCCTGCCACGAAGAATGCCGATGTATGCTACCAAAATCTATGCCAGGTCAAGTTGTTACTCATACGCACATACACGGCAGATCGTCAACCATTTATTAGACGCCGGCGCTATTATCTATGTCAAGACCAACATCCCACAGACCATGTTCGCGTTTGAATGCTCTAATCCGGTCTGGGGCCGCACTACGAACCCCTATAACGAGAATTACACGTGTGGCGGCAGTTCAGGAGGCGAAGCCGCCCTTTTAGCCATGGACGGCTCTGCTGCGGGTGTCGGGACCGACATTGGCGGCAGTTTACGCATTCCAACGGCATATTGTGGCGTTTATTCCTTAAAGCCGCCAGTGGAAGGATATCATATGTCGGCGCTAAAGGTAAGAGTTCATCTTTCTTATCAGTCAATTTCTAACAATCATTCCATTCGTCTTATAGGCCCCGTACCTGGATTTGAAGGAATCAAGAGTGTTGCTGGTCCTATGGGACGGTATGTCATAGTGATCTAGAAGAGATACTGAGATCTATAACTTTTCTTCGTAGATCCGTGAAAGACCTGGAAGTTATCTCTCGTGTCACTTTTGGGGCTCCTGGCACGGATTATGCAATACCCCGCTTCCTTTCCGTGAAGTTACGCTGCCCAAGAAACTCAAATTTGGCTATTATACCTCGGTATTATACCTTCTATGGTTTCTTTGTGGAGTGTCTAACGTATTGCACATTTTAGACAACTACATCAAAGCCTCTCCCGCTTGTAAACGGGCTGTTCTTGAGACTGTTGAAGCACTTCGTGATGCTGGGCATGAATGTGTTGAATTCGAGCTGCCTGAATGTCAGTCAGGCACTTTCCATTTGTCAGAATATCGCCCAATAAATCTGTTTCTGCTTCATGACAGCACATATACCCTTCAATCTATTCGCGGCTATCACCTCCTCAGATGGATATAAGACCATGCTTAGCCATCTAGGACCAGATCCAAAGGTACATTACATTATTCGTGATCCTCGCAAGTCTTTCGCTCAAATTTTATTCTAGGAAAATTCTTTGTTTTTAGTTACATTAGGTCCCAGGATCCCATGTGAGTCTCTTATCACTCGTGTATGCATCTTTGGCACTAAGTCGCAACCGTTCACTTCAGCATTCGTCCGAACTTTGGCGGCATGGATCATGGAAAGATTCTTGGGCGACAAGATCTTCGCTGATACTGTCCGAGTGACGAAAGCGAAGGGTATCGCTGACTACTACAAGTTGGTTGATCAAAGGGATGCATACAAGACCAGATTCTATGAGACGGTGTGTTTCATGTTGTTTCGCGTATGCGGCCACTGAAACAACGCTGTTCAAACGCAGGTGTGGGCGAAATACGAATTTGACAGCATCATCGCGCCCGTTCAAGCCCTTCCTCAGCTACCCCATGGGTGAGGCTGGCACCCAACTTACCGAGAACGACTCACCCATTCATTCCATACAGTGGCTGCGATAATTTCTCCGCGTTGGCAGAAGCCACCATCATCTACAACGTCTTGGACATGCCAGCTGGCTGCCTTCCCGTCACACGTGTGGATCCTACCCAAGATCAGCTCACAGAGGAATGGGTAAAGGGCCCAGGGCTCGGTTCTCCGATGCTCGAAGGCGGAATTTACAGAGGCAAGAAGCCGCTGTACGACCCTGAGGAGGCGAAAGGCATGCCCGTCAACATCCAAATTGTCGGTAAGAAGTGGGAAGAGGAGAAGATCCTTGCTATCATGGATGTCGTTGACGAGGCGTTGGGCAAGGATCGAGGTTTCGGGCCTGGGGCATGGGATGCTTATATGAACTCCAAGGCTTAGGATAGAGCCAGAGTGTCGTTTTCTTTCTGGGTTCAATACACCTTGGAGTATATACCCCATAATACATGGTTGCGAGGGTGTCATTTACAGAAGTCTTTGAAACAGGAGCAATGGTGTGGACTGCGAGGTGCGAGCATTGGCAAGAATCATGAAGTTGGCCTTCCTGCGCGTCGGTCCTCTTTTCTCTGCTTGATCTGCATCCACATGAGTCAAAATAGCTCTTCAAAGCAGCGCGACAGACACTCACCCATGTGCTCTTACACTCCCTATACGCCTGGAAGTATTCCAAACAAGCATCTCGTCGTAGTCGTTCCGGTTCAGGCAGTCCATCGAGGCCTTAGACGCTGCTGCACAAGGGCTGCAAACGAGGCATTGTCAACAGCCGCAACAAGCGGAAATGAAAACAATGCGCACTCTATGAATTTGGAGGTGACGTGACGGCCCTACGGAACCTATGAAACCGCAATGCAATTCAAGAAATGGCAGGTGAACATACGGAAAACTGCTCTCTGTAATTGAGAGGCTTGACGTTGTCCTCTGGAGCTGGGATGGCGTCTGGCTGAATGTCGACCTTGGCCATCAGTGCAGATACTTATGAGACTGTCTCCAGAGCTGTGAGGTTTCGACTGGAGACGCAGTCGAGTTCTAGGAATGTGCAAGGGAGTGGGTGCGGAACTTGGTGCAAAAGTGGAAAGGTGCTGGAATCCGGAAAGGCATTGTGAGAATTCTTTGCCGGATTGCCGATCCCGCCTGACCGAGAAAGGCGTTGGTCTTGGCGCGCATGTGTACCCAGCGCCTGTGCCTCATTGTAGGCTCGGAAGCGCCCATGGCCACGAGCAACCGCACGGTCGTCATGTATAACTACCCAGGTCCCAGCTGGCCAGAATGCCACAGCCCTTTCCTTGACATATCTGATTTGAATCAACAATTTGTTATCACTTAATTTCCGTCCTCCGAGATCAAGGAGCGAAATTCTCGGGCATCGTGCAGTCATTCTTTGCTTTGGAATAATCAATTTCAATGAAAAGTAACTGATTTGGGTTAATTGTGATCTCGGACTGTTATGTTTTCTTGATAAACACATGAGATAAGGGATTTCATCCAATCTCGATGCCTCATGTCAACTTTTAACGTTAGTATGAGAACCAGGATCTCAGTCTGGCGATTCTCTTCTGAGTCATCACGTAATAGCCATACAATATTCCCCTCTTGTTGTTAGACAACTGTCTGATACTCTACAAACTTACATGCTCTGTATATGATTGCAGGGGAACAAACCCGAAATAGTCTACGATTCTATTGATGTCCTTATGACGGAGCTCTCCGAGGCATGAGGCGCCTCTACATGGCAATAATACTGGTGGCTATCCTCGTGGCGAAAGCGTGTGTCTGTGAAAGATTGCTGCACAGAGTATGTAATGTAGCGACATTGGCGGAGGTCAAGATATGCTCCATAAACTACAGCTACTCACTACGTGACTAACGAAGACCTGGCAGCAATATTGATTGCTAACCGCCATTCTTAGTCCTCACCTTGAACAGCGACGCTAACCTGTGCATGCTGGTGGATCCGGAGAATTACCCATTACAGTTGCTTGTGTGCGCCACATTCTTGTCGGACACACTGATGGTGAAGCGGTTATCATGCTTGCCTTCCAAGCAAGCGGCAGGGGTTCGACTCCCCTTCAGTGTATTTTTTCCTTCTATGTGTCCGTTCAAATAGAGCACAATCAAGCACGAACCAAGCACGAACCAAGCACGAACGTCCATTAAAAGCCAGCGGCACCGGTCGAACTCCGAGTCTTTGCTCTTCCTTTTTGAATTATTCCTCAAAACTTTCTGATTTTGGTAGGCGTCGGGGTTTTTACGTGTGAGTAGGTATTTGGTCTATACTGGAAATATAAGAAAAGTTAATTGCTTTATGAGAGCGCTACGTTCTCAAGTCTCGTTGCACCCAAATTGCGCCAGCTTCCTTGACAAATGTAGCAGTCACTGCTGGCGAGGTTGCTGTACCAACTTGAATTCAAACGAATAGGCATAATAAATGCATATCGTATTCCTTTTAACCATTTACCTTTTGTCCATGTTGAGCAACGAGGAAAACGGATGTGTATTTGTGAGGGAAAGAGACAAAGAACGTAAGGTGCATAATCTACCGAGGGCGGGAAAACCGCCTACATGTCTACATACGCAAACAGCGAAGGGCGCGACGCCCATCGAGATGGTCATGGGAATGAATCCCAACAATCCAGACCTGGTAAAGCAAAACATTACAGGAAAGATAGCGCTCGTGGCCAAACTGGCGATTGGCGCCCGCAACGTTCTCGGCCCGGCGTCCCCTTTACGTCTGATCACTCGCACTACGAGATTCGTTTGGGCTCGAACCTGGATGCGCCTGCAATCACTTAATATTTTTATGAGCATCACCTCAGTTCAGTGCCCACATTTCCACAAAACGTAGGACCTGTATTCTCAGGACAACACGGGTCTCTACATCCAGGAATGTAGCAAAACGTTTGGCTTTTGTGCCTTAGGAGGCCAACGTTTCCAATATATTATACAGAAGTTGGTGGGCAGGACCTGGGCAGGCCTAGGTGTTCAAAAAACGTGTGTTTTTTTGAACGAGGGAAGTTGGTGCGCTCTTATTTTAAGCCATTTTCCAGTACATATCGCCACTTCACGTGCTTTGCTACGGAATCGTAAGGTGCTCCTGCTGGAAGAGGTGCGTATTTCAAGTGACGTGTGGGTTCGGTCATTCAGCTGATGCATGCAGTGTTCGTCTTGATTCATTTTACTAATTTTAATGGAACACCTGTATTGTATTCCAACTCCGTGAACTGAACTTGCTAAGGGCAGGACAATGACCGCCATTGCCCGTTGGTTGTCGAGTTGTCGACTGTCCGAGACGTCCATCGAATATTCTTTTTTTCTCCTCGCCGTTGCTAGGGCTGATTAATGTCTTTGCGTATTGCACGGTCACTTCATCGAGGACGCCATGCCAGCGAGTCCAGCACACACGATCAATTATTAGCACAAGGATGCAGCCATTATGAGTTTACGAAACTTCCAGCATGGAGTGCATGGCAACGGATAGACAGCGCTGGCTGTTTCCGTGATCTATAGGACATGTTATCTTGTCTATTGTTTTCACTGTGTCCCCCTGTGCTCGCCGTTATTCGAATCTCCACTTAACTACCTGTGACAACATATATACCCATGGACTTTGATACCACGTTGATAGCCATCCTCCGAGTCACTGTCCTAAACACGAGGTCAGAACATAAAACAAAAGTTTAAGCAGATGAATCCGGTGACCTATCCAGATAAAACTATTGCTTCCTGGCACGGTCTTACTCCAGGATATAACACTCGCATTCACGGTGTCGATCAGTATATATAGGCTCCATCGGCATTTCAACCGATGTGCATCGACATAAGTATCTGTCCAGATTATCACAGGATGTATGGCTAATGCTTATTACATAGTACACTTAGATACTACGAAGTCCTCTACCATGTGACAGAAATAATACGCTGTCGATGCTCTCTATTAAGAAGTGTCAAAGGGCTGGTCTAGAAAGAAATAGAAAAGATAGTATAGGAATATCATAATGATAACCATAATAAGAGAATAGAATTGAATACAATACATTTAAATAGTTGGTCCAGGGACACGGTTTTTTGAATCGGTTCTTCGCCAAGTGACCATACGATCATAAAATATTCGAGACGAAACGACCGATTTCCTGTGCTGTCTGCGATGATAGATATTGAAGTTTTGTGGCGTAGACGATGGCTGGGGTTTGGGGACTGTGTGGGGCCGTATGGGACGCGGCTGGGATAGTGCTTAGCGACCGTAGTGAGATGTGACCATCGAAGGGAAGCGTTTTGAGTCGGGGAAGCGCATATGCTGCGTGCTAGCCGGGCTTGCTGGTGGCAAGACCGGGCTTATCCGTGGCAATTGACCGACCGACTCCACGTCTGACGGAGAAGCAATAACCCCGTCTTTGTTCGGTGAGGCTTTAAATCGGTTTATCATGGGAGCGACGAGAAGGCAACAAATGGTAGAATGCAAAATCCGACCAGGATGGATATCACAATCCTAGTCTCTTTTGATTCTTGCAGCCAAATATACGTCAGGAGTTGGGCAAAGATGCACCAAGCGCCGACATAAAGCAAACAACCCTATATCGGAAATGGATTAGCATTCATTCATCAATCGTGATGAAATGACAAGTGACTGACAATGCCAGACGATCCATTGCCATAATGCCCCGATGCCATATTTTCTGAGGATGCTCTGCTGCTCCATAGCAGCTTGGCCACCCAACGGCACGCTGGAATCCCGGGCGGCGCGATATGGAACATCGCCAAGACGATCAGCAAGGATGAAGGAGCTAATGCATGCGCTGATGTTGAGAAATACAGACGCATATCCAGTGATTTCAAGCGCCAGAAGGCCTCCGCGAGAATTATGACGTCCAGCATCAAGGTTGTCAGAGTTCCAAGAAGCCCAACAGCAAGGTTGCCACGACCGCGAGCATACCCGACTTAAGGAAGAAATTTTAACGATATGTTTATGACCAGGTAGAGTGCACTCACAATACGGGCACTGCCTTGGCAGGTATTCAGCCATCCTTGTTGAATTGACTCAACAGTGGGAGGCAATCTGTCTGAGAATATATATGGTCCTCCAGCTAGAATCATTTGCAAGACATAGAATTTGACTCACAGTCTAGAGTCGTTGATTTTCGAAGAGTGCCCGACATTTAAAAAAAAATGAAGAAGTATAACGCTGAAGGAATACAATGTTGTGAGTGTGCGTGCTTTGGTAGTGATAGAAAGAGTGCTAAGTTCTTTAAATCACCAGCGAGCCTGTCAGGCGTACATAAACGAGGTGGCCTGCATGTACTGCTCATCATCGCGGGGTGATTTAGATTGGCTGTCGTCGTGTCGTGGCAGTGGCACGGTTGGCCGTCCTATGGACAAGCGTGTTTCACTATAAGAGAATTTCATTCATAAGTGGAGACTGTACAGCGTATTCCTCCAAAAATAGCGTTTGCGCTTGCCTGCATTTCGGGTTCGTTCAAAACGTTCAAGGGATGGAAAGCTGCGAGGCTCGAGGCTCAGGTTTCAAACGATCAGGTAACTGTTTAGAAACGGCACTCTATCAATGAAAAGCACGCGAAGTGTTCTGAAAATCATTATCTATACTCACAGACCGATGATCGGAAGAAGCATTGAAAGCTTCAATACAAATCGTCTTAGCAGCATTCTTCCACGTCTCTAAAATCTCGAGAGTAGCGCCGAAGGACACTGAACATATAAAGTTGGATGGAAAAGTGGGAGTCGAAGTTTGGTGTATTATTCTGAACTCCAAAGGCGCCCTGACATGAGGCCTCATGAAGCGGCGACTCAGACCATTTCCTTTTTTTTTATGTATCGGGGACGTCAATCAGAATGAATCTGCGATAATCAAGGTCTATAGATACTCACCGCCTCTTCAATTTCCGCGCTCATTATTAATCGATGCGTGCTCAGGCTCGCCCACGGCGCCCGGACGCGATCCCATCTCCATCTGGAACGCTCTCGAACCACCAGAAGATAGGAACCAAAACGAGGAAATGGGGTTTTCGAGACGCCTATACGGAGAACGTGAAGTGGTGTGAATCAGAAGGTGGCGTCATGCTAGTCCAGTGAAAGAACAAAGCCAGAACAAAGCCAGGAGGCGGCGAGCTGTCAATATTTCAATCTGAAGCATCGTAAGAGTGAAAGTGGATAATGGCACCATATCATTTAAGTTGCAAGAGAGCCCGTGACATACTTCTTACCAATTTTGCGAGACCGTCGTCATCATATGAATCCACGATGCAAGGTTGAAAAGCTCGGTGGTGTACCAACATTCGATACGTGACGCTTTCCTTCCCCAGGTTAAAGTTTGATTTTTCTTGTGAGAGTCTGGTTCAAGCTGCTGGTTTCCCCTAGTCTCGAAGCTGTGACTGGCGTCTCTGGCGTTCGACGTTGACGCAACTTCTTCTCAGTGTTTCGGTCATTGAAAGAATGCAAAAGAGGAGTTCTGTGATAGGCATCTATCTGGATTTACGCTGAATCCTGATCCTCTCCTGCGTATTGCTGTCATGGACTTGACAAAAGGCGACTGAACCCATGTGAGCGCTTGAGCTTTGATTTAATCGGAGTTATCCGATAATCCGAATGATGGAAGATGATGGATTCCTTTCCTCCAGCCCACCGCGCGGAACGAGTTGGCCCCTCCCAACCATGTCTATCTCTTTCAGTACGCTCAGTGACTCCGATGCACTTGAAGCTGCGCGCGTTGCTGCAGCCGCCTATCATCACGCTCCTGTCATCGATTTGGACCTCAATCCAGATCAAGGCTGTTTTAGCCTCACATTTGTCGCAAAATACGCTGATAATACTGAGTCCATTATCCAGCTCAGAGATACACCTGTCAGTGTCGAGATCACACATCTCGCTCATACTCTTCTAGGCGACATCGTTCCCATTATTGTTCCACTTAAAGCTACCAAAACGCCGTATGCCTATGGCCAGCCAAAGGTTCCTGGAGAAAGGTGGGACCCGTTGATTTGTTCAACGGTCGAGGATGACACTGCGGTGTCCATCCAGCTCGCCAAGATTCTTGCTCGCTGCAATCTTCACCTTGATAGTGGGCCTGTTGTCGATAACTACGTTATCCCTTCTCTGGATTCTGCCATTAACCTCTTCGCCGCCGCTGATGGACCATTCAAAGACCTGCCTACGAATCTACATATCGCATGCCTCGATCGCCTAAAGCAAATACGAACTCGTGCCAACAACATCAAAGTCCTCGATCTGATTCTTTGCCATATTGATCCAAATCCCTTTAACCCTAGTTTCTTGGGACAAATGAGTGAACCCACGAACTCACATGTTATAACAGATCATAATCGACCGATCGTCTCCGCCTAAAATCACCGGTCTTATCGACTGGGGTGGAGCTAGCTTTCTTCCTTTTGGAATGAACTCTTCACAAATTCGACTTATTGCTGTCCTCAATGTGAAGAGGCATGATGAAGTGTCTGATGCAGCTAGGCCGATCGGTGTAGCATTTTGGAATGCCTTGGTTGCAGACATACCGGATGATCATAGGAATGCTGTTCTTGATTCGATGCAAATAGGTTATATCTTGTTCTCTATCTTCACCTGTCCCCCGGATTCGGAAATATTCAAAGACCAATATATCGTCCGTCGGGAAGCGGAGTTGTTTATTGAGAGATTGGATTGGTTTGAAGAAATCTTTCGCCCTTTATGCGTGTTCTCCTCGGCAGTAAGTACCCATGCTATCTCTTGATTATCCACTATTGATAATTCGATCCTCAGTTAAGGCCTGAAAATCATTGAAATGAGCAATCCAGACTCAGACAGGACTTCTTACATTTGTCTAGATTGTATATATGCACTTCATGATAGGTCATTAGCAACATTAAAGATTTGAGTCTGTTGTCGAAACATCATGTTCTACTGCACGACGGAGGAACGGAAGAATTTAGCCTCGCCTGCCAGGCGATCACACATCCTAAGCTCAGCCTACAAGGCTTACAGAAAATCGGCACGTTAGCCAATATTGACCTGGAGCGGAGGTCTGTGACCCAGCTGGTGAGCCGCTGAAGCAGATCTGTCCTGCCCCAGGTCCGAGAGACCTGCCATTCCATCATCATCATGCCGGAGCTCTCAGCACTGCTGCGCCCGGACTATTTTGACGGGGGGTCAAAATTCATGGCACGTTGTTTGAATTTTCACAAGTGTTTTGCCTCTGGCAAAATTTAATCACAATTTCTCAATTTACACATGGCAAAATGTATGTGAAAATTATGGATTTAGATTATATTTTGCCCTGGTCATAATCAAATATATTCCTCCATTTTTTTTTCATGCAAAATATAGCTAAAATTTCAAGTTTTGCCTATATTTTACCATGCATTAAAACGAAGAGTCAAAAGATTGGGAAAACATGGGATTTTGCTCGTCGGCGAATCCACAGGAAATTTCTATATTTGGAACATGGGCAAAATGAATCATTTTATGATGTGATTTTGTCATCGTGAAAATCAAAGCTTTCGCCTACGATTTTGCCAATTGGGCAAAATCGTAGGGCAAAATGAGTCGCGCGCTGAGCGAGGCACTGCCCAGGAGCTCAGCGAGTTGGGCGTCGTGCGCTGAGCGAGGCACTGCCCAGGAGCTCAGCGAGTTGGGCGTCGCTCGGCGAGTCGCGCGTCGCTCAGCGCTCAGTAACGAAAGAGAAATTATAAATAAACAGATTGTATAAAAAGCTGTTTACTATACATTGTCTATCGCCTTCTGTAGAGCTGAGAGCTAGATTATCCTGCTTCCACCAGTCGCCTGACACCAGGGAAAGCGAGACACGATCCAGCGTCACGCGGGGTCTCGTCCTGCCGCTGGCCCGGACGCGCTACCACGTGCTGGTTGCAGGCGCGGCAGCGGAAGATTAGAATCAAAGTCGGGCACCCGCTGACTTAACTCGATCCTCTCCACGTCGCAGTTATCATCCAGGGTGACGTGAATCAACCTCCGCTTATCGTTTGACCCGCTGGCGACGACTCGTCCTGAATAAACTGGGTCAACAACGCTTGATGGAATGGGGTAAGTCCACAACGACCGCGACGTACCTTCTGCCACGGATCCACCAATACTCCTGCTTCCCAGCACCTCCCAGCACGGCATCCCGTACGGCGCCTGCACCTGTGTAAGTCGTTTCAGCGAGTCTCTCCGTGCGTTTCGCCGCCAATTCCAATGGTCGACCGTGCGGGAGTGACACAAGAAACAAGGCAGCATTGAAAAAATCGGCAACCGTTCCAAACGTCAAGGTGAACAAGTATGCAGATAGGTAAAGCTGGCGCGTGTATGGTCAGTAGACGTGAGGTGCTGTGCGAGAGGACGAGGCAATATTGCTGTGGTAAGCCCTTCCCAACTATCCTTCCTTCGTTCTCGTGCTCATCTCCGTCGCTTCCTCATGCGGATTTATTGCTCGAAGATCGCATTCATGCACGCTGGATGTCGTGATGTTTAACGAGTGACATCCACCTCGACCTGCTGGTGGAGCAGGAGTAGGCGTTGTGGGTCGAGGGTTGACTTTGGGATGCAGAAAGCGGCGTGTGGCCATGGGATGACAATGGTGGTCGTGGTCATAGTTGCGATAGTTGTAGTGATAGTGGGACCCGTAGAGCGTTGCTGTGGACCTTCGCGCGAGGACGACAGTTTCTCCCATCCTCTCCTCCTGTAGCGTACTACTTGTCCTTCCACAAAATATACAGGCATGACGAACATGGCAACAACTCGACAAGTGCTGTTTTGAGCTGGATCTGGGTCGGCGGAAACGGCTACTGTTGCAGCGGTAGTAGGAGTTCGGTAGACGTTGAAGATATAAGGTACATTATATATATATTTATATACAACGACTAAAAGCGCAAACATTGTAAGTCATATGAAGACCGAGGCAAGAGAAATGAACTTGAACTTACGATAGCAATGAGGCCGGCCAAGACGCAACGATTGGGTACGAATCTCAAGAAAGGGAAAAGATCTTCTATAATACAACAACTGCACTTAAATTGTCAGCGGAAGTGCGATGATAGAGAAAGAAAAGAGCAACTTACGAATGACGATGGGTATAATAACAGGTCAAATTCACCTCCTACAGTTCTGTGAGCGCCGGTAATTCCGTGTCGAATGTTCGATTTCTCCATTTCTTCGACTTCCCTGGCGAAGGCGGCTTGAACGTCGGAACAGAGGTCGATGGGTTCGGGTACGCGTGGATACCACCAAGGTACCTAGCCCTGCCTGATGTCGATGCCTTGAAGACTCTGGCCGTGAAGTGCGGCTCTGAGCATGTGTCGGAGGCCGAAGCGACGGCCCTGAGGAAGGAATGAGAATGAAATAAGGCGAAGGGGGAAGGTCAGGGCATACCTCGTCGCTACCAAGTACACCTTCCCACCTCCTGATCTACGGAGTGCCATTCGAAGCGAAACTTGCACGGTGTTCGTTTGCATTGCTGCCCTGAGCGCGTTCGTAAGACCTTGAGGATCGTAATGCCGGCGGTCTATCTGATCGGATAAGACGTAGCTGGAAAACGTGATTGAGGGTGGGTTCGTCCGAGAGGTGCGCCGGTTTGCGTGAGAGTGAGGCGGGCGCGAACGGGGGAGTTGAGAACGTGCAAGAGGTCGGATGACGGGCTGGTTATGCATGTAGCGCAATGGAAAAGGGAGTAAAGGATGAATAGACTGAAAGTGGGAGTGACGGAAAGTGAGGACGCGAGAATGCGTCTCATGTAATCGCGTTTGATGGCAACATCCAAATTGGGACATCGCAAAGGACAGTTCCACTGAGAATCATAGCGTTCGTTCTGCACATAACCACATAAGATACAATCGACGGAGGGCGCTAAAAATCTAAATTTAGAGGTTTTGGAAAGCGTGGTGGCTGTGCAAAAAGTGCGGGGTGATCGGATGATCGAGATAAGGCATCGAGGTTCCAGTACGGGACGATTGTGACTTTAAGCCAAGAATTTCTGTGCGCTTCGGGGAATCAAATGTTATTGAAATCCATACGTCGCTGAGGGCGGAAACGGTGGGCGATATTGGTGTATACCGCAATCGATAAGTGGAGTGATAATAAGTGAAGGACTTCCATGTATTCATGAGCCGCCGACACAGGAAACGGTGGCTGGTTTTGGTGGAAACCAAAATCGATGGGCATGGGCGACGGTGGCAGGCGGAACAAGTCCCCAAGATAACCAGAAGGAGAACCATGTATCGAATACAAGGGTTCTATTTGGTTGGGGTTCTAGAGGCTGAATTTCGCTGCCGCCAGAAGACCAATGGAACGGTCTCTTTGGGGCGTCCTGCCCTCGTCGCTCGTAAAGCTGGATAAGATCCGACAGCTCCTCTTATGAAGTCCTTCTCAGTTGAGTCACAGCTTTGGAGACCTCTAATTTGAGCCTAGACAAGATTTCATAAGGCTTCAGTGAAGAAAATACAAGCCAGCAACATACCAGTCGGAATTCAGGCATGCAGCGTGCACTCGTCGCCAGACCCTAGATAGTTATCAGTATAATAAAAGTAGCATGAAAAAATAAAATCGACGTACTTGTATCACCCACTTTGCGCGTGCTCTACAGCAGCTTTGTTTTCACCCATAAAGTCTTCGCAAGTCGAGCCCAGTTTGAAATGCTCGTGAAAGGATATTTGGCGGTCTGATACAGCTCGTCCTCGAGGAGATCTTCCAAATTGTACAGTCAAGCCCCTCGGTATAGGCATACGCTAAGTCAGTATCAGTCTTGGGGTAGCACGTGGTCTTGCGAGCTATCTGGCACGTATCTAACGAGCTTATCGTCGCCCGCGTGGTTGGCAATCTATAGTTGGATGGATCTTGGACGTGGTCTGCCAACTGGTTCGCAAAATGCTGCAAAAGGGCGACATAACCTAGATGGCTTTCTTCGATGACAGGACAATCATGTCCGTTTGACGGATATCGGCGAAGCAAGCGGCGACTTTGTTTGGGATGTTGGCATGGAAGTATACACTCAGAGCGAGTGTCATGTCCTTCAGCCACTTCTTTAAAACCCGCTTCCGGAGGGCAAGTTCAAGCCACCCGCAGGTAACTGACGGGATAGGGCAGTAAAGGTGAATCAAGTGATATCAACAGCATTGTTGTTTGAAGTACCCACCGACTGAACACCTGATACATAGACAATCGACCTGCGCTTCCGCCAGTCGACTCCAGACATCGGGCAGATTGACCGTGGCGGCATATTCCAGATCATGATGGATACAAACAATACAGACATTGATTGCTCAGATGTTCAGGCGCTGAGGCGCACACGCAGCCTCACAAGACGTTTCGAACTTCTCAATGAGCTGGATGGAGCCTAAAATGTCGGAGTACTTGCTGGCAATTTGGATGATAACCCGCGAGTTCTGCGGAATGTTAACTCGCAGCACCTCTCGGAGGCAGGTCGCGGTTGGGTCGTCGGGCAGTTGACCGAGGTTCCTGATCCAGGGATTGCATTGGAAGAAAAATTTCTATGTATCAACGTTCGGTAGGACAAATATGTCTAATGCATGTAGAATTCCGCAGATGGGGTTCGGACCTTGACGATAAATTTGGCCAGTTTCACAACGGATTGACCATGCACAGTCTCGTTGAATCAATCCTGATGAGCCTGGCAGGGGCACGGATTGACAGAATGAAGGGCGATGGAATTGATCCCATGAGGGCGGACGATAGGTGAGCGGTGTAGACGGATAGCGCCGACTCCAGCGACCCGTATGTGGAGGGTGAAACCGTAGGAACAAATCACAATCCTCAAGGTTGGAGCAAGACTGTCACCGAGGCCCTGGGACACCGTAAGTGGTGTCAAATATGGAATGCTGAGGCGACGTGGTTCTTATAGTCAGCGAGCTTGAGGTTGAGGTTCGCCTCGAAAACCACGGCAAAGGAATACAAGAAGGTCCTTGGGTATAGTTTTCCACATAACGAGCTCGTCGAATCAATCCAGATGAGTGAACGTCGTGGTGCAGGTTGCATAGTAGTTTGCAGGCGATGAGTTCTTGAGCTAGTTGGGAGTTGCGCTGAATAACGGGGTTACACGATTGATAGTATAGGTGGATAAACGACAACCTCTCCTAGCCGAATCGGACTCAAGACGCTGCAAAGGGCTATCCCGTCACAAACGCCAGTGACCCTGCTAGAAGATGGAGGGAGGGACACAATTGACAACACAGGTAGATGAACGCCAACCTCTCCCAGCTCAAGGCGCTGCAAAGGGCTATCCCGTCACAAACACCAGTAATCTTACTAGAAGATGGAGTGCAGATTGCTCTGCTGTCGACGACTGCAAGAGAACGTCGAATTCAACATTGCACACAATAGGCTCGTAAGGAGAGAAGGTCCTTCCGGACCTTGTCTAAGAGAAAAGCTAAGCAAAGAAGAATTTGTTTTAGAGATAAGGATATCACTTACAGAGCGTTCGAGAGGGCGGTGGTCCATCGATCTACAGAGAAAAGCATGTCAGCCACATGTTTGAGCAAGAACGACAACCCCGTCCCTGGCGTGAGTCGAAAGATTGTCGGAAAGGCAGACGAGCTGCATGAGTGGAGGAGAATGCTTACCTGCTGATGAGCTCCGAGAATCGAGGTAATTCTCGCTGGGAGCATATTTCTTGAGTGAGGATGTTGATGGCGGTGGTGCAGTCCTCGGAACAATCCAGAGGGCCGATATAAACTTAATTGAGGCCAGATGGTGTCTTGAGGCGAAGTCAAAGACCCCGAGTTTCTGAGGGCCGGTCCAACCAGACCTTCCCGATAATACGTATCCACCAACTTGGCGCGGGCAAGGCTCACTTCGTCATCCTAGAGCCTTGACACACAGTCAAAGACTGCCCTTTTTGTGGATATCTAGACACGAAAATTCTTCAATTTTCTGCATATATGTATAGAGTATAAGGATTACCTGTAGGCAACTTGTTGAGCGTGTAAGACGATCAAGGAAGGATTGGCCAAGATGCACAATGTGCCCGCACCGGCATTGAGTGACACGGGCAAGAGCTCCTCCTGCTGACGCTTTTTCCCAATGGCAACATAAAAAATGATGTCAAGTTGAGTGAACCAAACACGCTGACCCGGGACGGTTGGAGGATATAAGGGTGCTGCAGAGGGCTATCCCAATGTAAAAGCACGAATGAAGAGTGACTCGACGCTCCATTCACCCTTAGAGAAGGGATGCTCGCTTCGCTCGCAAATAAATAACAGAAATCCACTTCATAGTCCTCGGAGCAATCCAGAGGGCGATCGTGGTTGAACGTTGAGGCCTGAGGGAGAAAGAAAGCGACCCGCTGTTTGGCTCAACCATCTTGCACAAACAACTAAGGCTTTTGAATCGACTGACCTTTCTCCTCCAAGTACAGTTACCAGAAGGTCAAGCGAGAAGGTACGAGGAGCGAGGCCATTCAGCGAGGGTCGACACGGTTAGAACACCGTCTTTGAGCAACACCACATCGCATCACAGGTCACAAGGTCACATCACCGCTGCTCCCTCTCACTCAGCCTTGCCATGTCCTGCGACACTGCAGCGACAGTCTCTGACCGCATCTCGCAAAACTAGTCGCTATCAGTCGCCCTCAAGATTCTTTTCACCCACCCATACCTTCCCTTATTTTCCTAGCTATTAGACCCATTTTCTTCGCTCTAGCTGGTAGCTTTCCTGGCGAGACCTTCTTGTGTCCCACTGGGTTTTGGAGGCTCGTGAGGTTTTGACGCACCCATGCTATGATGCACTTTCATTTCATAGTATATTTTGCCTGCTAGAGGTTCCTCTTCATCTAATACTTACTTTATTTATTTTGGTTCGGGGTTTTTTTCTTGGTTCCCTCCCACCGCACCCTTTTAGCTATAATCCCACCCTCCCGCCGTCGGGTCTCATCTCAGACCTCCTTTGCCGGGATGGTGTCTCGAGCCGAAGACCCCGGGGTCTTTGCCCAATCTTTGTCAACTGCTATCTGCTTCTACTCATTGCTATTCAATTCTAGTTTTTATATCAATATCAGAAAGAAAGGCAGATCAAAGACCCCTACCCACCATTACACCCACCCCGTAAGTCCCCTTTTGTCGCGTCATTTGGCGTTGGCGAAGGTGTCTTCTTGTTGATTTTTCATTACTTTACCGTTTTCATCTTTTACAGCCACCCGCCGCTGTCGCCCACCGACAAACGATCTCTCTAGTACTGATACATTGAGATCGTTTGCGGGCCTTGGACCGTTCCATCACTACACCGTTGTCGCCCACCGACATGCGATCTCTCTAGTACTTGATACATTTGTTTTCGGGCCTTGGATCGTCCCATCACCACCGTCATCGCCCACTGTCGCTTCAATACTCATTAAACCATGAACTAGGGTAGGCTAAGCGGCCGCTGCTCTTACTGCTTTCTGATGAGAAATTTTCCCTTGGTCTACAGAATCCCTCCTCAGTGCCACCGAGTGCACCATCCGCTCGAAGTTGGAAAGGATGTTGTAGAGGTACACCGTTTGTAAGTCGTGCTTCTTTTAATCTTGACGCGCAAAGCTCATGAAGCTTAGAGCTGAATAACCTCCTCTTGAGCCACGACATTCGGCTCGTTTGGCCTAAACAGCGGGCTCCGCGGGTTTCCGTCGCCTTTTCAAGTCGATCTCGACCTTCAAGGGATATCCCCTCGTGTGTTTACGGACTATTATCCAAATACTCACTCAACTGAGGACTCGCTAACTCACGGTCGCTGTGACTGACAACCTCATCCGATTCACACTACTTAGCAGGATTACTGGCGTTTGCAAGGGGATAGCCCTTTGCAGCGCCTTGAGTCCAGTTGTTTTAGAAGGTAGTAGTTAGAAGCCGTGCCCGTCGTTATTCAGCCCAGTAGTTGAGCCCAAGGAAAACTGCATCCCGTCGACCAAGGTGTTGTCGTTCTACCGCCAGGACACTTTCTCCATCGAGGCGGCATACTCTATGCTCAGCCTGAGCTGTTTCCTGGCGCGATCAACCCCCGGATCGGAACCGCCGAGGAGGTAAATGGCGATGCTGCTGGTGTCAAACTAAAGACAAGGTTGAACCTTCATGGCATTTATGTCGTTCGAGCAAGCCTATGTTGGAAAGATCGAGGAGAAGCGACAAATTCATGATGGAGGTAAGTTTTCCTGCTTATTCATCTCATCCCAGATATCGATACAATTTTGCCGAACAGGACCGCAAAAATGCTCTCGAGGAGTACCCCTATTCTATGCGCGGCAAGGTAGAGGTTATGCCCCCTACAGCGTGCGCGGTTATCCCATGATAAATTAACGTCCGTATAATCAGAGTTCGACCCAAAAACAACCTACCGTCATGCTCTAGTTATGTGGATCCAAGCAGAATGCAATACGCCGGCCAAAGGGCCTCGCTGACTGCGGGTCCATATTCATTCCGCACTCCGTCCATCCATTCTCGTGTACGATCCTGCCCTCAATAAGACCGTCACGGATGGCCTGCCTACGACGTACTCTATGTCTTCAACTTTCCGGTGAGAGCGACACGCTGACCGAGTCCAAAACGTCTGAGTTTGTTTCCAAAGTTCCTTACCAAACAAACGACTTGCCGATTCCACTAGCAGGATTACTGGCGTTTGTAAGGGATAACCCCTTGCAGAGCCTTAAGTGCAGTTCAGCTAGAGGTTGACATCCATCTACATGTAGTGTCAATCGTGTCCCTCCCTCCATCTTCTGGCAGGATTACTGGCGTTTGTAAGGGGATAGCCCTTTGCAGCGCCTTGAGTCCAGTTCAGCTAGGCGAGGTTGGCGTTCATCTACGTGTATTGTCAATTGCGTCTCTCCCTCCATCTTCTAGCAGGATTACTGGCGTTTGTAAGGGGATAGCCCGTTGCAGCGTCTTGCCTAGTAGGAGAGGTTGAGCCAAACAGCGGGCAATCTTCGTCGCTTTCTTTCTCCCGCAGGCCTCAGGCCTCAACCACGATCGCCCTCTGGACTGCTCCGAGGATTATGAAGTGGATTTTTGTTGTCTATTTGCGAGCGAAGCGAGCATCCCTTCTCTAAGGGTGAATGGAACGTCGAGTCACTCTTCATTCGTGCTTTTGCATTGGGATAGCCCTCTGCAACACCCTTATATCCTCCAAGCGTCCCGGGTCAGCGTGTTTGGTTCGCTCAACTTGACATCCATCGTATTTTGTGTTGCCATCGCAAGATGGTGCCATTGGGAAAATCTTCAGCAGGAGGAGCTCTTGCCCGTGTCACTCAATGCCGGTACGGGCCCATTGTGCATCTTGGCCAATTCTTCCTTGATCGTCTTACACGCTAAATACTCTATACATATATGCAGAAAATTGAAGAATTTTCGTGTCTAGATATCCACAAAAGGGCAGTCTTTGACTGTGTGTCAAGGCTCTAGGATGACGAAGTGAGCCTTGCCCGCGCCAAGTTGGCAGATACGTATTATCGGGAAGGTCTGGTTGGACCGGCCCTCAGAAACTCGGGGTCTTTGACTTCGACTCGAGACACCATCTGGCCTCAATTAAGTTTATGTCGGCCCTCTGGTTTGATCCGAGGACTGCACCACCGCAATCAACATCCTCACTCAAGAAACCGGCTCTCAGCAAGATTCTGCGACTTACGCTCAAGACCCCGACATCGACCTTGGAGTTCACTCTTGTGACACCAACACGACGATCTTGACGACGGGACGCCGGTCCTCTGGATTGCTCCGAGGACTATACTCCGTCTGCCATACCTCCGCCATTTGAATTCCTACCTTCAGCACGCCCAGCAGACCTCAGGATTGCTCCGGAGACTGCGTTGCGGTTACCTAAGCCGAATAGTTAGCTAGTTCATCGCAAACTCCGCCAGCGCCTTTCGAACTGTTCTTCTCCTTTACAGCTCGCTCCCACTGGTCCTCAGGATTGCTCCGCTGTTTCTCGAACGTACTTTCACCTCTACCAGCTGTTCTGCTTAGCGTAAGTCGGCCTTGTCAGGCCTTTAGCTTCCTGATCAATTTCGCTTACTTTTCATTCCAGTCTCATCCGATGTCCTCACTGTATATGAGTTGGTGCATTCATCGCCCCGCTTAAAGTCAGTCACATTCATTTATTGAGATATACTGGAGCTCATTTCATGCCTTCGGCCCAGATCAGTTCCGTCGCGTGCTCTTTGAATGCATAACCCTCAAGCGCATCATGCCATCGGTCCACGGAGACGAGCCCATGGCCACTTTTCGTCGATTCTGTCATGTACTGTCTGCTGCTCCTCATCTAGCAATCTGCCCCAGAACGCTACGCCTATGCCTTCCACATCATCCGGCCGACATGCCGTATCACTGGCAAGCATATCGCGGCAGTCTCTGTTTCGGTATACCAGACGGAGATCCTAGAGTTTCGCTTAGAATATGCCGTCTCCCTTCTTCTCCCATCATCGACAATCCCAATCGCTGCCACGTTCACCTATATACGAAACTTTGACGGCAGTTGCCTGAACAGCGTCCCGTATTCTATCCAGATAATGACTCATAGTCAGCCGAGTTTGACAGCAGGAATGGCGGTGTCGCATCCCGTTTTGGGCACAGGGCCCACATCTACCCTATCCCAAAGCCTTCAACTCCTGACGTTCGTGTCCGTGGAACCCATATGAGTCAAGTGATGGATTATTCTGTGGGAAGGAAACTTACTGGTAAAGCGTGGCTTTCGTCATGATAGCCTTTCAGAAGAATGACTTTGAAGGGCAGCGATCGACCATGGGGTTTGCCTCATGTTTAGGGCCCGCGCCGTTTACCTGTTCCAACGCTTACCTGTCTGAATTCGAAGTCGCCGACCTCTTTCACCTTCACCTTCACCTTTCTTTATCATTACAACTGTTTTAACTTCTCGCCTCTTCGCAACCATGTCTTCCGACCGTCAAACAAGATCTTCCAACTCCCGAATTCAACACACGTCGACCGATCTACAGCAGTCGAACAATTCCAAAGCTCAAGAGAAGCCGACCGGTTCCAGAGTCGGAGGTCCAAGTAGATCAAGTGGTCAGCACAAGCTGCCGCTGACGATGGCCCTTCGAAGTCGCATGGAAGGAGGCGTACGTCCCTTTATTTTATAAAATGTTGCGATAATTCTCACCCTGTTGGCTATCGCAAAGACTGTAGATGGCCAGGGATCTGTCCCGCCAGTGCCATTTGAAGCGCGGAAAATCCCCGCGCCATCTTCATATTGCGCAAATCAGAATTGGTTTCCCTTTCAGCAGAACGAACAGACTCGGGTACATAACTTTCGCCCTTTGGACACTATTCCTCCCCCCCCCCTCGAACTTATGCACTCTGCTTTCCATCGATTTTCATCGGAAATGCACGCTAGCCCTCTCGCAGTTCGAGGTCGCAAATGTCTCCAAATCTACGAAACGCCCTCCGGGGTGCATCGTCGTTAGCCCAATCTATGCCTCAACTTTACGACACCCATGACCTTCGCCTTGAAGCTTTCCTGCAAGGTCTGAAGGTTATATTTCCCGATGACGAATCGCACATCTGGGTGACTAACAAATGCCCCACTGAAGACGAGGGCGGCAGATGTAAAGTCGACATCGTGTACTACCAGAAGGAAACTGGAGGCATTCCAGGCTACCACTTATCATGATTGAAGTGAAGCTAGAGCTTGGGACTGGCGGCGACCCTAATATCCAGGTCCAGGCCTATTATGGACAATACCTATCCTCCCTGCGTAATCCTCATTGACCGGCGCTCCTATATTTTTAATCTCTCTCAGTGGTGCGTAAGACCTTCTCGCCTTCTAGCTGGTCTTAAATTTTTCTAGGGACATTGATGATGATAAGCGGTGGTTTCTGCAATGCGGAAGCGTTCGAATCCAATTATCCAACCCCTTACTACAGTGAATCTGGTAGACTTGGGTCACTCCATAAACGAATACAAAGCAGCGTCGATATTTTATGCGTTAAAAACTTCTCTTTCAGACCTGATGTAAGTCAGATTACTTTTATTCATGCACGCCTCTTCTTGACATATATACTTAGGGAAGAAACCCCCTTCTGAAGGTTACCGATTCAAACTATCCCCGTATCATCCCATGTACCGACGTTGTTAAGGTACTTGTGCCTCGCAGTCTTTATCTAGGGGAATACCGGGATGGTCCATGGCACTCGATAACTATTAAACGAAGACAAACTCTCGTTGGAAAGATGGCGTCGGCAAAGAAATATGTCGTGAAGATTTCTGCCTTTCCGCTCTGGAATGTTATGGGGAGGATGTCCATTTGCATCTTTGCCACAAGGAATTAGCGCCCCAGTTGTTAGGATGCCACAAGCGGTACGTGATGCTTTTACAATGGTTTTCATGGAGTACCTTGCTCCTCCGAAAGAAGGCCAGGCCGGGTGTTGACACTTCACGATTTTGGCGTCAACTACCCAGAGGCAAGCGCAGGCTGCAAAGGAAACTATCGATGCCGGGATTCGTGAAGATATCTTCAGTGCGCTCAAGGAGAAGGACTTCGTCCATGGAGATCTGGACCAAACAACATAATGATCAATGTCAACAAGGATGGTTCGCTCATGGAATGTGGTGGCAAGGCAGTTTTGAAGGTGATCGATTTCGACTGGTCGGGGGTGGCGGCAACGTCTTTTATCCTTACAACCGCAACCCCTCATTTCCCTGGCCCAGGAAATCGACATCGACATCGACGATTATCGAAGCAGATGACGACTGCGCGATGGTTCAAACATGGATGGAGCTCTGGCCAGAGGTCTTGCCTACGTTGAAAGCGGAACCGAAACCGATCCGGCGGGATAAGACTGAGGAGTGGTCCTCAATGCCCTGAAAAACTTGAGGATATACACGAGGGTATATACGTCTTGCGACACTGTCACACTCAGGTGAACTGGACACACACACTCAACCGTACACACTCACACTCGGGCCGACCACACTCACACTCGCCGACCACACTGGTCCCCCCTGACCACACTCATTCACCGCCGTACACACTGATCCGCTCTACCAAACTCGATACTTCCGCGTCGGCTTTCACATATTAGGCTAACATACAGAAAAAAAACATAGTTTCGACCCCTCTTTCATTGAATATCTACGAAATATGTCTATAAGTCCTATGTATGGGTAGAAATACCAACATTTATTCGAGGATTGCGTCAATGCATGAAGATTTGTGATTTTTTACCATTCCTTGACCATCCCTCTCCCTCTCCCTCAATCGACATCATTGAAATGCCCCGCGACAACGACGAGGAAGCCTTTCTCCGCACCATTCCTTGTGGAGTTCTCAAAGACTTCCGAGAATCAGTCAGTCATTGATTTATTTCCTTATCATACACGCTCAGAAAAGCCTAACAAAAATAGATGTATACGGAAGCCTTCCTGAGAGCGAATCCAGCCAGGTTTTTGGACACCGACTGGGTCAATGTCAACGATTTTCGACACTTTCTGAAGTCTCACAAGCCCTCCTTGAGAACTTCATCCAGGAAAACCACGCCACCCTGACGCGTCAGACGCGTTCATCAAAAGGGAACGCGACGCGTCACCAGCCACCCTCGCACCTCTCGGATGTGCTTCTGGATATTTTCGTACTTCTCACGAGGATGGAAAGGAATTGATTGAAATCTTGTCCAGCGACGATGAAGCGGAGACCTCGGACGCGGTCATAAAAAAGGAACGCGACATCTCACCCATTCTCACACCTGTCCGATCTTCTGCCCTTTTCCGTACTTCCCTCAATGACGGAAAAGAAGTTCTTGAACTTTTCTCTAGTGACGACGAGGCTGTGGATTTTCCCAAGCCAGATTTGGATGTCGGAATGAGCAGTGATTCGGACATTACGTCAAAGGTGAAACTCGGCTCTCACAGACTCAACCGCCAACTTTGTGTCAATGCCATCGAATATCTCTCCTCACGCCCATCCTACTGGCCTGTCCCTCACGACAAACGGGCCTATGTTATTGATCTGAGCGATGAGAAGTATGACCAAATTTTCTACGACGAGGATGGAGAAATCCTCTCTATTGATGCTCTAATCAAAGATATGGTTCGTTAAATGTTCTCACCTCTTTTAATCCAAATTGACCGTTTAATTCTTTACAGGACCAGGACTCATGGCGAGGTGGAACCGGAGAAGGCGACTCTCGCTCTACCATCAACATTTTTGCTGGAGAGGCAATCGAGTGTCGCAGAAGTCGCCTGAGGTGCTCAGGAATTCATGCGTGTGA
>JADNRV010000115.1:0-171155 GCA_015499995.1 Flammula alnicola
TGTTTCAGGTTCGAAGTCGATCGCGATGAGAAAGTCAGCGCAGGCTTCTTCTCTGATGTTTATAGTGGGACATGGCAGGGAGAAACCGTCGCCATCAAGGTTCTAGCAGAATCAATTCCTACGCAACTATTCCTTCGTGAGATGCAAACATGGACAACCCTGCAGCACCCAAATGTTCTTCGTGTATACGGTGGAAGCAGCGGTGCTGACGATCCGCCACTTTTCTTCGTCACCCCGTACATGAAGAACGGAAGTCTAGTGCAATACCTCAAATGGATAGAGACGGACACACAACCCAACACCCCCGCTGGAACTAGACTGCAATCTACTATCACGTCTAAAGCCCATTCATCACTGCAAAAGTCTTCCAGCCAAGTCGACAGTAATCGACCGGATCTCACCCGATTTATGCATGAAATTGCGAAGGGAATGGAATATCTACACAATAAAGGGGTTCTTCACGGTGATCTAAGGGCCGTTAATGTCCTTGTCGACGACGACCTTGCATGTCGCATCTCTGATTTCGGCCAAAACGAGATGAAAAGCGAAGCGGTCAGAACCAGCGGACTACTCCCTTCTAGTACGTCTCAATATTATTCCTATTGCAAATTTGATTACTGATATTATTGACTAGTAGGTGGAACCCTACGCTGGCAATCGCCGGAGTATATGTCCGGTGCGAGCCCGCTGACGCCTGAAGTTGATGTTTGGGCGTTTTCGATCACTTGCGTTGAAATCCTGACGATGGGAAGAATACCGTGGCCCCTCGAGGATGACGATACTGTCCGGGATCTCGTGCTAAGTCGGTCGACAGTCAACCTCATTAATTATTAATGCTAATTTTATCCTTGATAGAGGGAAATCTCCACCCGCCCCTTCCTAAAATTTTACCCTTCAATATACCACCAGCCTTGCTAGATATCCTCAACAATTGTTGGTGTGTTGCACCAGAGGACAGACTGCCATTCCAAAGAGTCACTGCTGCCCTTCACTCGCTAAGGAATAGTATTCGGTACAACTCTCTCAAGTCCACCCCACCTTTCTTCCATGCTGCGATGCCTGGTTCCGAACCCAAGAGGGTACAAAGTGCGCAGGCTGCCCTCCGAAGTAAGCATATGCTATTTTTCATGGCATCTATTCAATCCCCATACATATATGTCTTATTTCATTGTAGAACTTGTTTCGGAGGACCAGAAGGTGCCGCACAGAAGTTCTGCTTCCATGTCCTCAGACGAGGGCGTCGATGGGAAGGATGACAATGATGAAGCTACATCACCCGCAGATGAAGCAATCTGGGACGCAAAAAACGAGCGGCGTTACCGATTGTTGTTGACCCATGAATACCACCTCTCTCGTATGCACTTCCATGGATACATGTATGATATGACTGAGCATCTGACATATCCTTTTCGAAGTCATCTTGCCACTCTGGGAACCTTCTGCTGTTGATCTCGGTGCTGTGGGATATCTGCAGAAGCCAGGTGGGAAGTTCATTACGTTATTCAATGCGTTCCATCCCGAGAAATCGGACCTTCATTCGATTCAATCCCTTCCTTCCATCCATGGTTATGGACCAGTACAAGTCGGCCTTCAACGCCCGAACAAAAAATCCTTAGCAAAAAGAGCGTTAGAGATGCTCAAGGGTACTACAAGCTCCACAAACTCATTGTAAGTGTTCGGCGTTGTCGAACGAGTAGTTTTCTGAAACTGCTGTGCTTTCAGCCGCCAGTCGTTCCCACTAAGGGCCAGCCATAAGGTTGCCTATATTTACGCTGAAGGAACGGAATATCGTTACATGGAGACTCTAGATCCCGCCAAGAAGTGGTTTCGATCCAATGTCGGTACAATCTTGCAAACCTATGGAGACGAACACCATATTCAGAAGGAAGAACTCTTCCTCGGCAAGTCTTCTATCATCTTAAATTCGTCCGTTCTGACCATTTGAAATAGTGATTGGAACGCTCCAAGCACCAGACTATGCCCTCTACGTGAGCCATTCCCATCCTGACGGGCAGGTGCGCCTCAGTCTTTTCCAATCAAATGCTTTTCCCGCTGAATGTTTCTCTGACTTTTCATCAGCTTTACTTTAGCGTGAACTCCAATCGCAAGCAAGGTCAGCATTGGGGAACATTCACCGCTGACTGTGACGAAACCGAGCAGCCCCGTCTATCTGCTAGCAAAGTCTCGAATTATGGAGGACCTTCAAATGCAGTTTTGTTAGCGCGCTTACGATTTAAGCCTGACACTTTAGATCCCACGTCACTTTGAGGCTTGAATTCATAGCCTCCAACCAACGAGGTCAGAGAGGGAATTCCTTCGGGCGTAGCAGCAGTTAGATTTTAAAGTACCATATTGTGTGTGTAAAGCGGTTCAGATTTTGCGAAATATGTATTAAGTAGTGGATTTTTCATGCGTTGAAATTCAGGAAAGATCATTATAATATGATAGACGATAGCCGGAGCCAGGCTGTTGCATTTGCTGGAAACCATAGCAGAAAGCACGCCATTATGCTCGTAATAGCCATTATCAAAAGCACCTCGCGACGCACAGGGAGTGCATATATGTTTTCGCAGACGGGAAGGCCTACTGCGAGGATGGCCATGCCGGGTACTCTGCCTCTCATTTCGTTCAACATGCATTAGCACAGAGGGAGGATGCGACACAAAGTGACGCCGAGAAATCACCCAGCTCCGACACGGCAAGGTGCCATTTTCTCCTCTGATTCTGAGTCCTCAATACCAACTGCATTTATATGTAAAAAAAATACTACTAATGTCATGTACCAAGTTTCGTGTGGATTGAGCGAAAACTGAACAAGAAATGCGAAGTGGCCAAAAGGCGGCGGCTGGCCGATATCTGGGGTCATGACAGGTTCTGACTGAATTCATGCAACCAGATCAGATTCAAATCAAAAATGTCAAGGGGAGTGAGACGTAAGTACCTGTTGGTGAAAATAAGCGCACCAAGAGTTCCCCCACATTCACCTTGCTGAGCAGCGGTGCAAATATCGAAGAGTTCAGTAGCAGAAACACCCTGTAAATGGCGTGTCGGATGTCTGAAACTTGTAAAGCCAGGGTAACTTATTGAAAAGCATACCAAGTCATCAAAGCAATATTCGATGTCTTCCGTCGGATTGCCGTTGAAAGTTGCATATTCGCAAGTCTCAAGGATGAAGCCAACACCTTGGCCGGCTGTAACAATGAAGGTGCCCGCTAAAGCAGATCTGAGAAAATCTCATAGGACTAGAGTGCGCACACAAACTCACACTTGCTCGTCAGTGAATTTGCAAGCACAGTGCAATCTGCGGCATTAAGGTTAGTAGCCGCGTTAGCGCAGCGTTGGAAGAAGCCTAACAGGAGTTATGAGACGGCGGCGAGGTGAAGAGCTTGAATTAGGAGTCGATATTACTCACATGGAACACCACATACACAATTAGAAGTGGTACACTGGGAGGCCGCTCTCTTTGTATTCGGATCCAAGGAATGACGTCTGTCGATAGCACTGGAGGGCTGTCGTCGGGCGGGAACTGTACTATTTGAACAGGTGAATCTTTCCATTGTGATCACGTCTCCGGATGGCATGGTAAGAGGCTTTGATTCAATAAGATGTTTGTCATTGCACACTATGGCGTGGACTAGGAGACAACGTTGAGTTGAAAGAATTGACATTCCCAGGAACTCCATACCTGAAACGATGCTATACGCAGCGAACACAAGAGAAAAGAAAGCTTTGGAGTACATATTCACGGATGGGAGTAAGTGACTGACTGTTTGAACTTTCGGCCAGCTGGAAGACTGATTTTATACCAAGTACTCGGTCTTTCCTGGGCCGTTTCTGAAGATCACTGAAGTTCTCATGTCAGGATGGTTCGTGACTTTTGAGGCGAGAGGAAGCATGAGAAGAGAACGCTTAAGGCCTTTGAAATCAAATTGACAATCCCGAGGCAGACATACGGATCAGTCTCTAGTACTTCAGAGTACCCAGAACCTTAGCCTAGACGCGATTCAGTTGTCGTGATGTACACAAATTGCACCAGAAAACACTCACGTCTGTTACTCCAGGTGTATCCGCAGCATTGATTCCTTTGTACAGTGGGAGGATATACAAGATGCGACTCACACACCTGAACTGAGAACAACAACACAGAGAAATGATGTTCGACACAGTGTCGAGAGTTCATCAAAGAGTCCGCGAGAGGTGTCAATGTCATGTCTCTGTCGCGGTTCTTGTCTAGGCACGTGAGGTTCCGGTCATGGTTTCTTTCCCTCCAACCATCACCACCACGACTTTTCCACCCCCGTGCTGTTTCTGTTTCCCATATCGGCGACATGCGAGGACTCCAATGACAGGTATGACTCTGTATCTCTTTGACGAGGATGGTAGAGGCTCGCGATTACCACAAGCACACCCCGGACTGCAATAACTTGATGCCTTTTGACAGGATTGGTTGAGGGCGAAGGATTCATTGGACAGATATGGGAGCTTGAGAGGGGCCCATGCACTGAGAAGCATATGGGGTGAGTAGCTCGCTTAGAAACCTCGTGAGACCATGCTGAACCTGTTGGCTTGCACTCAGATCTCTTAAGGCCGGGGCCCGTTTCCCTCCTTATTCAGTGACATATGCCACCCAGATGTAACCCAGATACCACCCATTCTGCCATGACCCCAACCAGTGACAGCTACAAGGTACCGAGCCATGCTTGACGCTAACCTGCGATAAGCCATGTGAAGACTTCACGAATGACTCGCTGGGGCGCCCTATAGGCTATTAGTCTAGTCCAACTTCCCGGACCTTTGGTGGGTGGGTCAATTCGGCTCTAACGGAAAAAAAATCCGATCGGCTTTAGTTGATACATAGATCACATGATGTTAACGCGAGACGCGCTGAGACGCGATCGTCTTGTTGATTAGATCAGAACCCCTTTCCTACAACTTTCATGGCTTCTGCTGGCTCGAAAGGTAGCCCAGAGCCTTTCTCATGGACATTACTTGAAGGCCGAACCATTATTTGAGAAATTGTCGAAGCAGCGGTCCCGCAATGGACAGCTCCGCGAGACAGTTAGACTGCTGGACTCACATTCTTCAAGGCATTCCGACGATCCTAATCATAGCGTCGGCTGGGGCAAGACCTCGGCCTTTTTCATTCCAATCCTCGTCTTGAAGCATCGTGATTCGTCAGAGACATCCCCTCGAGTACCAAAACTTCCATCTTCATCTCTGATAGAGCTCGGAAATGCTCATGTACAGCTCATTACCATTAATAGTTCTTACATATTACTCTTAGGCACTCGAGATATCACAGTTTGGCTTAACCGCCGTCTCGTTGTGTGTCCGTGCAGGCGGTAGGAGCCAGAGATAAGATAATATTGCGATTAGAACCTGGGAAAGCGGCCACGTGATGTTCAAAGTGTTCGAATTTCTGTCCGAGATGCCCGAATTGACCCACCCACCAAAGGTCCGGGAAGTTGATATAATATAAGGTCTGTTTTAAGAGACTAGCGCCCTATGCCAACCCTATGCTCCGAGTTTTTATTTAGGTATTGGGTAGAGGATCCCGTAGCATAGACTAAACCCAATGAAATCGCAAGCGCAAGGATCACTCGAAGGGCTCGCGAGTGATGAAAGAGGAAGAGGAGGACGACGTCGACTTGCTGTCCGATGTCTCGACTCTCTTCCGAGATGGCCTACTCTACAGCAACCAGAACTGTGCCTCGACCTCACACCACGGCTCTCAGCGCTGCGCTGAAAATCCGTCTGCGGGGTTGTTCCTCCCTTCGGGTGGTCCTCGAGCTTGACCACCTATCTTACAATTTCCGTAGATATAAAGACATGTAGTAGTTCCTCAGAATAGTCATGCTTACTTCTTACCCACAAATAGACTGATTCTAAGTCTACACCAATTCTCTTAAGTATTGCTTCGCGCTATTGATCACTCGCAGAATTAGCCCTCAAATACCGTACTATAGCTTCGCGCTAAGTTCATTGAACTCATCCCTTGAAGCTCGTTTATATTAGGCTACTAACTGTGTCTCGCTCCCCGTCGTTTGATCATGATCACCCTCTGAGTTCTCTGAGATAACGATAACTCATTTTACTTTACCTACTGACTAAATTTATATACACCCACGGTGACCCACTGCGAGCGAGATACAGTCGTAGACTCGTATGTAAACCAAAATCAGAAGACAGACGGTGGCTGCTCGGACCAAAGTGGGATGATGAGTCGGAATGACGGCATCGTCGATCGTCTTGGACCAATTGATGCTCCGCCGACCGTGACATCCTGTTCTACGCTGTCGAACTGTCGCGACTCGCAAAGGCAACGATGTGCAGCTGGGATATTTCATGTGCACCCTCATCGTTGTCACACTTCCTCCTTTATCACCCTCCAAAAATAAGGCCGTGTATGACCCATGTATGAGCCATGCTATCGCCTCACGTCGACCACGCCACGGTTGTCAGAATCGAAGTCGAAAGCGGGCCCAGTGAACAGGCACACAGTCCCGGCCTAGCGAAAAATCTTTCGCCTTGTTTCTACAACTTGTACTCGAGAAATTCTTGAAATAGGGATGCGCCATTTGGGGGAGGCTATTCACATCACGTAAGCAAACCAACTGTTGTAATCGCATTCTCAGTCAAACCCGTACTTCAAGGACTTCAAGGACTTCAACTATATACTTATCACCTACTTCACTTTCGTTGACGTAGGCAAGGTTTACTATTTGCCTCTCTCTGGATGATTTGCTTGCAATGGCATACCAAAATGCGCCCACAACAGTGAGTAATGCACCTTTTCGTTGACAAAGTCATGGACTGAAGATTTGGCACAGGCTCGTCGAGATCGCGGTGTAGGTGGTCCTTCAAGAGGTCAGGACAGACAGGTGGCACCAACTAGGGGTTTGGGCACATCGTCGACTTCTCGTATAGCGAGACCAATTCGTAACAATCAAGTAGCGTACGTCGTCTTCATGCTGGTATTTGATCGGCCAAAGCTAACTTCTTTGCTAGTAGACCGTCTCAGGGCTCCTTTTTCGCAGGCGCCAACGATCTCGATATAAATGGAGGACAATTTAACATGACTCGCGGCCACCATACCAATCTCACAATTAATTTCAATCGTAAGCGCACTTCAGGGAAAATGCCTCAATTAGAAGTTAACGGATCTTAGAGGGAGGACATGTTGACAGTGACGAAGCGGTATGCCCAGTCATCAGCCATGCTAGAACAATTTCTTCATGCAATTGGTTAGGAATTGGGAGGAGACGAGGAAAGACGGCAGGCTCACAATGTATCTGTTCGAACACCGGAGCAAGCCATTCGTATGGATATTTCACCTAATGTTTATCCTCCAATCCAAATCTAACATTTACAATAGCTGTGCCTGACCAACAGCAGCAGCCTCGGGTAAGCGTTATCTACAACTTTTCAACAATGCTTACGGAGATAAATACTTGCCCAACAGAGAAGGCCTTCTCTTCCCGTGCAGAAGAGCTGCGATATCTACTACCGGCATCTTTCCGTGAAAGGGCGCGGGTCGCCTTTATGGGTCCCGGAGCCCAATACTGAACTTCCACTCGAATATCAGCGGCGAGGGATTTCCATCGGCGACGTAGGCATCATCACTGACTATGGAGGCTTTGACTTTTTGTTCAACATATGCCTACCCCGGGACGACCCCATTAACGCTGAAGACGTTCCAGAGAACTTCGCTCCGTTAAAACCACCCCTCAGGCCCTCTGACGTTCGCGGACACTCCGGGTTCAGGCCTAACAGCTATCTTTCAAGTGGTTCCATTGAGAGGTCTCGGGGTGATAGCGATCCTTCGTAAGTTTATCTTCCTTATGACTGCGAACGATCAAGCAGCTTATCTTCCTGAATAGTGGCCTGACGTTTGAAACAACAGAATCGGAGGGGGCCATACTTACAATGCCGCAGGGGTCAACATCCAAAGACCTCGGAAGCGTCATCAGGTTCAGGAAATACATGTCTGCGAATGCCGAGGACTGGTATCGATATGTTCATGACGTTCGCGGACGCGAGGCCAGAAATGGAGATGTACGACTCGTTGTAGGCTGGGACCAAACCACGACGTGGGGTATGGCGACTTTCACGCAAACCACGGCCCAGAACAGGTTTCGCTTGAAGTTCGGACCCGTAGGTGAGAGTAGCGTAGGGCGAACGTATGGCTGGGAGTACGCCGGTATGGCTGAAGTTAGGGCCGGTCCGGATTCTCGAGAAATCGAGGTATTGAGGGCGAACGATTCATCGGAAGATGGCATCATCTACGAAAACCAATGTTTGTTCGTCCGGACGCTCAATGCCACACTGGACAATGATGTTTGGGACAAGCTGGTGTCCGAAACTGACATGAGCTATGTTCAAAATGATCCCAGCACCTTTGATTCGTATACTCCGTCGTCCTTTCACCCCAGCAACCCGTCCGGCTCCACTACAGGCGGATCTACATCTAACCCGGGTGGACAATCGGGTGCTCGCGGTGCTTCGAGGATGGCTGATACTGTCTCTCCAATATCCTCTCAGTCCGTCCACGTGTCAGATTTACCGACAGCTCTGGTGCGTACTGTAACTTACATTTGATCTCATCGAAATTTCCGCCTTACAGGTTACCTAGGCAGCTCATCCGTCCAAGGTCATCAACGAAATGTTATTGAAGGAAGTGCGTAAATTTATAACTTTTGTCTTGGTTTTCTGACCATGGGTACACGTTATTAGAGACCCAATGCGAGGATGGCGATCACCGAAGATAAGGACTGGATATCGGTAATTTCGAAGGTGAGCAGGAGTTCTCGGACGATATGCTAGATATACTGACCCCAATTGTTTTTTGGATAGGACGACTTGGTCTTACCTCCTGCGGATCAACTCTTTGCACGCATTCTAACTGCACATGATGTCTGTGAAGGAGAAGGTTTGAGTCACATTCTCTCGGAATGACTACCAATCAAACAAGCATTTCTTAAGGTGTCGTTTTCTTGGATGCGAAACAAAAGGTGCATTTATCTAATTTAATCAAATCCTCGTCATGGGTTCTGAGGCGCCTGATGGTGCAAAGGCACCTGGGTGGTCTGCTTCTGTTACAGAGCAGCAAATGATTCTAAGAGAACTCAGCGGAGGAAGCCTTGATGAAGAGCCTGATATCCAGGCTTTGGCCGGTATGTTTTTCGTTAATCCGCCTGCATTCATGCCGCTGATCTTCCGTTCATACAGAATTCAGACCTCCTACCATGTACTATACCACGATCCCTTTTGTCTCCGAAAGGCCCCACAATAGGCACTGGGACCCTTCTCAATTGCGCGAACTCCGCACGCGTTTGAATTCTGGCACAATGGCCATGGAGGAGATCGATCAGGTAGCTGCTAACTTTATGGACAGCGAAATTGTTGATTTGGCGTCTGACTGGCTTGGAAACATTGTCGGTCAAATTTTCCTTGCCGTTTGCGTACAGTAGATGCTAACTCTTTCTTGTTCTAATAGATCGTTCAAAAACTTTTCGAGAAGTGCTCGTCCGGTCCGAGGCTTGCAATGCTGGAGCGTATATGCCCTCATCTCGCTATGATTGGTATCCACAAGAACGGAACATGGGCGGCTCAGAAGATCATCGAATGTGCTACGAGCGCTGATGAGGTTGCTCTCATTGCTCGAAACCTTCAAGCGTATGTGCCTCCTCTCCTCCTGGATCAGGTTGGCAATTACGTTGTTCAGTAAGTTGCGTTTGAATCTTGTCTGCGTGCTCTCGAAACTTAGTTCAATTGGCAGGTGCTGCTTGTGTTTCGGTGCACCCGCGAACGACTTCATCTTCGACGCTATCGTGGATCGTATGTGGGAAATCGCCCAAGGCCGTTTCGGAGCCCGTAGCATCAGAGCGTGTCTCGAGAGCCCCCACATCACTATCAACCAGCAACGGCGTATTGCCACTGCTATCATTCTCAACTCGATCCCTTTGGCCACCAACCCAAATGGTGCTTTGTTGCTAACCTGGCTCCTTAATAGATCCGGATTCCCATCTCGATACAACTTGTTAGCACCTCGCTTCACGCCTCACTTGGCGCACCTCTGCACCCACCAGTTGGCGTCACTTACCGTTCTCCGCATCGTCAACCAGAGGGTTGAGCCTGAAGCTTCCAGTCAAATCGTGGAAGCCTTGTTCTCCTCCCCTGGAGATCATGTCCTTACTGATGTCCTAGGCGATCAAGTAACTGGCGTTGCGGTTGTTCACAAAATCTTGACAAGCCCGTTCATTGACCCTAATACGAAGCAAGTTTATATTGAAGCCACGAAACGGGTCCTTATCGAGTTGAAGGTCGTTGCCACAACCCAAGCTTATCGAAGACTCGTGGAAGAAGTCGGTTTACCTGTGCCTAACTTCCAACCAACCTATAACAACACACTGCCTCCGACCAGTGGAAAAGTTGCAAGGGATTCTTTGGAGAACTTTGGTGTCCCAGGGCTTCCTTCAGGTTACTCGCCGTCTACCGATTCTTTCAACCCATTCGCAATACATACTCCCCAGGCTGGTAGCCCTCGTCAGGTTAATGTTCGCCGCAAGCCCAAAGGACCAAATGATGCTCCTATGGTCGCCTCTCACTCTCCCTATGGAAATCAGTCGCCTGTCCTTTCGCACGGTGGCCCTCTGCCTGACATGAAACAGCTTCAGTCTCCTTATGGAGGAATTCCTCCCCCCGCATATCAACCTTAGATGTATCAACCATATCCGAGTCAACAGAACCCACCTTCGAACATGGGGGACATTCCATGCAACAATGCAATTCACACGACATCTCATGATGCTATTCTTTAAACCACTGAATCATGCCAACTTTGAATTATCTGTGCCCTTGGTTGCTGCATATCCCTTTCGCTCGTTTGGTAACGGCGTGACGCACGGGCCCTTGAACGACGACGGGCGTCCTGAGATCGATAGACCCATAAATAATGCTATCAGTTGTTTTCTGAGATGCGATACATGTATTCTAGGCATTTCCCATCCAAAAAATAACAAAACTACAAAATAAACGAAATTTGCGTTATTGGTATTCCCTAGCTTGACCACGGCATGGGGACCACATTGCAGCAGCTGTGGGCCACCTGGAGCGGCGAAGGTGTGTCGGACCTGACATTTGCACCAATTCTCTTAAGTATTGCTTCGTGCTACTGACCAGAATTAACCCTCAAACAACGTACTATAGCTTCGCGCTAGTAATTGATTGAGCTCATCCTTTGAAGCTCGGTCGCCTTTGGCTACTAACTGTGTCTCTCTCGAGTCTCCCCAACTGATGATTGATCACCCTCCAAGCTCTATGAGATAACGATAACTCATTTTATATTTATCTACTGACTAAATTTATATACACCCACGCGAGCGAGATTCGCACGAACTCTTACAGTGATAAGTAAGACGACTAGAATCAAGTTGAGGAGAGAAGACAGACGACTGCGTGCTTCGTCTCGGCTGTCCCGGACCACAATGGGATGATGACGGTATGACGGCATCGTCTGATTGTCGATCGCCCGGACGCTGGACGAATTGATGCTCCGCCGACCGCTACCGCGGGCGGGGTCCTTTTCTAGGCCGTCGAGCCGTCGCTCCCCACAGCGGCAACGTGCGGATGGGATACGTTCTATGTGCCCACTCATATATAGTACTTCCTCCTTTAAAATTATCACAAGGCGATATATGAGCCATGCTATCGCCCCACATTGACAGAATCGAAGTCGAAGCGGGTCCAGTGAACAAGCGAGGAAGGCACATGGTGTCCCGGGGATCACCGGCCTTAGCGAAAATCTTTCGCCTTGTCTGAAATGTTTCCAGCCTTTCCTTGTCCTTCCCTGCAGGCCACATCATCATCTTCGCTGTCCCCTCCAGACCTCCAATCCCGAGTCTCCTGTTGAGCACCCCACATTCTTTTACCCAAACCCTCCAACCTTCGAATCATCCATTGTGCGTGCGTCCTTTCTCTGGTTGTGTGTGATTCGAGTCCTGAGAACCAACAGAACAAGAAATGGTCCGACTCGCGTTCAACAAAGTCCTCTCCGCTACTGTGCTTGCTCTCGCCTCCCTCGGGGGCGTTGCCGCTGACGGTCTGCAAGTCACCAGTCCCTCGTCGTCTATCTGGTGGGGTGCGTCTACTCCCTCCATTTGCTACGCTTGGCCCGTGGAACTGCGTACTGACTAACCCCCCATGGGTGCCGTTTTCCTTCATTCCTCGTTTCCTCTCCCCTCGTCTGCGCACGCACAGTCGCCAAATCGCAGAACCTCATCGCATGGTCGTGCCATAACACCAGCATCGTTGATTTCACCGTCTTGTGCGTTCGCCCTCCCTTTTCTCCTCTTGTCCCTCTTCTCCTCTTTTGCCTTGCTCACCCTGAACCCCGCCACCCACCGTAGGGTAACCAACCAGAGCCCCGCAATCGCCGTCGCGCCCCTCGCCATCATCGCCATACAGCAGAACTTTGACTGCTCCATCATCATCACCCAGGATCAGGCCAACCAGCCCACCGGCACCGGCTGGGAGATCTTGTTGGCGAATCCGTTGAATAATACTGACGTGAGTGGGATGGCTTTTTTTGTGTGCTTTTTTTTCTCTTTGTGGTCTACGCGTTCGACTCCATTCTCTCTTGTTCGAGTTTTGTGTTCCTCTTCGTCATTGTTATCTTCGAATACCCTTCTCGCCCTGGTCTCCTCGCAGGCAGAGAAGCATTGCGATTCGTTCACCCCTGGCGTGCCGCCGCCTAGTCAGTCATCTTAATTTTCTTTCGTCTGTCCTTCGCTCAGTCCGATTGCGTTTTTCTGTCTTTCTTCGTTTACATCCCTCCTTTCCTTTTTCGTTTCACTTATTCGACTCGAAACTCATCCTCATCCCTCCCCCCCCCTGCGCAGGTCTACGCCACCTCGGAGCCCTTCGAGATCAAGCCCCTCGGCTCGCTCTACCCCTCGCAGCAGTCTGCCGGCGCGTCTGTCATCTCGGGCAGCGCGACGGGGTCGAGCACCGCGCCTGCGGCGACGCAGAGCACCAAGTCGGGTGCGGGAAAGCTTGCTGTTGGTGGTGCGGGTGTGGTGGCGGGCTTTGTCGCGATGGCGATGGGTGTTTGGGCGTAAGGTTTTTTTAAAAAAGGAATGGAGGTGGGGGATTGTTGATATTGAACTGTTGTGGTTTCTGTGTGTTGTGAGGGTGCGTTGGGCTTGGACGTTCTCTGAGGACCCTGGACCCTGGATTTTTCTTTTAGTTTGGCGTTGGGAGTGTTTATGTTGTTTTCTTTCTCCGCATTTTCGCCCTCTGATTGACTGTCTTTCTGTTTCGATGTCGGATATTATTGTTCTGCCTACATACGTACCGTACGTGCGTACATACCATGCATACCTCATGAACTATCTGCCCTACATAAATACTTGTTTGATCTTTTAAGAACCTTTATTGTTACTTGTTGTTTCATTGTCAATTTGTGGGATGAGAGGATTGATGTATGTATTGTATGTACTGTACTATATCTGTGCATATGTACGTAGGCGCTGGCTTTGGCTCGCAGCGGAGAGTCGACGAAGTTCAAGTTGGGAGGTTCGGGAATCGTTCGCACTTTTACTATGACTTGTCGGGTGTTTGACAGTGTCAGGTGTTTGACAATGTTCCTCTTTTAGTCCACCTATGGCCTCCAAATTTGGTAGATTGGTAGACTAGCACAAAAAAAAATCACCCTAGTGCGAATATCTATTGGATTTTACAAAAAACGAAGAAGGATGCGTCGAAATAGAAGTGCCTGCAACTACATATGTCAAACACGAGGTACTTCGTCATATTTTGGTATAATCGCGATTTTGCAATACCTTCACCTCATAATTTTTAGACAGAAAGGTATGGAAAAGACGAACTTCTTAACAGCTTTCTGTCAAGCAAATTTTTATCTATGTATCACAGATGAGGTTGAGCAAAGGTTGAGTTGCGTTATAGGTGAATTGATGGCAGCTGATTGTCAAACACCCGACAAGTCATCGTCTGCCGAGGTTGGCCGATCCTTTACTCTCTCACGATGCTGAATCCATTTTTTTTTGCTTATTGGTGTTGTTGGTGGCACTCTTTCCTTTTGTTCCATCCATGATCCCACCAGCAGTTCCCTCGCCATGCATATGTGCCTATTTACTGTCGTCGTTCTCGTCGATGGCAGTTCTCTACGATGGAATCATAGAGCCGTGCCATCCCTGCCCCGGCCTGCTTTGCTTCCCGGTATTGAACGATATCTTGACGATATCCTCTGTTTCGGCGCGTTCTACTTATTATCGATGGCTTGTAAAAGGCAAAAAGAGGACAGCATGGATCTGCGTGCGCGGGAACCATGGGGGGCGCTCCGTCATACGTGGGTACGTACTTCGTGTGCAAATTTCCTTTCCACCACTTCACAAAGCCCGCCGCCCGATGCGTTCTGCGCCCGTCCTGGCCTGTCCTGCCCCCTCTGCGGATGTATTGGGACTGTCCATCTCGGTTCAGTGCTTGTTTTGGACAAATGCTGAGCTCGTGCTGCGCATTCCTTTTCCGTCAATATATCCGACAGAAGGGGCCAACGGCATCTTTGGGTCGCGGGATGCGCTTAGTTATGTGTTATGTCTGGTGGTCAAATTATTGGCGGAATTTCATCGCTGACCTGAAACTATGTATCTCGCCTCGGAGACATGGGGCTCATCCCTCGAGCTGAGCGTATCTCACATCTCATATCTCTCCCCTTCCCTGCAAACGCTGGTCATCCATGTCCAGGCATAACGAGGATCACCCCCGTGTACGTGTGTACGGGCCCATTTCTGAAGTTCCACTTCCCAAACCTCCCTGCCACCCAATGCATTGATCATGGGCGTGCGTTTCTGCGCCCGCCTTGGACCCCCCTTCTGTGGATGTGTTCCATGCACTATTCAGCCTCGTATGCACCAGTTCAGGACTTATTCTGGACAAATGCTTACTCTGCTGATAATTTGCTGCCGCAATTGCGGAAGGGGCCCAATGGCATTCAAGTGGGGTCGCGGGATGTACCTAATTTTGCTGTATCCAATTGTGTAAATACAGGTTTTTTTTATCTGCATGGGTTTCTGGGCGCCAACGAGGTAGTTGGTGTCTTGCTGCTGCTGCAGTCTGTTTTCTGGTCTGTGGATGTTGGCTCGTTCCTTGCCGCTTAAACCTGGGTCTCCCTCCTCTTTGGATTCGAAGTGCACCAGGGTGTGCGAAGATATCCTTTGCTTTCATCGTATATCATCAAGTTGAGTGATCCTGTGCTCCAGCGGATGCTATCTTTGATAAAATGAGGGTGGGTTGTCAACGAGGCCATCACGATTCCTTTTCATGCAGCGCCCGCTCTGTTGATACCGCCGACAATTGCTGAGTCGTCGGCTCCGAGTTCTTTATGGCCATGTCGTGGGTGATATACACACGCCCTTCATACCACGATTATTGCCGACATAGAGCCATCATGAAAGTGATAGCGATACGAATAAACTTGATAAAGCTTGCAAATCGGGCCGCGATTGTGCGAAGCAGCGTTTTGACTAGACTTCACGGGAGAGACCTACTTAACACGGTGTTAAAATGATAGATCCAATTAGTAGACTGATCGCGTTCTCATGGGTCCTAGATATAGCTCATAAATTCTGGTCCGCTGAGGGCTTATATGTACTCGATTTATATTGTACAGGAAATCTGTCGGGAACAATTACCCGGTAAAACGAGTTTCAGTGCATCTCGACATGTGTTGATCTTTGCCAAATGCCAGGTGTCGACGTTGTCCGCTCCATGCTGCCGTTTTAATTTATATAAGGACACAACTGCCGGCAGGCAGCCTACTCCGGCTTAAACGTTGTATGTGGGAGTACTGCCCTTCCGTGGAGCGTCAAGTATTATTCCATCATCGGATTTAGAATATCCGTACCGGCTTTCTATTTCGAGATAGGACTACCATATGCCAATAAACGGGCATGAGGCCGACCTCAAGAATCTTGGTATTCCCTCATGATATGATACCTCATTCAGTTTTCCAAAAGAGTCAGAAGGTTCAGATAAATTCTAACAGATAAAGAGCTACATTCTGAGAACACGATTATAGAGCGGGACACTCGCTATCAGATCGGTATTGCAATGTACATCAGGTGCTGATAGTGAGCTTAAGATTCGTTGAACTAAACTTGGCTCCGGTGAGAAAGGAGATGGGCTGCATGGCGCCGCACCATAAGATTCTGAATCTGGACCTCAACCACGGACAGATTCTATATTTGGAGCCGAACTTCGACTTCTCTAAGTAGTACCTGGCAGCGTCCATTCTACATGGTGTCTTCCTTGTACTCCTCCTCTCAGGACACAAAAGGGTCGTTTACTTTGTAGCTTTCATCCGTATCCCCTGGGTCGGTGCCATTAATCGCCCAGTCGCATACATCTCAAAGATCGCACGATGGCTAATGTCAAGCTACTGTACGCTTATAATTTTCTTTACTGTAAATCCTAACGCTGACGGGACTCGGTTTCTAGCTTTGGGCCAATGCTCTTGGGCGTCTTCATTAACATGGTCCTCTATGGAGTACGCGTGTTTATCTGTAATTTAGTTTCCACGACTGACGATGGCCTCGTGTGCGTGAATTAGGTATTAATCATGCAGGTCTGTTCCAAAGAAAGGTCCTCCCGATGGCCGTTATACATTTATTTTGTACCTTTAGGCATATCACTATTATCAGAACTTCAAGAGGTATGTTGTCATTAAATTTTTCACCTGCTAGTTGTTCTAAACGAATGCTAGGGATGCCCGTTGGATTAAATGCCTTGTAGGATCCCCACACGCATCTAGTTGTTCAAAGCTGAAGGGATCAATTATTTTAGGTACTATATCTCTTCATCGTCGAGACCATAAACACTGGATGCGACATAGCGATAATGTATGAGCCTTTGATCGAGAGGTTTGGTGCGTAAATCCAAACTGCTGAAATAATTGTTGCCAGTCTAAATTTTCACCCAACATTGCTTGCCTCTAGGTGAACCGGATGCCACAAAGTTCTTTCCGACACGTGAGTATCTAAGAACTACTTAGCAATACCTTACATCTACTGACTGGATTTATCCAGTGTTTCCAGCCGGTAGGGACCGGACCATCCACGAGCGAATCTCGAGTAGCAGCTAACAATGTACCTCGAAATTCTGTGCAGAACCTATCCTCATCGTGAGATTCATTTCAGCCTCCATATGATATGATGGACTGAACCTCTTATCTCGAACTGCAGGTAGCCGTTTCAACACCAATACAACTCTTTTTCGCCTGGAGGATTTGGATAATAACGAAATCAAACTTTCTTCCTCTTCTTGTCTCCTTCTTTGCGATCGCTTCGCTAGGTAAAGATCTTGTCTGATTAAATGGTGATACCTTTTGCTAACAACTTTATTTCAGTTGGCGGTACTTACACGACGGTATTGATTGTCAAGATCAAGCTGTTCGCTCGCAAACCAGAACTGCATTGGCCAGCACTTGTGTGGTTCCTTTCAGCATGTATCGCGGATATCTTGATCACTGTGGTTTTGGTGACGAGCTTGGTTCGTGACTTTCGTCGTCCAGACTTCGCTGTGTTCATCATAATTCGTACTAGTCAAGGCGAAAGACAGGGTTTGCATCTACTGATGACGCTATTTCGAAAATTATTCGAAGTGAGTCCCTTTTATCTAGATCAGGTGCTATTTTGCTGACCAGTCTGTACAACGGTAAGTAACCGTGCAAACAGGAATGCTGACGTCTGTTTCATTCGCCATATCTCATATATTTTATTCATAATTTGGCTTCTTTTAGAGCATTCTTCGCCCTAGCGGATGTTGTTTTCTTTATGAGTGAGCCTCTGTCCGTTGTGGTGACAGCATATCTTCTTACTAACTTCATGGAAAGGCCTTCCGGTAATTATTTTTCCTCAAAACAAAATAGATACTAACACCATCCCATGGCGATTTAGCATACTGCACTGTAAGGGCTCCCCGATGATGTCGATAGCCTCGAGACTCACGCAACATTTTCTACAGGAATTTCATCTGGGACCTCGCGCTGTCCAAGTTGTATGCGAACTGCTTATTATCTACCCTCAATGCGCGATCGAACATCAATGAGCTGAGCGGACTTAAACCGTCTCATGGGAGGAGTGCCTTCTCATCTGACCTGGGAATTCGTCATGTACGTATTATGGATTACGTTCTTAGCTTTCCCTCCTTTCTCAATTCATTGCATAACATCAGGATCGATCTTCTGTAAGCATTGGACAAGGAGTATCATACTTCCTCGTTTCGGAGAGTTACTGACCATTTTATCTGTTCAGAATATGTTTGGCACATCCGCATTTGAGCTTGATACTCACAAGGCAAACCCAGACGTAGAATGCGGAGTTACGATTACCAAGGTCAATCCAGTTCTGCTTTCTCCAGGAAATTTATATATGTATAAGTATCCTTTCAGATTGTGGAGACGCGGGAGGATCCAATGCCTCGTGCGGTCGATACCACCCAATGAAGTCTCCTTCAGTAATTATCGAGTAGATATAATTATAGGCCTCAGGTGGTAGTATCTCGACAGCATCAGCGAATGACCATGCGATACCACGATGATGAGCAACGGACCCATCACTAAATATGTCTCCTATTCAGCTGGATTATCAATCCGAATCTGAATAAATCCAGCTCTCAAGAACTCACGTCAAGCTAGAAATGATAATCCTGTACACAGTATGGACCGGATATTAAGCCTCATTGCATCAGCCAGCGATTCCCCGAATTCTTTCTAATTAAGAGACGGCCCACATGGATAAATGTGTCTTCTGTTCTCACACGAGCCTACTCCACTGCGGTTCTCCCAGATCCTGTTCACGCTGCTGCGAGTATTATTAGTCAAGACTCCAGGCGTTGTATGATAGACAACGTCTTGATGACAGAGCGATCAGTTTTGGTTGTGCTGTTCATGTGAGCCGCACTTCTATTTGTCTAGAGGGGATGAATCGGCGTACTGGATTACCTGGCATCGCGAAAGTTACTTTTCGTCTTTGAAAATCTGGGGTGCAATCGTACCGCACACTGAAAGTATTCCGTAATAATGATGGGATCGTATTACTTTAGGAGTCCAGGAGTAGGGTATTATGAAGATAATGCTTTGTATTTGAGATCGACAGGCTCACCTGCATTAGACGCGAAATTCTTGACCATGGAGGATAAATATAGCCAAGAATCTCCGATGATCATGTTGTACCGTCCACCTTTTTCACGCAAACATGCTTCGACAAGGGGGTGATGCTAAAAACCCCGTCATTTGTTGACGGCCTGGGATTCTGTGTGTATCCGTCGATGTGTGTCTGTGCCTCACCAGTTACAGAATACTGTATAAGGGGGTTTTTTCGTGTTTTTTTTGTTCTGAATAGGGCATTTGTTCAGCGTGTTTGCTCGCTGTGTGCTCATCAAATTGGCTCGGCATGCCGAAAAGGTAGGAAGCGTGGGAATAACCCTCTCAGGCTGAAAATGACAAATGTAAAATTGTTCTTGTGGAGGTCCATCATTAGATTCATAACCACAGATGTAGTATTCCACTCACGAATCTGCCGAATGATCCATCTTTCAGTCCGAATCCCACCCGACTTATATTGGAATCACCAAATGGCCGAAACGTTCGCCCCTTTCCCCCTTCACCGCTTCTCAGAGCAGGAAAGCTCAGCATCATGGCCAACGTGGACACCTCGTCGCCTACCTTCGAGGATGCAGAAAAGCATCCAGACTCCGGCAGCAGTCGAGATAGCCATTCTCCTCTCCCGGTGGTCGACGCTGTTATGGAGAAGAGAGTTTGGCGCAAACTGGATTTATGGATCCTTCCAGTCGTCACGATGTTTTACTTCTTGTCATTCCTAGTAAGCATATTAAGTTACCTATGAGGCCGGCGCCTTGACTCTTCTATCTTCATAAAAATTCAGGATCGATCAAACGTTAGCAATGCACGCGTGGCCGGATTACAGACCAACCTCAAGATGACGAACAAACAATACAGTATTGCCTTGACAGTAACATATGTACCATACATTGCGGCAGAACTCCCGTCCAACCTCCTACTCAAAGTTAGTTAGGTATATTTCACGCTGTGATCCGTCGCTAACAGATACGCGTTGCCTAGATGGTCGGCCCTAATTTAATGCTACCCACTATGCTCACCCTTTGGGGACTCGTGACCACCCTTCAAGGTTTGTCAGGCCTCAGATTTAATGGATTGAATATTCATACTTATTTTAAAAAATTATATTCCAATAAATATAGGTGTTGTTAAAACCTACCACGGCCTCTTGGCCTGCCGGTTCTTCCTGGGACTTTTTGAGGGTAACGTCTCGTCTTAACCACAAACTCGGCTTACCATAGCTGCCTTGGGACAGGTGGTGTTTTCCCTGGACTTGTCCTATATTTGTCATTTTTTTACCCTCGACAAAGGCTGCAATGGAGGTAAGCCAGTACAACAATAGCATGGAACGGAATCTAATGATTATCTCTAGGATTTCGGCCTTCTTCTCGGCGGCGTCAGTTTCGGGCGCCTTCTCCGGTTTGCTCGCATTTGGTATCATCAATATGGATGGGATCGGCAATCGACCTGGCTGGGCATGGATTTTCATCTTGGAAGGCCTTTTCACGTTCTTATTCGGCCTTTCTTCCTACTTTCTCCTTCCCAGTTCTCCAGCTACGGCGCGCTTCTTGAATAAGGACGAGAAGGAATACATTGTCTCGAAACTCAAGGAAGATGGTGCGACAGGTAAAAACGAGGAGATTGACAAATTTAGCTGGCGAGAAGTCGGCATAGCCTTCACCTTGCCCCACGTTTGGATGTTGGCCGTCTTGTTCTTCTTTGCTGGTAAGCCTATCTCGGTGATCGTTATCAAGCTTTTCTAATTTTGTCATTTAGGGACTATTCTCTATGGCATGGCCTAGTACGAATCCTACTGGATCAGTTCTTCCACGTACTGACGTCTCCCTGAAGTTTTACTCCATCCATAGTTCAGGGTCTCGGTTTCACGGCATCACGCGCGCAGCTGATGAGTGTGCCTCCTTTTGCAACGGCATTTGTTGGTGAGCCGAGTATCATTGACCTCACCATCGGCATCTGACGAATTGTAAGTTGCGATGATTGGGGCCTACATATCCGATCGTTATCGTTGCCGCGGATTTGTCTCCACGTTTTCATGCATTCTATGTGTAATCGGCTTTTCAATGTTCCTCGGTGAGTCAAGCCCATTTCCCGCCATTTGTGTAATCTCACCTCTAGCTTCAGTGTCGAAGAAGCATAATATTCAGTATGCTTCCTTGTTCTTCTCGATTCCTGGAACGTACCTTTCAGCGCCCACCCTTTCAACTTGGAGCGCCAATAATGCGGCACCACACACCCGACGAGCCACTGCCATTGCTATCGGATTCATTATGACGAACTCAGGAGGGATTCTGGCTACGTGGCTTTTGGGCTCCCTTTCAGCAGCACCGCGATACATTCTCGCAACGAGGGTCCTTCTATCGTTTTCAGTTGTGATGGTAGCCTTGAGTGCCCTCAACACTTGGTACCTTTGGGATCAAAATAAAAGGAAGAGGGAGATTAGGAAGGCATCGACAGTAGATCAAGAGAGACCTGGTTTGGGAGATCGCTCCGCCTGGTTCCAGTATTCACTATGAATTATTAATCTCACGCCACCTCTTTTATGTCAACATTAATTTCTGGATTGCTTGACTAAAGACTCAAGGGGATGCAATGATATCATACGCAGAGAAAGAACACTTCTAATCGGCCCTCTATGAACAAGTTCGGGACTTGAGCCACATAAACTGTCTTTATATTGTTGAATACATGATTGAGTGAACTTTACAACCATAGCGTTGCTCCCTGTTATGGATGCCCTTAACGAATACGGAGTGAGCAGCGACAGAAAGAGTGTCTTCGAGATTAGATTAGATCTTTCGTCAAAGGCTGTGGATCTGTACTCACTTCGACTGACTTGACTTACTACATATGTACTCCTAAGTTTGCGGCTCTTTGCGGTGCCTTGAAGTTAACTATTTTATAAAGGCCCTGCCAGTGGGAGCAAGGGCTGTGTACTCCCGCAGATAGATGAAATGGGCAAGATACCTCTTCCTTTCACGATCTGCGCCATCGATCTGCGCGCATGTCTAACATATACGTGAGGATTAGATTTCTCGTGGACTTGAACACTGAGCTCCACCACCGCGCTGATATCGTGTCGCTGTAGTTTGACATTACCATAGGAGGTGATCCTGCTGGCCGTATTATCTTCAAATTATATGATGATGTCGTCCCGAAGACCGCTCGAAACTTCCGCGAACTTTCGACTGGCCAGCATGGGTTTGGTTATGCGGGCTCTGGCTTTCACCGCGTCATCCCGAACTTCATACTTCAGGGCGGTGATTTCACAAGGCACAATGGCACTGGTGGAAAATCGATCTACGGAGAGAAATTCGCAGGCATAGTGCTCGGTTTCTCCCCTCCGTTTGGGATCTCATGGTCTTCTATCAGACGAAAACTTCCGCATCAAGCACGCCAAACCTGGTCTTTTATCTATGGCAAATGATGGTAGGAACACCAACGGTTCTCAGTTCTTTATCACCACTGTTGTGACTTCCTGGCTGGATGGCGCTCACGTCGTCTTTGGTAAGTCCTAAATATTCCTGCTGCCATGAATGTGTAGGAGGTTCAATCTGCCTTCCCAGGGGAGGTTGTTCAGGGTATGGATCTCGTTAAACGGATTGAGGCCCTTGGTTCGGCAGGAGGAAAGCTCACTAAAAATGTCACCATCGCCAACTCCGGAATTGTTGACGGAGTGGGTTCATTATCCGATATGTCGGTCACAGAGCCTGTACGCACTGGCTTTTTTGGACGTAAAGGCCGCAAGCCTACAAAGACTGCCTCTGTACGATCTGGTCAGGCTGCACCAGACGACTTAATTCAGAGTCAGGACGGAAAAGATGATTCTCCTAGTGATGTTTTCGTGAGTAAATCTTTCCAGTTATTTTACAGTTAGCGCTATGACATAAATTAGCGCTCGACTGATGCTTTCTGATAATAGTTAGATATCACTATTGGAGGACAGGATGTCGGCCGGATCGTCTTTAAACTGTACGATGATGTCGTCCCCAAGACCGCCCGCAACTTCCGCGAGCTGGCCACCGGCCAGAACGGTTACGGATACGCTGGCTCTGGTTTCCACCGTGTCATCCCTCAATTCATGCTCCAAGGCGGTGACTTCACCAAGGGTAATGGCACTGGTGCTAAATCTATCTACGGAGATAAATTCGCTGGTGAGTATGCCGTTTTAGCAGAATCAATTTCCTTATCTAACTTAGACATCTCATGATAAAAGATGAGAACTTTCGCGTGAGGCACTCTAAGCCCGGCTTATTATCCATGGCAAATGCTGGCAGGAACACCAACGGCTCCCAGTTCTTCATCACCACCGTCGTTACTTCCTGGTTAGACGGTGCTCACGTTGTCTTCGGTAAGAAATTTTACTTTGTGTTTTTCCCCCCGATACTAATTTTGATTGTTTTGTCCAGGAGAAGTCGTTGAGGGGATGGATGTTGTAAAAAAGATAGAGTCCTATGGGTCGCCATCTGGAAAGCTCTCAAAGCCTACTCTGATTGCTCGGTCTGGCGTGATCACCTCGGTCTCGGCTTGGGATGGTCAAGACGGCAGGGATTAGGTTGTCCACTGGAGGAAGCTGTCCTTGTCTCCAGATTGCGCGCGCCTGAGTAACGGGCCAACGTCCGAGAAGTCGAGTACAAGATTCAAAGTGTAACGCATGTTTTATATTTTAAGGGTAAGAGTCCTGCTGGGAGCTTGCGACCGGACGGAAAGTTTTCGGGGAGGATTCCTACTACCTAGGCGGTTATACATTTATCTTTTCTGAATCGGATATATACAAATCAATAGTTAATAACTTCGGTGAGATACTCAGAGATTTTGCATGCCTTGTGGCCAAGATTAGTCTGTTTGGTGGATTTCAATAAACTGATCAATGGATGCTATAGGCACATTATAAGGTGAGAAGCGTGAGGGGTTATAGTGGGAGACGAAGTAATGCAAGTATACTGCAGTGTGTGCAAACCGAAAAGCCGAGCTTCCCGAATCCCGTCGGTTCCTTCTGGTACCGTGCTCGCGCCAGATGTTGATCTTCCTCTGGCGGGGCCTGGAGTCTGCAGAAAGATAATCTCATGAAGAAATCTATTTGAGTACGAGAAGACCGAGAAAAACCGCACGATGAGGTTAACGGTTGCAGGGCGTCCGTTTTGATAGCCGGCAGGAATGTTCCTTGGAGGTGCCGATGAGTGCCGGCGAGCCTTGAGATTGCAAGGTGCACGCGAGTCCCACGGGTTCCTCTCTGACAGACAACTTTGACATGTTACCGTCCTGTGCGAACTAGCAGTTATTTTTTCTCTTGCTTCTGCATACGCATCTCTGAAAATTCTTGGCTAACTTGGGTCGGAACTGTAACGAAAGGTTGACCATTTATACCACATACGATCTTTGCAATCACGCTTGCGGGGTTCTCTTAATCAAGTCTCCCGGTGCCAAGCCTTGCAGTTATGATTCTGGTGGACGACAAGCAAGTGGAAGCGCTGGAAGCGCGAAGGTTGGCAGAAGAGCAGGATCAACTGAACGTGGGTGATATCTCGACGTATTTTATTGCCTGACTGATGCGAAATGCCGATTATGCCATACATTAGCAGGAACCTCCTCCTACATATGCCTCTCTACAATCCTCTTCCTCGTCCAGCACTTCAATTGTCGCAAAGACAGTGAACTACGTCTCCATAACCCGCCTTCACAGCTCCGTGAAGGAAACCCTGATCGTCGATCCCTCTCTCTTCGTACCCCTCTTCCTTCGACCTCCGCTGGGGCCTGGCGAGACAGAAGAAACTCGCAAGAATTTGAGATTGGAGTCTACCCATGGGTCTGTTTTCGCTGATATTACTCTTGTCAACGATACCGATAACGCGAGCGATATGCACTCATCGACGAGGAATCAACGAGTCGTGATGCAAATGAAATCAACACATGGAGGCATCACAGCTAAAATCGTAAGCGTCGACCATACTTTCTATCGCTTTCATTCCTCGTATACCAGCATTCTCATTTCTTTCATCAGCACGGAGCACCTAATCGTAGCTCATTCGTTCTCCATGCGCAGTCCGTGAACGGAGAGATCCGTTTACACATCCCAAGCACCTTTCACGGGCCCGTAATTGTCTCGCATCGGCACGGTTCTGTGAGGTTTTCGGATGGAATCAACCGGAACCTGACGACATTCGGGGAGGTGGACAGTACCCGGCGATGTTTCCTGGGAGACTTCTCCCGGTGGACTGACGCCGGTGATGGCTGGGCTGGGGATGAGCTCATGGTGGATGTGAGGCATGGGAATGTGAAAATCCACTATGATGACGATGTCGTCGGGTCTCCTGTCAAGACTCAGCCCACTTTCTTGAATCGGATTTTTGGGTTTTGATGTACTTTCTACTTGGTGGGTTTCGTTTTCAGTCTCTCCATTGCATGCATTCTCAGTTTTTTCTTTGCGCAATGCAGCGTTGGTGTACTATATACTTCGGTTCTTTCTTTATATTTTTCCCTTGAACAATATTCACTTGTAAACCTCCACATACACCCAGCAGGTAGCGAGTCTTACCTTCGTGAGTGCCAATTATTATTGCTTGCTATTGTTAATTCATTTGAATGCAGTTAATCTAAAGTGCTACTGTGTGCTGAGGTATTTTCTGATTCTTGAGCGCTACGGGCCACTTATCAATACTTTACTTGGACATGTACTTCGCGAGGAGGCTTCCAGTTCTCCTCAAATACCGCGCAAGACAATTACCATCCGATTACTTTCTCAGATCTCATTCCCTCGTAAAATATGTCTAACGGTTGACATAGAGGACTCTCCACTAGTCTAGACCCTGGGCTTTATCTGCCCTCAAGATGGATGAAAAGCCTCGCAAAACTCATGGACGGCAACATACCTAAGAGTCTTCCTGCAATCTTGCTCATGAATCGGAATCCTCTCTAGCTTGCATTTTCCGACATTGCTCCCTCGAGCCCCCAAATAAAGCAGGAATCTTCAGAACTCAGTAGTCCCCGCGACCCGACTCAAGGAGCTGGGCTATTAATAGCAATGACATTCCACGTGACATGTCTTCCCGGACGTCGGAGGTCCGATCGGGGATCGCCGAAATCAGCGCATCCTGTCCATGGCGATCTCGTGTCGAACCTATACACACGCCTGTTCCCCTCAAAACTGATTTCATCTTATCTACCATGTCCAACGTCTATGTAAGTGCCTATTTGACGATAGTTCCACGCCTTTCGTTGCGCGTTTTACGCCCTCATCGGCATTGTCGATATCGCGCGACCAAAATCTAACCTGCCATCAATTTCTTTGACAATCTAGTTTGATATTACTATTGGAGGGAAGGACGAAGGACGCATTGTGTTCAAGCTTTTCGACGATGTCGTTCCAAGAACCGCGAGGAATTTTCGCGAGCTCGCGACGGGGCAGAATGGCTATGGATACGCGGGGTCTGGTTTCCACCGCATCATCCCAAATTTCATGCTTCAAGGCGGAGATTTCACGAAGCACAATGGCACCGGCGGAAAGTCGATATATGGCGAGAAATTTGCAGGTGGGGTTTGTCTCGTTCGTGGTGTTATAAATTACAGCGCTAACGCGTGTCTGGGTGCGGCAGATGAGAATTTCCAGCTAAAGCATACCAAGCCTGGTATCTTGTCGATGGCGAATGCCGGAAAGAACACAAATGGATCTCAGTTCTTCATTACTACTGTAACGACGAGTTGGCTAGATGGGGCTCATGTCGTGTTTGGTGCGTTATGCTTTATTACGCGTTGGAGTGAAAGCTGGTAATAACCTGTAACTCAAACAACCTACCAGGCGAAGTTGTCGAGGGGCTGGATCTTGTGAAAAAGATTGAGTCTTATGGATCTGCTTCCGGTAAACCTTCGAAAGAGGTTAAGATCAAGGCTAGTGGAGCGGTCTAGAGGGTGCGGGTGTGTAGATGAAAGAAAAGGCCGATGTATTTCACGAGCGTGTTGTTTTGAATGGTTTGCGACGGCCTGCGACGGCAGTGGAGCGTATCCTTACATAATACATAAACCGTCTGGTTCACATGCGACTGACTGTTCAATGTGAACTGACAAATTGCTAGATACGATTTTCGAATAATTCTACAGGTCTTCAATAATATTATCCTTTCTCGATTTCGTTCCTACATTACGGTAGTCCACCTTAGATGGTTCCGGACCTGGCGATTTGGACGGGCTTGGAGAGCTTGCCCGATGACGATCCAAGAGCCTCGACCTTTTTCACGACATCGAAGCCCTCAACAACCTCGCCTGGGAAAGAGGACCAAAATTAGATTCCATGACACAATGAAGGCTGGAGTAAAGCGTACCGAAGACGACGTGGGCACCGTCCAACCAGGAGGTAACGACGGTGGTGATGAAGAACTGGGAGCCGTTGGTGTTCTTTCCTGCGTTGGCCATGGACAAAAGACCGGGCTTGGTGTGCTTCAGTTGGAAGTTCTCGTCTGTCAAGGATAATTTAGTTGCTGAGATCCACCGTAAATGATTGGAGAAACAACGCACCGGCGAACTTCTCTCCGTAGATGGACTTTCCACCAGTGCCATTGTGCTTGGTGAAGTCACCACCTTGGAGCATGAATTGAGGGATGACACGGTGGAAACCAGAGCCAGCGTATCCGTAACCGTTCTGGCCGGTGGCCAGCTCGCGGAAGTTGCGGGCGGTCTTGGGGACGACATCATCGTACAGTTTGAAGACGATGCGGCCGGCATCCTGTCCGCCAATAGTGATATCGAACTGTTATCGAGGATATCGATCAGTTATCTGATGTCCCATCGCGATTTAGGCTCTCTGATTAACGTGCAACATCGGTTCAGGGAACGATGTGCGTAATTAATTTCGGGGTACGCCGGATGCAGATGACCGTCGTAGAAGGCGATCCCGCGATATCAGAGAGATCCAGGGGAAATAAGTACTCACGTAGACGTTGGCCATTGTAGATGGATGTGGATCGTGAAGAAAAGAGAGATGAAGATTGTGCCATCGACCTGGTGAGTTTATATGATGCCTCGGCTGTTACCGATAGATCATTCATCATTATTTACCGGATTCGTAATCTCCGACCCCGTGCGTTTGAAACGAATTGGGACTGTCTACAAACGTTCCAAATCCTTAGACTATTGGTATGAGAGAAAAGGAGAAAGCAAGGAAATACCTTATAATATCGATCAAGCATCACGTCAAACACCTAAAGTTGCACAACAATCCAGAACGCGGCCATACTTCAGGGGACGCCGTCATCGATAATCCCTAAACTCTATTTTTCTGAGCGTTCATGCGGATTTTCCTCCACGATTCAGATCTTGACTGAAACTGGAGCAGGAGTCACGAACATCGTCATTCCAATTGACATGAATCAAGATAAGATAAGATCAGTATCACATGGACATTTATCTTATTACGTAATAAATATTACAATTTGAATTTCATCCACCACTGGCACCTCTTCTATTAGTACTTGTACCGGCGACTGAGAAAGGAACGATTTCGCGTCTTGAAGTGGAGGATGTTACAGCCGCTTTCAAGTGCTCTTGAGCGCACTCCTCTCTTGTCCCAGGGCCACAACGAACCATCGAGTTATGAGAACACGGTGTCAGCAGGAGGGTCAGCATTAGATGGAGTGGCTTTACACAGAAGTGAAGGTGATCACGATTTGGCGTTTCTCGGGTCTTCCTTTGATTGACCTTTTCCTCAGAACGTCAAGGACACCATGGAGAAACATATGACAATGTGCCGAAAGACAAACGTCAACTGGGTGAGTGTTCAATTGCTCCAACTCCGTCTCTTTATCCAATATGCATCACCGTCTGCAAGGTCTCTTCAGCGCTTCTTTCCTTATTTTTAACCGCGTCATTGGGACGGGGTAAGTATTTTCTTCAGTGACCAGCGATAAGGTTACCATCCGTTTTGGCTAGAATATATGCTACGCCGAGCAACATTTTACGTTCCTCTGGCAGCGTCGGAATCGCTTTGATTATGTGGCTCGTCGGCGCTCTTATCGCTGCGTGCGGAACAGCAGTATATATTGAGCTTGGGACGGTGAATATATTCCTCGATTTCGAAGTAACACGTGCGCTCACTATCCGCCTTCAAGGGTCTTCCCCGTAGCGGGGGCGAGAAGAACTATCTCGAATACATCTATCGCAAACCAAAGTTTATGATAACATGCGCCTTTACAGCTTATACCCTAATAATGGAAAGTCTTCTGTCCTCCTTTTCGGCGTTCTGAACCCGAACTGACGTCGATTTCCACAATTAGGGCACCGCTACCGCGAATAGCGTGGTGTTCAGCGAATGTATGCCAATTCATATCATTGCACGAGGGATTACATTTCTCCAACTTTGTTAGATCTTCTTCATTCTCTGTCCATCGAGCCAACGTGGTTCACTACTCGTCTCACCGCCTTCTGCTGCTTGAGCTTCATCTGCCTCCTCCATGGAAGCCTACTGAAATGGGGAATCCGGCTGCAAAATACTCTAGGGATATTGAAACTCGTCGTCCTTGCCCTGATATCGGTATCCGGGCTGCTCTGTCTTGCGGGCGTTAACGGCGTCCAAGTTCGCGATGGGTACGAGAAACCGGACAACTTCAGGTGGAGCAAGCTATGGGAAGGCTCGGGAAAGGGGGCGAATGCCTTCGTGAGCGGGCTGTATAACGTCATTTGGTGAGAGTGTGGCGTTATGCTAGTCATCTTTCGCAACCGCTTACACCCATAATGCAAGGTCGTTTATTGGCTACTCAAATGCTAACTACGCCCTGTCCGAAGTGCGCGATCCCGTTCGCACTATCAAACGCGCAGCGCCCCTGGCGATGTTCTCTGTCAGTGCCGTGTATCTCTTCATCAACGTTGCGTACTTCGCTGTCGTTTCGAAGACGGATATTTTGGAAAGCAGACGGATTGTCGCGTTAGTGACGAACACCTGACGCTTGTACTATGACTTATTCTGATGTCATCTAACACAGGGCCCTATACTTCAGGAATTTATTTGGACCTACCACAGAGAAGGTACACATTCGTTTGAGAGTTACATCCTCTCTCCCCGCTTGCTGATTGATGGGAGACCAGGCTCTTAGTGCTTTCGTCGCATTGTCTACTTTGGGAAACCTTTTGGCTGGCCAGTTTTCTCAAGGCCGAGGTATGATATTTTCTATAATTATGGCCCATCGTGATTCACCCTTGTCATCTATTTTGAAGTTATTCAAGAACTAGGGCGCGAAGGAATCCTCCCTTATTCTTCTATTTTTGCAAGCAATAAACCCTTCAATGCTCCACTCGCCGGCCTTTTCACGCAATATCTGGTTTCATGTACTTTCTTGTTTACTGTTCCACCGGGTGATGCCTACCTCTTCCTTATTAGCTGTGAGCAGTTCCCCTTTCACATAAGTGACTTAAAGAATTAAATTTTTCCCCAGTATCTTCGTATTCCTTATCGCTCGTCAACACGGCTGTCTCGCTGGGTCTACTTCTCCTGTATACACGCTCTTATCGTGTATGGGACTGGAATCCCCCTTTCCACGCGCCGAAGGCGATCGTCCTTCTGTTCTTCCTGTCGAACGTATTCCTGGTCTCGGTTCCCTTCTTCCCTCCTACTCCTGGTTCGAGGACTTACGAAAAGCTTCCGTACTGGGTGAGTGTCTTTGAAATGCTGTGTGGCCGTGTGCCCATCATGGTTGATGGTTGATGGGGGGCTTGGCCACGTTCTATTCGAGTATTCACTGATCCCCTCGTTCCCCTTTCGTAGTCACATCCAGTTGGTGGTTTCGCTGTTTCCCTGATCGGGGTTGCATATTGGTACGTCTGGAGTGTGTGGCTCCCGAAGTCAAAAGGATATCGGCTCGAACGCGAGTGGGTCCTTCAATCTGACGGGGTCTCGCGGTATGCATTCCATAAAGTACCTATAACAACAGCAGGGCAATAGCGACTTTGGCGTGAGACTATAGTTTTTTTCCCCCGTTTCTGTTGGTCCACCTGGGGTGTGCTGCGCTATCTAGTACTCCTGGAGTGCCCCATTGGCCCATACATTGGATACATACCCCTCTGATATCTCAATTATATATCAGCCGAGCTACGCAACCGAATCCTGGACGCCAAGTTGTCGCCGCTCAACATAGGCCAGAGAAGCGTTACTTTGAGTAAAATGACCTTGTCACTCCAGTCATACAGCGCCGCCTTCTGGCAAACTTTCGTAAGGCCAGAAAGATGCACAATGGGGAGACCGTGTGCTGCTGTCGATGCCTACTCGACGCGCGGCCCTTTTTTTCTGGATTCTTCGAATTGAACCCTGAAACTGAACTGGCCTACGTACATTGTTACTCCATAAGGGGGGATGAGTTCGACTTCTGCAAAAATATTTTCTGGGTTTCCGTTGGCATTCCTGAAGTGTTTATTTGCGGCTATACTCGGCAATTGGCCAAGAGATAAGAAGGGATATCAGCGCCAAATGGGTATAGGGGAGATGACAATGCCTTCTGCGAAATATAGATATATTTATTGATCAGCTTCTTAAGAGTTGGTCAGTGAATTCCATATTATTCCAAGGATATTCAGCCAAAGCTCGACTCCGCTAGATAGCGCCACATAATTCCGCGGTTCATGAAGTAGTACTTAGCACTGCCGATTGCGGGTTCTTTCAACACGGAAATCGTTTGAGATACGGTGCCTTGCATATCAAACTGCACATCGATTTTTTTTGAACTTGATGATACATTTATGGTGCCTCTCGGCGGGTGAGTGGCGGAGAGGCTGAATTAGATTTTTTGGCAGCCGAGGACTGCCACGACCATCACCTTGTCAGCAAGTTCAAAAAAAAATCCGTGCGCAGTTTGATATGCAAGTCACTGTATGCACCTGAGGTCTGAGGTTACACCTTTAAGCTTTCAAGTTTTTTATATATCTCATATATTGCCATGCAGCCGCATGCTTACCCAATTTTTTATCCGGTTTATATGGGCGCCTTTAGGCGCCTCCTTTTTGACTGCAGTGCAGAATATGTCGGCCCATCATAAAAAATATCACGTTTGATCGAAGTTTGATTGATTCAATTGACTCCTTCTCCCGACCGTCACTTTCAGTATAAGTACTGGTTCTATGATCACTACATATGCGAGTCTGCCGCCAGAAACAACGTAACTTAAACGTTAAAGATCCACCCAAAGTCCTGTGAACGCCGAACGGTGCTGGACTTCCCTGCACTTCGTGGTTGCCACCATGCTTCCACCCAATAGTATGGGCATCGTCGACTATGGCAGTCCATCCACTGCCCGAGATATGTGAGCAGTGGCCATCGCTTTCATGGGACGTTACACTAACTTGCAAATTATTGACCAGACGGATCCATGATTATCTTTACGTATTCGCCATCTGTCAGTCGCAGTCGTGCTTCGACTTGAAGAAAAACTCACTCTGGTGTTGTCCGTGCTCGCAGCCCTTCTTTATTATGATCACGCCATCACTTCAAGTACGTCCGAGCCCACTGGCATTCGTCTTACAATGCCTGACAAAAATTTTAGACCAGGAGATCGAGTACTTGTGGAGGAGACCAAAGAATCGTAGCTCGTACTGGTTCTTCGTTAATCGTTACCTGGCCTTCTTTGGGAACATAGCCGTGTCTATCTTGGGGTTTACAACTCTGTCGAGCCAAGTGCGTGTTTTTGCCTTCATAACGGACCATTTAAGTTACCTATAAATTTTGACAGAGGTTGGTCTAAGAGTTACGCATTTCCAGTTGGGAGATTGATCATGGGTGTTGAATGAAGCTGCAAGAGATATAGCATGTTTCGCCAGGCTTTACTGTTCGCGAACCAAGTGGTTGTGTGTAGTGAGTTACCAACCCACTATCCTTGAAGAGCACCCTCTTAATGGTGGAATATTAGTTCTTTTGACATGGCGAATCTATGCTCTATATGGCCGCTCAATGCGAATACTGGCGTGCATGATTGGAAGTGGGGCCATCATGGTTACGATCTCATTGGTGCGTTGTCAAGATCGGAACAGACTTCTGCATCTTTGAGCTGATCGTTGCTTGGCAGTGGGCGTTGTTCGCTCAAAAAACTGCAACATCGGAAAATGGGAGCGGCTGTCACGTCGGTGTATCGAATGGAACGTATGTGTTCCGCTTTTATTTCCTGGGATTTAAATGTCGAATCCAACCATTCGGATACTTTACTGCTTTAGAGCCATTCGTGAGCCTCATTTCCCTTCTGGTATCCCAAGCATACAGATGATATTTTCAACGATAAAGGCCTGGCGAGCGCATGGGAGGCACTGTTTGCATACGATTCTATAATCTTCACTCTAACCTTCCTCAAAACATGGAGAGCTCAACGTGACCATGCAATCACCGGCATCAACATTCCCTTACTCTCTCTTATCCTCAGGGATGGTGTGTTGATATCTATCCGTTTCCTATGATCGTACTCATAAAAGCCATACTACCACCAGGTGCCATATACTTTGCGTACGTTGTCTTTCCGGCTAACACTGCTTCAAGTATCTTAATCTATGCTTTCGTTCTCGTAGTGTGATGGCCCTCTGTAATCTGGCCAACATTCTGACTTTTTATGTGAGCCCTCTCGCTCTATGCCTCGTATACTCCGACTGAGCTTTGACGCACATAAAGCTCGCGGGAGTAAGCGAATGTCGATAATATCCTTTCCAAATCTCTTGACATAATTGCCCATAGCCCTTTTTACGAGGAAGCTTATCCACATTTGCAAGCAGGTCAGCAACCCTCCGCGTACTGTTTTACATAACTTTTTGACCTGACGTTCAAACAGTATATCCGTGACCATGATGTCCCGCCTCGTGCTCAACCTCCATAGAACAGCCGACGTCGGCCTTGACAGCGTAGACCCAACTAGCACGTACGATAGTTTTGCTGCATCCTATTACCTGGATGATACCCTCGACATTGTCAGCTCGACGTCAGTGATTTATGACGCAGAGACTAGTGTACGACGATCCCAGTCACGGAGGCGTCGCGCTCATATCAATGACACGACTCAATCCGTACTAGGCGGTGGAAGGAATTAATGTAATTGCAAATGTATTAACAATCGACCTAAATTTACAATGGGTGCTTTAGAATTGCATCTTGTCTTTCCTAAAACAATGCTCGCAATATAATTACATCGACAAGATCGACATTACAAGGCAGCTTCAACTGCCAACTTCAGACGCGCCTCAGCCCCTTGTTCAACAGTGGCCAGGACGAAATCCTTCTTGAGGTATGCATGTGGCTTTGCCTCCTTGAAGCCTCGCGATTTGGTAAGCGACAGGTCATCTACGATCTCAGGTTCCTGTGCATGCGATTAGGGATAAGTTGATATGACTTCACTAGTCTGGGTTGGGAACTCACAACGATCAAGGAAGTCTTCACTCCGAACACGGCATCCGAGGTCAGGTACTCATCGCCTTTAATATATAAGGCAGTAGTCAATTTTTCATATCCTGGAGCCTGTCGAACAACGATACAAATGTAATCAGCATTTGAAACAGTTCTCGTCAAATACGCTTGACAAACCTGGATTTGCATGTGGAGATGGGCTGGTCGATATATATGCCTTCCAAGTACAGAAATCATTCTCCCGACTGGACCGTCGCCGGGGATGGGATACGATACGGGACTAAGATGAATGACGGTTTCAGCAATTGGCGAGAGTTGTAAAAGGTGGCCTTTACTAACACGACTGCACGGAAAGAGTATGATCCATCCTCCGCTGTTTTAAGTCTTCCTCTGCAGTCTGGTTCGACACGATTTTCGTACTGCATTCCCAAGAACAATCAATCAATCAAAATTAAACTAACATGCCAGCGTACGAGAGAGTGGCCAGTCACATACCTGAGTATCATATTGACCATGGCCATCTGTCTCCCAGGTATCGATGTTTGCGTTCGGGATTGGTTTCCCTTGAATATCAGTTACGCGGCCTTCAACGTACATATAGTCGCCCTTTCCTTCGGAGGCTATGGAGTCCCCAAGTTGAACTGAACAAGAACAATCAAAGAAATCATAAGCTGAAGAGAAAAGCTGAATCATACCGTCGTGTGCGTCGTCCGTGAAGAATGGACCCAGGACGGAGGATTCAGTCGCTCCGGGAGGCTTCGCATTGTTTATCGAATCAACGAGGGTAGAAACCCCCAAGGTATCGGACAGGAGGATGAACTCTAAGTATGGAGTTTTTAGTCGACCTTCCTCGAAGCGTTTATCCGGTATGAAAGCACCTTGACGAATGTCTGAGCACATTTTCCCTGTGTCCGTGAGGAAGTTGATGGCCGTCCTGCGCGTACAATATGTCAGACGAACAAAACCAGAAATTGGGCAGAATGACGGGAACGTACATCCACTCTTCCGTTGTCAGTGACGTCTCCTTCACAAAAGCATGTAAATGGTCGATCTAATGCAAGTCCTGTCAGTGACGATCAAGCGAATGTTTTTCTCTCGTCTACCAGGCTGTGAAAAATGAACTTCGTTCGTTCGTCCTTGCCTATCCAAGGGGCCTTGATCAACAACAAATTGTACGGTTTTGGGGGCCTGAAGACCTACAAGTCTCATTCATGGCATGCACGTTCGCAGTGATAGACTCGGACGTCATGTTCATGTTCTGCGGTAGTTTGGAGAGGTCAATTCCATGGTACTTCGCCTTCTCGTTTGCGGCCCTCAATGATTCCATCGTATAGTTTCGGGAGTTGGATGATTAGGAAGCTGGTGTTTGAGTGGTGCAGATATAGGAGGGATCGTCACAGATGGAACTACGTGGTAACACGGGACATAGGTAGATAGCACAGTAAGCCACATCCCAATATGACGATCAGGATTCTTCAGGAAGCACTTGACCACAGAAGCATATGTTTCGGACCAAATAGGCGATTCAGCGTGGGTGCGCGTGAGACTTGCGCTCCCGACTTCGTCTGCTGGTTAGCAAGCTCCTTCGAGGAAAACAAGAAGCCATCTGACAGAAGCGTTCTCAATGAAATATACCTCTGCGGACGCTGACGTGAGGATCGAAACTCTTTCATGCTCCACCGGAGCTCAAAAATCCCAAAAATCAATTTTGCAAATGTACTGGCATATTGCAGAGTAAAGACCAAGTTTGAGGATCGGTAAATACATCTCATATCGTCCAGTGTACAAACCGCTGAAAGAAAGGATTCAGTATCTGAATGATGAAGGTTCACAACAGGAGAAGGTCTGATAAAAGTAAAGTTTGACGAATGTGTTTCAAGGGAATATCAGGTTTATTGATGATTTCGTCATGCGCGCGGGGCGCGTTAGACAATGTAGATAATAAAGAGCATCATCTTCGAGTATAAAGGGGTGGACGAAATATGGAAAATATGACGACGTTGCATTTACTCACAAATTTTTCTACCAGGCATCGCATAACTCCTTCCTGCTTGCCCGACCCAAGGAAATTTCAAAAGAAATTGAAGACGATACGAGAACTAGCGCATAAAATACTCACATAAACGAACACGTAGCAAGCAAGGAAGAACGAGAAGAAGAGAAAAGAGAGCGTGAAAGAATTTCCTGAACATATTTGTCTATGTTTGACGACAACCTAAAAAGACATCTTATCTTATCTAATCGTTCCTTTTCTTCCTCGCCACCCTCGTTGGGCTCTCAGATTCAGAACAATAATTATATAACTTCAAGACAAAGACGATAACAAATGGAAAATCGGATATAGAACAGACTAGGTATAGCCTATAGATGATACAAGGAACAACACCAAGATGAAGAGGTAAAATATACGTGTCTTACACTAGAATTGGAATAATCTCCCGAAAAAACCCTGTGTTTTGGAATTTCCCGACGAATTCACCTCATCATCGAAATATACCTTGACGCTACCATTGAACGCATCCACAGACAATTCATCGCCGGTCCACTCCGCACCTTCCTCCCACTCCGACGGATCGAAATGCCCAAGGAAGCTGCGCTGCGTGCGGTCGATGTCGGAGAAGGAGGTCAACAGTGTTTGCACGCTGTTCGAGAATCGAACGCTGCCATTCATTGTCTTGACACGTATGGGTCCGTGGAATGAGCGGGGGAGGTAGACGCTGACCCGACCATTGGCTGAATGAGAAGTGATTACCAGTGGGAGACGACTCTCCACGGTGTTTAGGGGGGTTACCTCATGCTAGGTGCAACGATGAGTTAGATCCGACTGCGGGAAAGGTAGACTGACTCACGATCTTCGTCGTAACAGATCCGTTGCGGGATGTTGTGTGTATATAGACACGTTTATGGTGCTTTATTCGAGCGAGGGCCTCGGTGCTCGTCGGGACCACGAAAATATCAGCATCTACAGAGCCATTCCGCGATTCGAGGAAAATGTTCTTCCGTGTCTCGTCTGTCTCTCCCGATGGCAGAGGAGGCAGAAAAGCGGATGGAATGTTGAGCGTAGGTTCGATTAGCCAGGTTCCTTTCACGCTCGAATTCGGTCGGGAGAGGTGGATAAAGTTGGATGGCTTGATATCCGGAACCGAGATGGGTTGGTTTGTTGTTGAAGCTGTTGCAATCTGGACTTCTTGGGGAGTATATCCAGGTGGCGGATCATCCTGCATTATCTGGTCAGAATAAGAGCGCATAAGATGGGTGCAAACATACAATTGGAACCTGCGGCAATGATTTGGCATCATGGAGCTCTGCCGCTAGTTTGCTGGATGCTTGATCTTCTGGTACTACAATCATGAGTGTCGTCTTCGTGGGATGTGAAAGTCAAGAGGAAAGCATTAGCACCGCTGCTGCTTTTAATTGTACGGTTCCCTAACTGCGCTGTGTCAGTGGCTAGTGCGCAGTCGAAATCTGGACTGCGGATAGTTTCCTGATTGCAAGACTATACCTGGAATAACAACCAGGAGCTGGCAGCTTCTGTCGGTGCAAATGCGAGCACACCAACTTGAAGAGAAAAAATTACACTTGCGACCAAATTGCAACTTGGAACATGTAAGTAGCAGTAGCTGAGTTGCGCATTGAATGCCTTGGAGAGACCAAGCGTCACCACACAGCTGTACATACCGCCGACTCAGGGGTATTACGTAACTTCGAGTTCGTAAGTAGCCGCGTATTTTCGCTCTCGACTTGCTCTCGGCGTCCATCGCCACATCGTCACCGCCATTCTTCAGGAAAACAACGCGCAAAGGTAAGTGAATGATTTGTAAAATGGATCTGTAGCATCTAAAATGCATTTTACTTGGGTTCATGAGGCGTTGCTAATAATAAACCATACTAATCATCATCGTTGTGAGCAGAGAACGTTATATTTTCCTTCCTGCCTCAATCATGAAGGCTCGGACTACAGCCACAATTCCGCTCGATATCATAGAGTCTGTCATCGAAGTAATAGCCACCGACGAAGATACCAGATCTCTCGAGGCAGTTTCGCAGACGTGCCACACCTTGCTTCCACTCTGCCGCAAACACATCTTCTCGACGATCCGATTGTCCCACAAATCAGATCATTCACGACACTTCAATGACTTGCTCTCTACGAATCCAGATATCGCTCGTTACGTCAAGCACCTTGAGTATGGTTTGAACAACCCCAGCGATGACCACCAGCAAGGACTCGATGTCCTGCAAAAGCACTCAGACCTGCGGTCTGTCCATCTTTGGTCGCAAGAGAGGGCAGACTGGAGTGCATTTCCAGCCTCGATCAGATCGTCTTTGCTGTCTCTTATCCAGTTACCCACAATTACCCACCTCAGAATCCGGTCTTTTATGAATTTTCCTGCGACTGCGCTCCTCAATTGCCATAATCTAATCGATCTCCAAATGGAATTGCTTGAAATCACTTCAGCTGAAGTCAAACACATCTCCATACGCGACAAAATCCCCACGCCGATCTCATTAAACGCCGAGGGAGACTCCTGCAGCGCCCTCGAGGCACTCCTACAAACCGCAGGACCAGAGCCAGGTCCCATTGTAGATTTTAGCCTTCTTCAAAGTGCTTCCTTTGACGTAGAGATAAGGGGGGACATTCTCATTGTTCAAGAAGTTATCAAGACGACAACACAACTTCAATCCCTCTTTATATTCAGTGAGTGTATAACAACGTACATCATGATCTGGAAAGCTTAACAGTGGTTGATACAGACAGATGGCCTCTTACACTGGCAGGGCTAGCTGCAAGTCTTAATGCCAATGCATACCGGACACTTAAATCAGCGACATTTGATATTCTTGTCGAAGGAGACGACTTTGATCCACTTTGTGGTCTCGGTAATGAGCTGAGAATGCTCTCGAAGAACAATGTCCTCGAAGAGCTCAAGCTCATCATATATGTCCAGACTGATGCTCCATGCCGAACTATGTCAGACGATTGGTCAGATCTCGATGCAGTGCTGACTGGGCCTGGGTTCTCCTCGCTACGTCGAGTTTCAGTTGAAGTTGTGTGGTGGTCATTTTACAGGGAGAAAGCGGCAGCGGAAAATGTGTTAAAGAGTTTGACGGCGGAACGATTTCCACGACTCTCAGAGATTAATACAGTCACATTCGAGTTTTCTACCCAGAATGAATACCTATAATTCAGATCTTACAATAAAGTGGCTGAAATAGCTTTAACACAGGTTCATGTCGATAGCAAACATTTTCAAGTAGTATATTTTTCCACCACCAACATCGCCTCGCGGGTCTTACCACAGAGCGACTTCTTGTTTGCGCAACTCCCGGAGCGATGGAGGCAGGTCGAGTTTCCTCAATTTGCCATATGCCGGGGTCAGCATATTCAGGAATAAAAATGATTTTGACGCTGGAGACCAGTGAGACGAAGGACTGGGGTGAAATTGCAAAGCCAAATTCGATACGAAATGGTGTTGATTTTTTATCTTGTGTCAGATATTTGTGTGAGGGCTTGATGGAACGAGTGATCGGGAGTGTTGCGACTGTCGTTATTAGAGTAGAGACGCACCTAGCGGCCTCCCACCACCTGGGTTTCGACTTTCTATTCCCCCCTTCAACCACATACCACCCCTCGTGTTGTCGCTGACCATCGAAAGCCGGCCCACATCTCATTCAAGGACGGGGCACACGGCGGCGATATGTGTGAATTGTGCGTGAAAAAACCTAAGTAAAATGCATGTTAGATTAATGAAAATGCTGTAGATCCATTTTTCAAATCATTCATTACCTTTCGCGTTAATTTCCCGAGGGACGGCGGTCGAGAGCAAGTCGCGAAGAAAATCATCCATGGCTAAAGAAGGTTGATATTTCCGGCAGAGCTTGAAACTCCAGCCCGCCAAGCACTCGCTTGTCACTGGTCTGCCGTTCGTCTACGAAGCTCAGAGCTGAGGCAAAATCTAGGAAAAAAAAAGTACTCCATAGCGTTCTGTAGCATGGCACGGACAATATTGGTAGCGCTACATAACACTACACACCATTGGCGTGACACTGAAAAGGTACCCCTCCACTACAATACTACAGCGCCACACAGCACTATGTAGCGCTGTGTTGCCCATGAGGGTTTCCTGATCGACGCCATCATCGGTGCCGTAGTCACTGAAATCATCAGGTAATATGGTGTCCGAGAACCCTGTAGTACGAGATGATGTAGCGATGGAGTTTAAGCAGTCCGCAACTAAATTCACTGGGGGGTCGACACGAATGCGATGATCATTGAGTATAGCAAGGATCCTGTCAACTTGAAGGTTGGAATCCTGAAAGCGTGCATGAGCTGCCTCAGCGAATCTCGAAGGATAGCCAACTGCTCTTCACACTCCGCCACCTTCAGCTGCTCCAACTTTTCTTCGGCGGCGAGGGTATCACGCGCCGCCCTAGCAAGGTCGATGGCAGTTTGGGGATCGAGTGACGTGAATTCAGCACCCTCTTTTGCTGCATTGATAAGAACTCTAAATTCTTGGAGTTCCGAAAGTCCATGTCTTTCCTCGGCGGCAACTCTCAGACGCCTTGCTCTCGCAAGAGAAATAAGACGCTTCGCCTTATACTCTTCAGCTGCAAGACGGTCTTGATTGGGGTCAGAAGATGTCAGCTAGGTTGAAAAGTGCATCAGAAACACAGCGCTGAATTGCATAGAACATTGACATACTTTGCGACGCATTAATTTGTTCACTATGGGAGATTTGATGAGTCCAGAGGGATGGATGTGTAATCTGATATTTGGTGTTTGACGAGAATTCGAGGCAACACCTTGGAGTTATCAGGAGGAAGTGCAGTAACATGGGGTGGTGGGGGTAGGATCGGACCTTCGCCAGAGGTGCAACTCGACATATTGGACATACTGGAAGAGAAGAGAGGACGGTGTGAATCACAGTGTGAGTGAACAACCCCTTGTGTTCGTGTGACGTGACATTGAATGATATACTGTCAGTGTCACGCCGATTGTTTGAACTGCCGCTGTCCTCAAATGAACGTTGAACGAACGTTCAAACCATCATGATGATCCAAGTGCCATCCACTCGCATCTCTCCCTATACCCTGACATGCACCGTTGATTATCCCATTGGATTCGAACAAAATCTCTCAACATCTACGGATCATTGGGACTTTACTGGAATCTAAGTACTAGTAGGAGTTCTGAGTAATCAATCGGCCGCCCGCCTTGCAAAATACGCTCTACTAATTAGATTTTCTGATGATGCGATTCCCTTGAACCGCATGTGTTTTAGAGACGCCCACAGTCCAGTGGCCGCCCAAGAGGAGCCGATTCTTGCTCCAGCAAGCGGATGAATTACGCTCTCTCATGATCCCATCAATTTAGCCAAAATTCATATGTACATAAGTAAATGCAAGGCACCGTATGCGCCACGGCAACCCAGAACCTCATCGACCCAAAAAGGGCAAGTGGGTACCAATTCCGAAGATACCTTGATTTCCACAGACACTCATGATATCGCAATAGCATACCACAAGAGCTTGTGACTTGGATGGGAGCCTTCGTGCTATCTATGACTTATTTGGATTGAGAGGTTTCGAAGCTTGACAGACGTATGGTCGTGAAGCTGGCGGTTTCCACAACAAACTCATTGCCAAATTCAGCAAACACAAGAGGAGTACCTAATTTGGACTTGGGATTCACCAACTACAAACCCACTGAAAATTGGATGTTTCTCTGAACTTCTTTCGTCTATCTTGTGGCGATTGATGCCTGCAGGGCCACCCGACTCGGATGCTCAAGGTGACCGCCAAATCTGGTGGTTCCCCTTATCCCATGCATTACGACACCCCAGGCTCAAATATAAAAATACTTAGGACGTCAGAGAAATGATGCAGTTAACCGCCCTCCCAATTCTCCAACTATCTAATAGCTACTTCAGTTCGTCAACCGACTTCCTGAATCCCCCAGTCCCTATCTTTTCCCTACACAAAAATGCAATTCTCAATTGTTACCACCATCCTTTTTGCCTGTGGTATGTGCTTCTCTCTCGTTTTGCGTATCGCTTTGATCGCTAAGAATGAACAATTGCTTTTCTCTAGCGACTCTTTTCGTGTCTGCATCCCCCATTCCCGTGCCCGCGCCATTTAATCCAGTGGTTGCAGAGATCCTTGTACGTATTATTGAACCCGAAGCAGTCTGATAGGAAATCTCACAATATGTTTCCAATAGCCCCGAGAAAATGTTGCAGACGTCCCTCTCGCCCGTGAAGCGGACCCCGAGCCTCTCCCGATATGCACAAAATTCCAGTGCAATTGAACAGTTAGACCCGCTGCTGTCTTGCACGGCTATTTATGGCGGACAGGACAGGACATCAAACCCACCTTTCTGGATGTCTACCCTCCTTAAGGAGGATCGCTCAAAGTTCATTCAAGAAAACGGAACCAATTCGACTTCTTCCACTCCTTTAAGACCGCGTTCGAGATAGACCACTCATCGCTGGGCGACATTCACCGACCCCACATCATCATCACCATCCTTTCGCATTCGCTTTCTAGATATCGTCGCCACGCTTTGCATCTTTGTTTTGTAGCCATACGTATGCTTTCTCTTGTTCGATCGTTTATTTAAACTGCTTTTGCGTCGAGATTTCTCCGCTGCTATCTCTGTATTATATACGTATTATCTTCGCTTGACTTGGGACTATGGTTTCTTGCACTCATCTGTAGCTCTGTTTCGAATTATTTAAATTCTAATCGTTTAAAATTCGAGAGCGCTTTTGCCATTCTTTGAGGCTTGAAACAGAACATCTGGGTTCTCCGATTATGCAAACGGTATAGATTAGAGTATGCAAACTCTTTCGCAAGGTATCTTATTCCAAGTTGTCCAACTGACAGGTAAAAGCTGTATCTATAATTAAACATCGTCCTCCCAATTATCTGGCACAGGGTCGTTGGAGGCAATGTCCGAAGTGGAAGCTTGAGGGAGGTGCGCAGGTGAAGCCGTGTGAGTACGAGACGTAGAGCGACTTGAGCTTGAGGCAGACTACGAGCAGCAAGAGAACCAGCGGACATCCCAGTCAACGTAGAAGTTGGCCTAGGGGCAACAACAGAAGCCGACGCTGACGCTCCAGTTGTAGGCTTTGAGACGACAGACGTCCACCCACGTTGGGTCGCTCCGCTGGTCTGCGTAGAGCTACCCGGAGTCGGAGGCCTTGGGGACGGTGCAACGCTTCCCGTGGGTCTCCATGATGGCGATTGCGCCCCTCTGATGCTCCGGAAGTCGCGAGCTTGCCAAGGCTAGCTGGAGGGGCTATCGAGGCGACGTACGCCGAGAGCAGGGGCGTGGGTACACGGGTATCAACGCGTCGCAACAGTTGGACGCTGTCAGTCATAAAGCATGTGCATCAGAAAGCGAAACGAAACGAATGAAAGGGGTATTGCTGGGAAAACTAACCTCCGGTGTGGTTCCTGATCTACCATCTGTGTGTCCATCCTGTAGACAGCTGCGAGCTGGAAAAAAAAAGATAGGGTCAGGCGACATTCATCAAAGGCAGAGCAAAACCCCATACGTCATGAACAAACTTCCTTCTATCTGGGGGCATATGAGGTAGAACCTGGGTCCGTTTTTCAGACGCAACGAAGCTACCCAACCAAAGTCAGTACGAGCCTTTCGTAAAAGTCATCAATATCAATACAACTTACTCTGCGAACGCCTTCTCCACGACCGGCAAGAACTTGTTATTAGACCGTGCAAAGGCAACGAGCTCATCGCTATATGTCACGGCCGCCGCACTCTTATCGCGGTTCTCCGAGCTAATGCCCAAAGCATCCGCCAATCTGGCGTTGCGTTTCGCGATTTGGCAATCGTTGGAGCATTTGGGAGCTGCTTGTGCATGACCAGACCCTCGAGAATTAACGGTTCTACCGCAATGAACGGCTTGACGAATACGTCCGCAAGGGCAGGTAAGCGTAACCAGCGATTGACAGGGCTCAGTTTCGGGGCAACTGGATGGCGCATGACAGGGAAGTGTGCATGGGTGATGGTTGGGCAAACTAATCGACGATTAGAGATTATCACCGAGAAAACCAAGTGAAAGAAACTTACCAAGATTTACGAGACTTGCCACAGGGTGCCGTACAAGGTCCGCACTCGTCACCGTGACAGAGGCGTTCGCAGTGGTGGAACCCACATGTCATCAGTCTAAGAATAAAGAAACAGCCAACTTGAGCAAGAATTGCATGTATATGAAGCTTTCTGAACACGTACTTTCCACAAACGGTGCCACAGGACACCTTCTCCGTCTCAAGAGAGCAACGAACATTCGGGACAATCTTTTGCCACAGGCGCACCTTTTGCTGGCTAAATGGGCGCAAGGCGGACAGGAGACCGTATCGTCGTGGCATGAGTGAGGCGTCGGAGGGTGATTGCAAGGTGGAGGTGGTCGAGCGCATGGATAGTGGCATTGCATACGCGTCCCACAGGGAATTGGTGGTTCGTAAACCGTACGCCCGCATGCACAGACAAGCTACAAGAAAATTTTGTGAGCACAACACAACAGGTGATAGACTATGAGATAATTCACCTCTTCGAACGAACTTTGCAGACAAGGTGGACAGATACCTTTATGATCCCTCCGTTCACATCGATGGTTCCCCAAGAAAGCATCTTGCCACAGACAAGATCACATTCATGCAACCCGCCTTGCTCCTCGCCAATACCATGGCTATCATCGACAACGCCACGTCTTTTGCCCTTCTTGCCAACATTCATGGCTAGCGACGCGAGCGGACAGCAGAGCCTCCTGCACTGATGTCGGCCGCACGCACGCAGAGCCTGGCACTGCTTATCGCATAGAATCTCCTTCTCCGGCAGACCCGCAGCAGAAGACGAATGCACCTCATAGCACGACAGGCTCTTCGTCGTCGCTCCACATCTACACGGCCGGACGATCTGACGGTGCATGGCGGCAAGGCCGTTATGACACTTTGCGGTGCACGGTGCGAGCATGCCAAGTGGGGTTTGGAGCAGACGGAGTCGCAGGTGGGATGGGGTCGGAACAGTCCAGACGAGCAGGGAATGTGTATTGTGACATGTCGGCAGTAGGAGATGGCGCGATTGTGTTTTTGCCGCAAGGGCAATGGTGATGTTTGACGGCGAGCGAGGGCAGGTGGCGGGTGTCGATGACGGTGGATGGCAAGACTTTTGGCATCGATGTTTGCCGCAATCGAAGGGCCTAATATATCGAATGAGCGAAGAATAGAGGATGATAAACGCGAAACGCACCTCTCACAAATCCTGTCACAACCGAACCTCCCTATCCACGGTTTCTCGCCTTCAACGAAACATTGAACGTCTTCGCCTTCTCCACAACCCACTACCTTCTGCTCCTTTCCGCACCAACACGTCACCAACTCTGTTAATTGGCATTTACCGCAATCGCCATCGTGACAAATTTTATCGCAGGTATGTTTGCCGCAACTCAGTGGACGCCCGCATGCTTGACCACATGACAGATTGCGAACACCATTTCCCCTCACGTCGATTCCACATCGGAAAGTCAGAACGTTCTTCTTGGGCATAGCAGGGGAGTCGGGTCGTAACTTGACATGGTGGACAAGGACCTGGATGGCATTGGAGAGGGCAAGGGTGCCCGCACCCACTTTCTCGTGGACGAGAACATGAATTGCCGCACGAATGAGGGGTAGACAACCGCGGAGGTTTGGGTTCAGGGGTTGAGTTACAGAAACACCTGTACGAAGAAAGTATGAATATATGGCGCGGATATAAAAAGTTCGTGGAGCACGTACCAATAACCAGAAGGAATAGCTTCTCGTTTCGCTTGACAGCCAGGACATCGCCAATCGCCTTTCTTGTCCTCCCCTCGTGCTCTCCATGCCTCTGCCACCTCCTTGACACTTTTGTCCGCCCACGAACGAATACACCTCACATGAAAGGAGGTCCAGCAGTATTGTTGCACCTGAGTTTCGCTGGATATCACGAGCGGAATGGACGGCGAACACGACCATATGGCCTGCTCGGGACGAATGGAGGAAAAGCAAATCGGGCAATCGGGATATGGAGGAGTACTTAGGCCGCGAATAAGACTTGAAGTCAGATCATCTCCTTGAGGAAGATCCTTTCCTATCCGTTTCGTTCGGGGTTTGCTGGTAGGAGCACTCGACGTCGATGCCGAGTCAGGCTGCGTAAGTCCAGCACCAAAATTGGCCCCTCTACGCTTCCTGGTGGTGGTCCAGCACCGTCTACGATAGCCGAAGCAGATGGTAGCTTCCTTCGTCTCGCGTTCCGAGGTTGAGACCCATCTCTCTTGCTGTCATTACCTGCACCCGCGGTCGATGTACTCGCGTCATTGGATGTCGCAGGTGGCCTTGCACGTCTAGGTGGCCGCGTCTGCGATGCGGTGCTGCCAGCAGCACTATCCTTCGCGTGGGGACCTCGTTTCTGCCTTGTATTTCTCCGTTTCTCGGGCTCTCCTGTTGATGTGGCGTCGTTCAAAGGAGTAGGAGGAGAAGTTTCCAATGAAACACTGTGCGTTTCCATAAAATCTAGAGCTCTAGTAAGCGAAAAAGCAAAGGTAAAGGTAAAGCCTAAGGTATGGTAAAAGTTAGGATCCAAAGATCCTAGTTATCAAAATCTTCAAAGGCAGCTGACTAAGCTTTGATAGTAAAATACCTGCGTCTTGACTCAGTTCCAATCCATATGCGCGGACGCCGCCGAGTCATAACGAGTCCTTCTAGTCCTTCTACGACCCTCATGAAATGACTCACATTATTGCAAATGACGCCGGCCAGTGGGATACAGCTTCCAGGAACAAGTGCTCGCAAAACGAATTATTCGGACAGCTGTCATCTCGTCTCAGGACACGCCTAACCAAAATTGCAATCTTCGAGTCGCTCTCAGTATTCAAATATTCAAGCCTAGGTTTTCGGTATCCTCTGAAATGAAATCCACTTGGATACCTGTTGAGAAGATAGACTTGAATTGGGGAGGTGTGTACTTGAGTACTACAGTCTACAGTCATTCCAATCACTGGGCATGCGCATTGTGCTCAGCCGCAGATCTTTCAATAAGACGCCACGCATCATGTCGCATATGTAACCTCTGAGAGATGTGCAGGACTCCATCCTACTTTGCATCTCCCTTGGACATCAAGGAGTAGATCTACTCGACCCTTCCCTCGTAAATGAGATTCACGACGAATCTTCGCAATGTCAAGGAGACCATACTTCAAGCTTCAAGTCTCAAGACAACGCTGTGTTCGTAATCCATTGACTGAATCGTGGTGTGCAGCCCTCTGGTTTTGTATTGAGGTATGGTCTTTTCGGCATCGAGTTCTCTCTAGATCGTTCAACTGCAAGCGTCCAAAGGACACGCCTCTATTTTATCACCGCCCTCGAACCTCGGACTTTGTAACACGTAAGTTCTCGGCCCTTCTTGCAGTACTTCCTTTGCTACGTCTACGGTTCTAAGTAAAGCTTTTCCTCGTGCAAGAGAGTCGCACAATACCATGGTCCGATTTGCCGTGAGGGCCCACCCACGATTCAGCCAAAATAATATCCCTCGTACCTCCAGACTCACGTCTTCAATCTCGAGGCGGTAGTTTGTTGACTACTCTCTTGACTCCTGGAACAGGAAGCACTTCATCTTGCCAATATCTAGCATGTGCAATCTCCAGTTCTCTGTTCGATGAGCCTTCTTTTAGTCATCGCTCCTCCCCTCCGCTTTCTCCGCCTGTATCATTAAGAAGCCGCAGCAGAAATTAGCGGGCCATGGTTTCCAATACGTCATACGGAGTAAGTCATAGGGGTCTTTATATAGTCGTTACAACTCACATGCTTGCGCAAGCATTGACGTACTACGCAGCGTACCAGCAGAAAACGAACACCCAAAGGTCTCCCAACCTCTATGCCTTATGACAGCGAACGGCTATTCGTTGACCTTATTTTCCGCTCCAGCAATAAATACGCCAGCTGGGATCCGGAGGTTGTGGTGAAAGCAGGAGATTATGGACGAATCACGACAGGAAAGACAGGATGGGCTTTTTGGAGAAAAAGTCGAGGCACGTTTCTGCGGAAGGGAACATCTATAAGGAAGGTATAGCACAAGAATACGATATTCCGGAGCCTGAAGAACATGGCGTCAGTTCAAGCGAAGGAGTAACGTGGATCACTTCAAAGAACGCCAGTCAGGTGGACTTTGATATGGATATTTCAGGGTGAGTTTCGATGAGTTTTTTTGAGTATCTAACGTCCAACTGCCATACTTTCGTTTAGACAGACGCCTATATTCGCTGAGTGCAATGTCAAAGCTGCATTCAAATTCAATTCTGGCCGCGGCGCAATACTAGCCATGGACAACGACACAATCTCCACAATCAATCCCCCTGGAAAGCTCAGGCGCTTATTGGACGAAAAAAGGATACCCAAAGGCTCTGTCATCGTATCTGAGGTCCACCAGTGCTCCTCCTATGCGCGTTACCTTTCAACAGAGGGCAGCACCACAATCCTCATGGGTCTTAGCGTCGAGGCGCCTGCCGGCAATATCGCATCAGCCAACTTGGATGCAAAGTGGATGCACAGCGCAAGCGCCGGGAATTTCAAGATGAAGGTTAACAAAGACGGAAAGAGGGACTTCTACCCGCTGTTCAGACTCGTCTCGTTGGTGGAGAACGGTGTCTCGAAGGGCCTCAGAGGAGAGCTGGACGAAGACCCACCTCTACCCGATGCTGAGCCACCTTGGGCCCCGATGGAAGGCGAGGCATTTGATCTCGAAGCCTCAGAGGGTCCCTCAAACAGGTGAGACCTGAAACTTCAATAATTGAGCGTAATTCATTCAGAGAAACTCACGCATGCATAGCGCTACAAAAATATTCGCGAGAAGGGTCTTCAGAATCCCCTTCATATTTATGAAGAGCTCGAAGTAGATACTTCGAAGCGAGTTGCGTATTTCGATGCAACTACCTGGCAAGGGCCAGCATTGACAGAACACCCAATGCACGAACAGTCATGCCGTCAGACTTCAGATTAATGTGTTAAGAGTCTAATTTCCAGTAACTACGTATTTACCTACCTTAAACCCATGGCGTAATCCCGAGTACTTAATATTATTACGATTAGGAATGATTTTATATTTTTCCAAGGACTGCCGAGGCCAGGCTCTTAATAAACGTGGAGGTCGTAGCAGAGTAACTACTGACAACAGTCAATCATTTACTGCAAGCTGGAAACGCCTTGACGCTTGAGAGCTAGATAAAGAAGAGAAGGCACAATGTTCGTAAGTTTCTCACAAACAATGAAACCGTACAAGCGGTGACATACTTTTGGGAATGTTTGGCCTGATAGCTTGAGCCCAGACAGTCTGAAACGCGCTGAAAATATTGCCGTCAGTCAATGAGGCTTTCATACAGGGCGAAGGGATACCTACTTAGGTCCACCCATATCATTGACCTGTCCAGGTTCCAGACTGCCGGTGTCAGGTCCACAGCAAGGCGAGTTGGTTCCCCAGACTGCACGTAAAACGATCAGCTATGGCATTCCAATTAAATTCTCTGTTAAAACCTTCCAACTCACTCGGTCCAGCGGCCCAAATCGCCCATCCGATGTAGACGTCGTTGGCAGACAGGTAACTCAGCATGTCGTCGATGAACTGCACGTTTCATCCAGATGACGTTAGACGGGGAGGCAAGGAAAGGGTGAGGCTAAAAACATGCACGAACCTGGAAGCAGTTCTGGTTATTGCCTCCGCCGAATTCGCTTACTACGGCTCTATAAGGAAGTCGTCAGAAAGGTGTACGGAAATTGGTATAAGAGAGATCTGACTTCAAGTTATTTTGTTGCAGCCATGTCGTCAAGGCCGCGAGATTCGATGGGCCTGGGGCGTACAGAAAATAAATTAAACGTGTGCGACAGACATTCTACGGATAGAAACTAACCGGGTTGCGTGCAGTTGTCGTGGCTGCCTGAGAAATCGATATCTATTAACAAGGACAGTGTCTTTCAGGGGTCTGTTTGTTTAAGATCCATCCGTAATGGCTTACCCAAGTACTGTTAAATAATATTCAGATAACCAAGAGAGTTAAAAAAACGTAATACGTACCTCGTGAATGTCGATGGCAGTATTTTTCAAGGGATCCCTCAGCTGATTCAGGAACTCGCTGGAAGGTGCATCTCCGGCGGCTCCAGTGGTTTGGGTGAAAGAATGTCCACCTGTGAAGCCATTTCCTGGAGCCAGGATGAGCTGCGGGGCCCCAGCGAGACGAATGCCGTCAATAGCAGCTTGGTTATTCGTCAGAATGAGGTCAGTAGGCTGGAGAACAGCGATGTCATAAGCTTGAGATATGTATATGAAGGGGCGTTGCATCATTCTTACCATATCATGAGGTTCGTTGTTGATCCCAAATACGACCTTCGGGTTCTTAGCAAAGCGAGACGCGAGTTCGAACCAGAACTCTCCGAATTGCTTCGTTGTCGCCGCTGTGGGGTCAGTGGTGTTGCCAATGACCTAATAACATGCGATTGTGTCAGGTGGCTTACGGCGTCAAAGAGGTGGCAAGATACTCACGCTTCCGGAATTTGGTTGTTGGGACGGATCACTGCACGAATTAATGATCATCAATGTCAAATCCAAATGTCAAAGAGGCTTAAAGCCTTAGACAAGTTGAAGGAAATTGTTCTCACTTGTAGCGCATATAGTTGTGGGGGTCAATCAGAGCATATGCGCCTTTTGTTTCGGTGATGTAATTGATGGCATTAGCGTATTCACTAAAGTACTGGAGAGAGTCAACATGTCGTCGCTCGTCTGAAAGCAATTTCAACTTACTGTTTCGTTGAATCTGGCTCCAAGGCCGAATGAAAGCGGGCATAGCCGTTCCATTAAGAACGTCACTCGGAAGAAATTGATTTTCTCTTGGTCGACGAAAATGTCGACCGTGCTCTGTTTTTCAGTGTCAGTACATCTCAGTGATAACGCATTAAGCTGAGATATTGGTACCTTATTGATGAAAGCAAAGTCTTGGCCAAAGCGTCCCGGAAGACCAAATCCAGGCTGTCCTGGGGCGAAAACGCCGAATTCACCACCCGACTAATTTTGCATTGAGTGGGAGATTTTAGGCGGGTGACATGCATGAGACTCACCTCGTTTACCCCCGCAAAAATGATCTTTCCCAACGCTGTGGTAGTGAAAGAGACGAGTGTAGCCAAAGATCCCAAAAACATTTTGCAAGACGAGTATGATGTTAATCTCCTCTAGTCGGATAGGCCTTGGGGTTGACAACTTGCAATCATCGAGCTTTTATGTGGAGTCCGTGAGCGAAATATCCCAAAATTATGCATTGTATGTGTCGCTCAAAGAATGATGAAGAACCTATTAAGGCTCCTAGTTTGGGTCGGAATTATCTCGGTCGAGGTTGTCTACACAGCGCGGGGTTGACATAGGAATCCAATTGAAGGTCTCTGGCTCCTCACAATTCTGTGTTCTGTTTCCCACAGCTTCGAATAAGCGGTTGTAGGTGTGGTCAGCAGCTTCGCTGCATGAGGCGGGATGTGCTGGCAAACACGATCGGCAGCTTTGCGACAAAATTGGACCGAGCAAGCCAGTATTTATAACGCAAAAGGGGCCAGGAGCGAGTTGAATAGCGAGTGCATTGGATCGCACATGATCATGATGCAGATCAGGAGTAAGAAGTAATCGTGAGAGGGTGGGTGGTCATAAGGCCTAAGGCCTTGCAGAGCAATGTCGAAGACGCGCTACAACGGCTGCCAGCGTTGAGAGAAGTTCGGAGTCAAATTTGGGTTGCAAAAGTACCGGGACCGCAGTGACTGCAGTGGTGAAAAATATGATACCGTCCTTTTGTAGGATATCGACTATTCTTGGAGCACTATGAGAAATATAATGGTAAAACGTTTGAGAGTACAAACTCACCGTGGGCCTTGATTGCCAGCGGTTCAGCATAGGAATGAGGATCGCCATTGGCAGAAAAAAATTATCCCGAAGGCGAACTCCTTACTCGCGTAGTGTTGAGAGAAAGCGCATAGAAAGAATGATAAAGCGACTTGTATATCGCAGAGAAGTGTATTTGAACTACATAGAATGAATTACCAGCAGATAATATCATTGGTCGTTGTCGTTGTCAGTGAAGAGCCTGGGCTCGTGGACACAATGATTGAAACTCAAATTCAAGCGCCGACGCTGCAGACACCGCTCGGCCGAGAATGTCCACCTCGACTAAGTACTAGCGCAGACCTTATGGACGCGTCTGGCGCAGTCTATTTCCTCTTCCCAAATCACGACAATTCAAACCCTGAGGTCGTTCAGGCAGGGATGACGACGCCAAACGATGCTCTGTCCGTGGATGCACCCAAGTGATCCCAGATGGCTCCAATAACAAGATGTGCGACGTTTGTCGCGGTCGACACCGAATATACGCGAGCACTAAAAGAGCGAAGAGGAAGTTAGAAAAGGCGGCCATCGCCACCTCGGAGCAGCGGACACGGGAAACGAATCCACGTTATTCGTCTACGAAAGCACCACCAGTCGATGGTGTCTTGCCAGCCTGCATTGGCAGCAACGGACAATTTAGATGGCCAAACTTTGCCCCAGGTATGTTCAATTTGCTTGCCTCGTGTTTCGCCGATATGGAAATGTATGCTTGACGTGGTGTACATGGGGATGCCAGAATGCCTCCAAGGTGCTTTAGGGAGGTGCATTCATGGTGTTGCTTCGAAGAAAGAGAGAGAGTTCTCAGAACAGGTTTCTCTGCATATATGCGCGAAGTTCTTGGACCTGGTCGTTGATGAATTCGACTACGCCTCTTTCTACTTCCCTGTTCTTTGTCTCTTTTTTTTTTTTCCATCGCAATATATTGCTTTCTACACGAGAATTGACAGATTTCCAGGAAATTTCGTTATCCGACTTGAATTCTCAGCAAACGTCCTTTACAGCAGAATCTCCTATGTCCTCTTCACCACTATTAACCACCACTTGGAATCACGCCATCGACCCCTGTTTGATCGCAACAGAAGCAACCGAATCGCTTCTCATCATATCCTTCCTACAAACCCTCATGCGACAAACTCGAGTTCCGAGCTGGCGAATGCATTGACGCTGCCGCCGCCTCGTCAACAGGTGCTGCCGGAGCAAGTACAAATGCAACAGGAAGACAAACCGGAACAACAATCTGACCAACAATTCATGTCCGACAACCAGCTCTCTCAGGTGTCAAGTAATCAAGACGCTGCTCTGGGCGGATTGCTAGATGCGTCTGCACCGAGTCGATTTTGTTCTGTCAAGGGATGCAAGGCGATCATTCCAGGTATGGGCTATCATTGCGAAGATTTATGCGACAGCATCTCATCACATTTGTAGGTTCATACGAGTTCAAGATGTGTCCACCCTGCCGTACGCGGTATCGGGCCTATGGCAATACGAAAAGGGCAAAGTGGAAGTCTGAGCGCGAGGTGTTCGAGCGTGAAATGACTGCTCTACGGGCACAGGAGGATGAAAGAAGGAAAGAAAAGGGATTGGGGGTAAGTGCCTCCGTTCGTTTTCCCAGTGCAAAGCTCATCTGACCTTGGTGTAATTAACAGCCACTTGCCGATAATCCGGAAGAACTGCGCGCATGGGAGCTATCGGTCATCGACGAGCAAATAATTCTACCCTCCGTTGTGAACCCTCCGCCCATGAGTTCGCTCGACCCCCCGATGGCCGTGGGTAGTATGACCTTTGGCGACCATATCGCGGCAGGCGTATATCTTCCACCGACCGGCTCGATAGACACCCCACACTCCATTTCACCATACCCGCCCCTCAATGACCCCTTGTTGGCTGCGACGGCCGCGCCCCTCCCAGCGCGCATGTGCACTGTGTCGCATTGCCACAAGTTATTGCCGGGTTATTATCGGTACAAACGCTGCGAGCAGCACCGGCTGCAGAATCGGCACCATAGCCAGTTGAAGCGCGTTAGGGAGAAGGAGATCAAGTCCGTTGGGCCGGAGGAGGGCGCGCAGCCGCTGGATATTCCTCCGGAAATGAACGAGCATGAGATGAAGGCTGAAGGCAGTATTAATGCGACTTTGGCCAAGCTGAAGGCGAAGGGCTATCAGTGGATAAAGAAGGGGAGGAACGGGAGGAAAGAGAGGAAGGATAAAGGGACGAAGAAGATCAAACCGAATGAACAGAAGGATGAGGCTCCTGCAGAACCAGAGACATCTGCAATTGGTGACGGGGCTGAGACTAAGCCAAGCGACAGCGAAGAAAGGCCAGCTGTGAAAACCCCAAAGGTGAATAACATAACAAACCTTATCCACCATCGCGTCCATCTAATTCTGTTTCTTTTCATGTTTTTCAGACCCAGAAACGCTCGAAATACTCCTGTGCGACGACCGACTGCCACAACCTCCTGAACCCAGGTGTGAGATGGCGGACATGCGAGGAGTGCAGGACAACGGAGCGTAAACGCAAGTTCCAAGTGCGAATGGAGCTGAAAGCGGCGGAGAATGTGTATCGGAAGGGCATCGCAGAGACGCTGAACACTGCGAGGAAGGCAGAGGAGGAACAGGCCGCTGCAGTTGCAAGTGGAAGTGGATCTAGGGGGTCTGCAGCTCCGACAGATCGAGCGGAGAGTGGTGCAGTGGCCAGCGGAAGTGGATCAGCGGGTACTCCGACTCCTTCACATCTGGGCGAGGGTGCCTCTGTCGCGAGCGGAAGTGGGTCTGGAAGCGTGCCAGTCCCTGCAGATCAACCACAAGAAGCTTCAGCGATGGATGTCGACGCAGATGCCGATGCCGATGGAGAGGCTGAGAGCGATCATGAAGACGACGAATATCACGTTGCAGCACTTCTCACTACTGAAGATGCTGCTGAACCCAGCACGAGCATGATTCAAGCTCAAGAACGGCCACTCGTTTGGAAGGCACGGAAGCCAGGTACGCCGCCGGTCTGGTCTACGGGAGTTTCGAAGTTTCGCGTCCAGCTTCCGCCCACTCCTCCGCCGCCTCCAACAGCGGAAGAGTTGATGAAGCTCGACGACCCGGTAGCTTTTGGCGCTTTCAAGCCCACGACGACCCCTTCTGCCATTGGCCGAATCCTCGCGCGTAACCCGCTAATCTCTGTTGATGCGTTCTCTGAAATTTTGGAGGCGCGGGGCTCGAAGGTTCGTTGCCGTGATTACTTTTTGTTTGTTTTCGAGACTTAACCCTGTTTTGCAGCCGACCTCAGAATGCACTACGCCTCAGGCCGAGGCCACGACGACCAAGTCTGTTCCGACGCCAACTATTCCGACCTCAGCTCCTTTTGTGTATAGAGCGCCAGAGAAAAGGAAAACGCCAAGTGACCCGGTCGCAGGAACATGGTCATTAGTAACAGCCAACCAAACTCATCCGCTTCCAACCCTCCGATTTCGGCTCTACCATCGACGTCATTTTCGGCACCTTATGGACTTCCGACATCTTATCCCTCTTATCCTTATTACATACCACAATACACCATGGCGTCTTACCCCTATTCCTCTGTCGGTCGTCCAACCTCGACGGAGAACGGGTCATCACTACTAAACCCATCGTCCTCGATTCGCCGCCAGCGACAATGCCTGCCAACTTTTATCCATATCCTTACCCTCCTCAGACATATGGATATCCTGCTCCGGGAATGCCATATCTGCCTCCGCCTATATGAGTGCCGCGTATGGGCAGACCCCTGGCCAACAAACTTACCCGATTTCCTACAGCACCGAGTGCTCCTGGATATTCTTACTATATGCCTGCCTCTATTTCATCTGCGCCGCCGCCGGTTCCTCCCGTCCCTCCTCGCGAACGTCTTGAGCCTGTTAAACTACCCGCTGAAAAACGTAGCTATTATCGAGATCGACCTGGCAACTCCGAGAACCGACAGTACCTAATGTAAGTATTTTATTCCTCATATTCATGGTTTTTGCGCTGAAATTTCACTGGAAAGAAGCGAAGAAAGCGAGTCAAAACGACTCCGGAACATCCGGAGAAGCAAATTGGTCCAACGCAAGTCATATCGAAGTCACAAGCCACGGAAAAGGACAAAACGGCGGATATTCCTGCCCCTGCAGCGGCCAGTGAAGCATTGCCAGCGACAAATATACCCCCTATTTCCGAAAGTTCAACCATGAATCTGCAGAATGGGACAGAGACTGCAGGACAAGTCCAACCTGGCGAATCTGGCAGCGCTCAGCTGGCTATAGTACGCAACCATCTAAATTGCTGTTAATTCGTGCTCATTACGTAATCAAGCAGCGCGAATGTGGGACCAAGACCTGTCATCGAAGTATTCCGCCTGATGTCGCTGGTATTATCTGCGCAAAGTGCAAGTTACGGTTCAAGAAGCGTCAGGCAAAGGCAAAGCAAAAGTTCAAACTTGAGCCACGACAGTTTCTTCCGAGCAAGACCTCTAGTGGGAAGGAAGGTCAGACCACTTAGTGACTCTTTTTTTCCGGAGGGACACACTTGGGTAATCTTATCATGTTTGTGAGTTCTTTTGTATTGTCGGCGCAAATGCGTAATGCTGAACCTGTCCGACTGCAGGCTATAATTGTTAGATTATTTGCTGTTTATTCATTATTTTAATGCACCTAGCCCAACCTGTTTGTTTGTTTGCCTCGTGATGACGGCTCCCTCTCGGCCTTTACTTCATTTACTTTTCATCTATCAATCTTTAGAGTCCATGCCGTCCCGTCAAGGCTCAGCAACGTGTTTTACGGGCGTCTCCTGAGCATCAAAGTAATAACAGCTCTCAGGCCTTTCGACGTTTCCTCTTGCAATACAACATGGCCTTACGAGTTAGCGTCATCGACGATACTGAATCTGGCAAAGAATTCGAGAGGATCAGGCAGAACTTCACGACCAACGTCGTAGGTCCGAATGTACCTGGTATGATTTTGTGCTCTATCTCGTTGAAAATGTCTTCACGTTATCGGTCATGTCAGCGAACGTTACAGATACCCAAGCCGCTTTTCAAGAACTCCAGACTGAGCTTCACAACTTCTTAGCCCAATATGTCGACAAAGTCATAGCCCTGCAAGGGCGTATCTCCAATAACCTGGCGGCAAATGGCTCCAACGATACAGCTCCTGAAGGTCGAGGAATAGGTACGCTGAACATATCAAATTAACAGTTTTTCTTATAGATCCTTCCTCTGTCTAGTCGCTCCTACATCCGACAGAACCTCGTCACGCATCTCAAATACAGAACCTCAAACCGTAGCTGATGATGGTTTTTCTAGCCATGCGAAACCATATCCTCCGACAAGACTCGCAAAGGTCCCCGTGGACGCCCATCTGCATGACCTGCACGCGTTTTTGAACACCCACTTGGACAATATACATCGCCTTCAGAGTTTGACACATTCTCCTAAGCGTTTGACACATTCTCCACAGGAGGAGCACGGAACCGACAGTGGTACGTCGCTGCCACCGCTTCTAAGTCGAGGCGCTTTAAGTGACTTCGAACAGATGGCAATACAAAAAAGCGTGAAGACTTCACCCAACGGTTCAGTATACTGATTGTCACAGTATGTCTCAACTTGCGTTTCTGTATCAGGCTTAGTGTGTTTATTTATCTCATTCCACAGTCGACCTTCACAGCTGTACTGATTGTGACTTTTCTGTCCTTGGTCATCGCCATCATTGGGCCAAAACACCGAACACCATTCAGTATTGGCATGCTCTTCTCATTCCTGGCTCTTGCCTTACACCTCGGCAGCATCCTTCTTGCAGGACGGGGCATAGCAATTACCACTCAAGCTGATGCCAAACATGAAGGCGAGTATTCGAGATTTTACCTCGGATTCTGCGAACAACTTCAATTCATGGCCGCCCTATTGTTCATCATATCGATCACCATAATGACGTTCTTTATCTTCACTTCTCTGGCTTTCCCTTTGGTTCTTCTATTCCTTTCAGTAGTTGGGGCGTTGATCGTATTCTCGAGTGCATACTGGGAGGTACCCATCACATTCCGAAATCTCAAGTACTTGGCAAAGAATATTCGACATATCAAGTCAGCGATCGAGATCATCAAGTACAATCGGAAAGCTACAACCGTCAATCGCTTCTGACTCCAGTGAAGCACCTAGAACAACTTCCACGCCGCCGCTCACACCTTGTCGGCCTGTAGATGATCATTCACTAAAGAGTCAATGTATTATTTAATAACATTTGTATGATATATAAATTGAAGGTCGAACTCGTTGCCACTACTGAGTAGCGTCGAGCGACTGCGATAAGATTTGGGTGCTACATCTGAGGGGAGAAGAAAATCCATAGCACAAGGGTCAAAGAAAGATAAACAGCCATTCCATCGTTGGGGTTCGGTCATACATCGATACAAAGGAAGGGAAGGTCGTAGCGATCATAAAATACATAAAGCTCATACAGAAATCTTTCTTACTGCTTGTTCGATGAGGTTATCGCCTGACTGAATCTCTCCCGAAGAAGACTGATCCACGACCCTCTGCTCTATAGGGGGCCTCGTAAGAGAACCAAGCAAGAACCAAATCCTGTAAGTTGTTAGTGCGAATAAAAAAGGATCCTTTAGAAGTTACAGATACCTTTTGAGTTCCAAAAACCAGGAGGGCGAGAAGGGGGACTTTGAACGCAAGATTGAGCTTCTTCCGCCATAGGTGTGACTCGAAACAACTTACATGTTGCAAGAACGAGATCGAATGCTAATATATCGACATTTGCAATAGTAAACACCATTGCGATTCTAAAAACCGGAAAGAAGTTAATCATCTTTCGTCATATTCATCAAGAGAGTTGGGCCCATACACCAATGTTGCAAACCCAATGACGGTAAAGGCCACGCCGCGGATTGTGGTTGCAGTTGACTGAGGATTAGATTTGAGGATACGCATTCTTCTGTACAACCGGGTGACTAATAAACCTGTATGAGAAATCGATGGAACAGAATTCAATATGGGCCAATCCAATTTCAATGCCATCACGGTACCTTGGATGACGATTATCAGCATGGATACACCAGCGACGACAGAGAATGATACCCGTGACCTTGGAGAGAATACAGATAAGTGTAGGCTAGGCGAAATGGGTAGTAAACCAATAGTTGTAATTACCATGAAGAATTTGACGAATTACAATACGTTCCCTGGAGGTTTTTCTGCAAACTCCCTGGATTCTCTGTGTAATACTGAAAAGAAGTAATTATGTCAGAGAGATCTCATGCTCGTGCGAAAAAGCACATACAAGCGCCACTCCAATAAATAATACAAGCAAAATCGTGTAGGGCCCCATGACCAACTGTCCAGATCAGTACCTTCTTCATCCAATAATAATAGAACGAGCTTACCAGGCAGGAAGTCAATAAGTTAATATTCTTAGGTCGTTCTGTTATTGAGTCGGGAAGGCTCAAAAGAATCTGACGGTCGGATAACGATAATCGATAATTGCTTGTGAGGATGGGGAAATGCTCACCTGCACGAGTAGTGCCAATGTCGTGGATGCCGTACTACGATATTTTGACATAAATATGACCCAACAGATTCACGATAGAGATGAACGCACGTCGGGGGCATCGAGTAAATAAGAGCCGCTTGCACATAACAGAGAGAATAGATCGGAGTTCGTGTAGTTTGTTGTCCGGCAAGAAAGAGCATTGAATAAGAGATTGAAGACAGCACCCAAGAGGCGCAGAAGCTATACCACGTCGCAAGCCGCTTCACCTTCCGAGACACTGTTGCGGTTATCAGAACGAGAACCATCCCAATGCCCCCGATGAGATTGAGCGCAATAAATGCATGCACGGCAGATATGTTAATTGCAGGTGACTGGGCGTCATCTAGGTCGTTACTACATGTGAGCCATTTACATTCGAGTCAAGTAACTCCTTACGCACCATTAGCCTGCAGGCGGTAGGTCATTGTCCTATCTTCAAGGTGACCACTCGTCAATGTTCAGTGAAGAAGAACGGCGCTGCAATTGGCATCCAGTCGCTTCTGCGGAGAGAGTCAATGAGGGGGGAGAACAAGAGGCGATGTGTCGTCTTGGAAGCTTACATTTGAGTATCTTCTAAGATGCAGTCAGTGATATGTCGCACCTTGCGGACACTGACGGACACCATCCAAGATCGGGAGTGATCATCAGTAGAAGACGCAGTGTCGGTACATCATCCAAAGGTCTAATGATAGTACAGACTCTGGGTTAGAAGCCATCATGTCAAGCAACGATCATGTGCACTGAGCGCATTGCCACGGACGTCGATTTTCATTTGGAAGCAAAAAAAAGTTAATTCCTTTTTAAAGCATATGATACGCGTACATCTATGTTTTCATTAATTCCCCATACATCTTAACAACCCTGACACTCACGATTTAATTGAGTAGCTGGGTTGGATGGAGTAAAGCAGAGTAAAACGAACGGATCTTTGGTAAAATATAGCCGATACATAGTGTTGGTTTGTTCGCGGTGCTGGAACATATTTTTGGTCTAATTTGATGGGGTGATGAAGGAAACCTGAAGGAAGTGTCGAGTGATGGTCGAATACTGACAAAGGGTGATTAGCCAATTATGTCCATTCTCACAGTATGTTCGATGTGTTCAACGAACCAATACGCCTGCGCTATAAATAGACCGACGGGCTGCGGGGGGCTGCGTATATCAGACGGCGTCAACAAGGAGACATGTCAAGATAGGTAAGAAACATGCATACTGAGCCAAGGCGTCAAGAAAGATAGCCTGAATCTTAATGTTATACTTACCAAAAAAAAATAACGAGAGCAAGAAACCCTAAAACATGCCAGCATTTCAAAAATGTAAAAACGAGGTTGCTTCATTTGGAATGGGATGCGGGCTCGATGGGCGCGACAAGGATGGCCTCCCGGATGCCGAAGGGCGCCGGATGGATGGAGCAATCTGCGAGGAGGTGGAATCCACAGTGGTGAAGGTCAATATCGTTTGTTCCGGGAAAGGGGCCGGTGGTCGGGGGCGTTTCCAACACATCCACCCGGCTAATAGGTCCTAGAAAGTCTGTGAGCAGATGGGGACGAAAGTGTATCGATTACAAATTCGCAAACCATCTGAGTTCCGAATGTGAGGGCTGCGGCAGGAGGCACTATCGTCACTGATGAGTTGCACTAGTATGAAAAGATCAAGAATGCGAGACTTACAAACCGCGATGAGTACGTCGAATTGGACGCCTCTGGTTCGAGTAACGGCAAAAACAATGCCTATGCTATTATTATATTAAGATTAGGGCCCGGATCGATGCCAACCGACATACCTTATAGCTCCGAAGCCGAGGATCGTAAAGACAAAGATACGAATAGCCATCCCCAAGGATTGGCTAAAAATATTTACGATTGCCCGGTTGCGATACAAGAGTGCACCGATCGTGACTGAGCTGGTTGTCACTGATCGGTCTTAGCGCCAAAGAAACGGGCTTACATTCCACTGCAAGAATACCTGTGCACCCAACGGTCACCCCAATCGCCGTAATTTTGGGTCTGAAGACATGAATTTGGTCAACAACAGGAAGACGGACATAACGAGAGAGATCATACATTGCACTGTCTTGAATTACGCAATAAGTATGGTTCGGAGACATGGAAACTTGTTGCTCATGCAAAATTCCGAACTAAAATTGGATTCTTGAGACAGGAACGACATTGCAAATGCGCATTTCGCTCACCGCAAGGACTCCTACGAAAATTCCCGTCCAAATAACCCATGGCAGCGTTACGAGCTGTGTATGGTGATCAACTTGGTGGTTTTCCATCGTAGAATTGAGATTACACACCACGTTGATGAATGTAGGGTAGGACTTCTTCTTCATCGCTGATGGCGATAGAGCAGCGAGCACATTCAAGAGCAACTAGAAAGCTATCGTCAAAAATGGGTAAAATTGCGTACATAGTAACCAACATGAATCGTTAAACCTAGTGAAGCACCCAATTCCCTGATTTTCGTGAGCTAATATCAGAGCTGAGACGGGTGTAAACGTACAAAAATGGGACCGCATAGATGAGGGCCGCTTGAATTGTGCAAAGAATTCGGTCTGGACGCTTATATTGTTGCCCTGCAAACAGAAGGAGAGAATAGGCAAGTCCAAATACGATCCACGAAATGCAAAAGCTGAAGAAAATTGGATGGCGTTTGGCACTGCGGAATATACATGCTGAAAGGACGATAAGCGCAAAGAGGACAGCGCCTGTAAGTTGCAGAGCAAGGAATGTGTCCACGAAAGCAATATTCTGGTCTGCAGGGGAATCATCGGTAAAAGTTTGATTTGAAATGTTGAGATGGAACATACCAGAAACCATTGTCACCTCCAGATGTCGCAGAACTGATCTGCCAATTGATGAAAAGAATGCAGTAAGGCAGCTGCAAAGAAAAGATGAATAAAAGAGTAGAAACAAAAACCGCAGACAGTGAGAGAAGAAAGAAACCTAAGACAACTGTCATTCAAGTCCAGACTCTGAAGACAATCCCACTACAGTCGCATGGTTCTCTCTATGCCCAGCAAGGACGGAGAGGGGCTTGCGAAGAACTAAAAAAAAGCTATTGACAGATTGATGAGAAACCTCGCAACCATATCACGACGTCGTGCCCATGTCCTGTGAATCCCACCCTCCTAGAGCGGCGCCATGCAAGAGGGCCCTCGAGAAAGACAATGGCTTGAGAAGTATGATAAGGATGCTAACGGCGCCTTGGCGCCAGACCCCGACTCCGTTTACACTTTTCTTCTTCCAGAAATCTCAGCCTTATTCATCTTTCACAACATCTACAGCTATCTAGTATTCCTCCATGCGCAATTTTATTATTAATAATCTTTCTTGTTCGTAGGTTGTTTTGTCTTTGTTGCGCTTCGTTTTTGGTTGGGAGAGACGGGAGTAAGGCTCCAACCATATAGTATACATATAGGGCCGCGGGTCTATATATACGGATACAGTATATTATACGGTATATACTCTATATATACGGTTATATTGTTTTTCTATATGGTATCACAGGTGATGCACTGTAATTTAACTTTCAGATATTCCACTGTACCCCTACCCACTCAATTAGTAAGTCCTAATGTCTGAAAGGTTCAAAAATTCTTTCAAAACACCTCAGTTTGTCACTTGTGCAAAGTTGACGGTGGCCACCCGGCTCACTCTGCCGATCATCCGAAGGGTCCAAGGGTAATGAGACTGCTAAAGATGCCAAGATTTCAGGCGCAAAATCTGAGATAAGGTGTACTGAAATGTTTTGAGAGGAAACAATGAGGTTCAAGGAGAAGATTCCGAAGGGAAAACACATATTTAAGAAAACTGTATAGGGTAACCATATACATATATTTACCGTACAGTATAGGAACCTTCTCCAGGCCTATACGTATACCGATATGGATATGGTATATACCGTATATATATGGTATACTATATGGTACGGTTGGAGCCTTAGGTCACGGGAGATACATTTCGAATTTACTTCAAGCAGGATTGTGTTTGGACATCAACCATTGAGGAATTTCATTGGCTAACCACGCAAAATTTTCAACGCTTTGACCAGCATCAGAATTTTGGCGAAAAAAGACTCTTCACGACAGAACAGCGCTTAAAACAGGAACTTTCCACGTCAGAGCACAGAAATTGAATAAATTGTGAGTGATGAGAAATTTGAAAGGTCGGAGCTACCCATTTCACATATGTCCTGGCCCCATTTGCTGATAAGTGTCATTTTTTAGAGGGTAAGATGACAGCTGAGATCATCCTGAAACCAGGAAGTGCACGATTGGGACGTCAAGAAATATTCAACATATAGTTCAGGATGGTATAATGGATCATAAAATTTTGGGTATTGATTTATATTGTGGAGAAAGTCGTGAGATGGACAATGATAATCGTCGAGAACACGAGGTACTCTCGACAGCGACTTGTTGAGAAACATAGGATTGCGGCTATGAATACGGTGTCAAATGGGCTATCTTGCATAGGTTCAAATAACATCTCACGGAATTTTATCACAGCAAATAAGGTGGTTGAGGTTCACAGAAGTGATGTCTTCAAAGTCAGACAGTGAAACAATGATATATGAATTCAGGGCCTTCAGTCAGTGCACGATGGAAGTCTGGAAGAGGACCTGTTTAGCATGCGGCGCATTTGAATAAACTGATCGCTTACGCACGAGTTGTCTATTCAAGGGGCAGAAAGTGTCGCCTGGCAGTAACGGACGCGGCATCTGCCAAAAGCCTCACCTATGTAGCCTAGATATCCTATTGAATACCTGGTTGGGACAATGTTCCAGCTTTAAAATCGGGCTATGAAATGTCTTTTAAATTTTATTTGAGAAAGAAGGAAAGCAATGGTGGGGAAAGGAAACGATTGTCGATGGCGTTCATTGTCAATTGGAATTCGTAGGAACAAACAGATCACGAGCTCGATTATATAACTTTGATTTTCTCACGGCTTTACAAGCGTTTTGGCTGGGAGGCCGGACGTTTGTGAACGACAGAACCCTCCTGTCCTTCGGACAGAGTCGGGGATGTCTTGCATCGTGGACCGATATGGTCCAAACTTTTGCGGATGAGCCCTCAAAGCCCCATGGCAAGCGGTTCTTAGAGATCTGGTTCTTTACTGAACGAACACTGGGTTGACAGTACTTGAGCGGCGAAGCTTGACAACGAGCGCAGCATTTTCGCGCAATAAATATAATGCCCGACGCTGTTCAGATTTGAGGGTCAATGTTAGACGTCGACGGGTCACGGTAAGCATTACTATTAGACGTCAGACGTTGGACGTTCAACGTGGGCGTCGAAAATCAGGCGTTTTCGGATGTTCCCGGGCTACGGACTGCCTGCGGTAAAATTCGAGCGCAGTTTAAAACCGTTGAATGAAGCCAAACGAGTCAATATTATTATTAATATTAATGCGATAAACCTGGGAGAATCGCAGTATATCATCTCAGAGACGTATGGATTATAACTTAATGAAAGAGAGCAAAAGATACAAAGACTAGGCCGTAGGAGAAGAAAAGGAAGGACAGGCAATCCGGGAAAATTTTATCATGGTATCCACTGGATATCGCGTCTACAAAACGCATATGATACTGCCGTGAAAAGGAAGGCGATAAACGGTCGACGATGTTACATACAAAGATGATATGCCCGAGGCCTCGATTCGCCTGTTGACATCGTCTAAGACCTAAGAGGCATGAGGCGTAACTTGATCTGCTGTGGCAGCAGCAGCAGCCACGGGATGAGCGGGGGTAACTGCTGGCACGTCCTCTGTGATAGGATCCTCGTGTGGCGTTGGCTCTACGTCCAATGCCTTGATAGCGCTGCTGTCGGCTACCGCAGCGACGGAGTCTGCAAGAGCCAGCTCTTCTTCTTTTGTTACATCGGCAACAGCCTCCTGCGTCACAGGGGATGAGGTATCAACGGGTGTCGGATCAGCAGCTGGCGCTATGGGTGCCAACGTCACTGCTGCAGGTTCTGCAACCGGTACTGATATGTCTGATGTCGAAGGCGCAGCGGTAGATGGAAGGGGTATCTCAACAATCTCCTTTTCGGTCTTCAGGGTGGCTTCGTTCTCAACGGTAGGAGTAGGAACAGGAACTGCGGGTTCGACAATGGGTTCAGGTTCAGGTGCTGCCTCCCTAGCTACCTTCTCCTCTGACGTCGCCTCCTTCACTTCAGCTTGAACGTCTGTGTGCTTGTCAGCGACAAGCGCTGAAGATTCCGGAGTAGCTGGTGGTGGAGCTACTTCAGCTTCTGGCGCCAGAGCAGGTTCCTCGGCGGCAGGTTCGTGTAATGTCGTTTCCTCTGAATGAGTGGGTTCGATAGTCGGCTCTTCATCAACCTTCTCCTCTACAGCCGTGGGAACCACAGTTGGTGCGTCCTCGCCAGTGTTCCCCGGTTTCTCTGTCTCCGCAGGTGGTTTCTCCAATTCTAGCGCAGGAGCCGGCTCAGCTAAGGCTGGCGAGGCCTCAGAGACGGGGTTCGCGACTTCATTCTCTGCCGCTTTGGTCTCAGGTGTCGGCACGGCAGACGCTTCTTCGGCGAAAGAAACAGCAATCTCCTCGTCGGGGCTGAGCGAAATCTCGAATTGCGTCTCTGTCTCGCCTTCTGTCTCCATATCGGCTTCCTCGCCTCCTTGCTCTGTCTCTATCGAGGGTCTGGCTGTCTTGGGTCCTTCATGTTCATCCTCAGCTTCCAACTCGCCCGCTCTCGCTTTCGCCGCCAACTCGTCCGCCACCGCACTAGCCTCGGCGTCCGCGAACACCATCGTATCGGTCCTATTCCGTCCAAATCGCGACCTCGAACTTGATGTCGGACTCTCGCCAATGCCTCCATTCCCAGTGCCTTCAGTCAGGCCAGGCGGATTGGGGCTCCTCGAGCGACCGATGCCAAGCTGCTGCTGCTGTTGGAGCTGTCTCTGCGCAATGGCAGCGGGCAAAAGTCGATGATCTTCTTCTCTAAGCTGGGGTGGGTAGTGTTGTCTGCTATCGCCATAGCCACGAGGAGAGTGGTCTCGCTCACTACCGGAACCCGAGTCCTCTCCAGTGAACTGGGCGGAAGGGATGACCAGGAACTCGGCAGGTACCAAGTCAAACTTGGCGGTAAGGGCGAGGAACCGAGCGTACAATGAGGACTCGGCCTCAGCTTGTTCGAAAGCTTCACGATGGTGGAAATAAGCATGAGCGAATATACGCCCGAGACGTCGTGCAAGAGAAGAGAAATGTCGGTGGGAGGTTTGTGGAATTTGAAGCCTGAAAAAAAAATTCAATATAAGACTGAAGAAAGGCGGACTGGCAGTATAGGGGTTTACGTACCGTGAGGGGAAGGTACGCGGAGAATTTAGTAGGGCAGTGGCGCTATCCACGGTATGTAAGATGTAGTCAATTGCGCAGCATTGCTGGTTAAATCAATAATCAAGTCAGAATGTTGCATCCAAACCGTAAGAAATAAGGTAAAGGATAATCGCCCATGTAGAGACATGATCACAGCACAAATCTACGCTGAGTTTGTATAGCATGATCCAGTGCTAAACTCCCATATAAGAGTGGCAAGGAAGAGCATGGCTTCGCGTTTAGAGCGCGTCCATGTACGGGTTATGTCCATATGACAACAACGAAGTTGAATGGCTCAGCACAAAGAAACGTGTCCGCAATGTTCATGCGTATAGAAAGCAGGTCATGCACACACCTCCATAGCACCGTCGTTTCCGTGAGCGACACACAGATAGAGCCATTCGCCTGCCTTCATCTCTGGACATGAAGCACGCGTACATTCTTGTTGAAGCGTCGTAATCAGGGGATGAGACAAGTCCTGCGCCAGTCGTCTACGATTCAATTAGCCTCCTGTCACTTGTGGCACTAAGCCATAGAGCCGCCGCACCTCAGTTGTTCGTAAATCCAACATGCTTCATCCACCGTAACCTCGTTCTTCCCTTTCTCCGCGTCCTTGTCGCCTTCTTTCGCGCTTGCTGTGTGCTCTTCCTTGTCCTTATCACTAGCAGCGTCTTTGTCCTTGGATGACGAGCCGGGCAGAGAGACAATAGCATCCACGTCGTGCACGTCAAGGCGAATGAGCAAGGAGATGTATTCTTGCAGTTGGAAGGCGCTGTCAAGCGAGGCGAGAGAAGGAAGGTTCTTCACGGGGTAGAAAGTAGAGATGCGCGAGCCGCGAAGAGGCCTTTGAATAACGGCAGCCATGGTCGAGGATGTCGAACAGGTCGAGTCGGTCGTCTCGTTCGGTGTCCAAGAATTGACACAGAAATGGATGGAATTTACTATTGTTTAACTTTTTCACTTTATTTGGCGAACTATTTGGGGAAAATTAAGTTTATTACATAAGTTGTTATCTGGTTGACGTGACTTCATTCCCTTCATCACCGCCATTCACATTATGGACGGGGACCTTTGAGGTGGGTCCATTTCACTAAATCTAAACATACCTTCTGACAATCGTTAAGCTATAGAACGATTCAATTGTCATGCAAGTCATTTATTTAATCGAACGGATACATTCTGAAAATGTGATAGATGAGAAAATAGCTCGACATGCAATCGACATGTCCAGGGAGGCTTCAGAAAAGGCTGATTATGAAGCTATGCATATGTGCGTGAATTGGAAATGAGACCCAAAACTAGCTGAAGATAATATCTGCGGTGCGAATGGAACCGTCCTCAATTAGAGTGGGATAACTGCGGACGGTACCGATCTTGCGAAAGACATTTTTACCGACCTCGTTGGCAATCACCCAACGTTTGACATCCGACACTGGGTTAGAGGACACGTCGAAAACCCAACACTTTGTCGCTGCAGGCGGAATCGATCGGTGAGTCCACGCCAGGCAGACCATCGGCGCATTTTGGCCCTCGACACGCACAGCAAGGACTGTCCTATCCCATCCTGCAACACCCGCAGCATATGCGAGCTTCCTTCTGAGATCTGTCTTCTCGAAGATATAGAAACAGTCACTCAAGGAGGGTGCGGACAACGCTCTGTCTAGCGCACGTTGCGATTCCTTGACCTCGCCGGGCGGCACGCCATCTGACGCCGCCAAACCGTCCTTCAGATGCTGGACAATCGGGTCGGTATTAAACCCCTTCGCTTTGAGGAGCCAGGTGCAGGCGAACAGCTTGTTATTCTCTCCTCCTCCGTCTCCGAGACTGGCACTTGTTCCAACGGCCTGACCTACAACTCTCACCGAGATCTCTAAACCAGCTGGAGTGATTGCGATCCTGCCGCCGTTGCGATGGTTCAAAGTCTCTGGGTAAGAGGCGATTGCGTCTGCCCTTCGATGGAGCGCTGTGATCTCCGGTATCCACCTTTCTCCCTCTGCCGCCTCTTCTGGGTCGGGGTTCATCAGGTCATGCAGAAGCGGCCAGACTTTTCCGGACGAGACCACCTTGCGTAGCGTCTCTTTCCACATCTCCTCGAGGGACGCAGTTGGGCGGGTGGAGTCGTCGGGCGATGTCTGGATTGGAACCATTTCAGCGCCGTTCAACAATCCATACAGCCCAAGCAACCGATCAATCTGGACCGTGCAACTCTTGTCTCTTGTCTGAGCGGCGAGCGTGATGAGGTCGACATGTCCGTTCTGCTCGAGATCTTCTTTCAAGTCCCAACCCAACTTCTCTGGTCTCCAGTTCTTCGTGATGACCGTCTCGTCGTAGAGATGGATGTAATCGTAGTGCCTCCCTCCGGGCGGTTGGGTCAACGAGCCATTCCGCAATATCTTGTGATACCAATCGAGAAGGTGTCGCAAGCGGCCGATATGGAGTTCTTGGCCATCCAGGAGGACGTGTCGCTTCGGTAGCAGAAGTTCCTGGAACGTCCACATTCTCCAAAACCACTGGTCGCTCATAATCGTGTCGACCGACGCAATGTTTTCCCAGATACGAAAAGCGTTTTCGCCCACGGGCGCGTCAGTTTCGATGATAGTGGAGTAGAGGTCCATGAGCTGACTGTACTTCGTGGAGAAGTTGATATAATCTTGCGGGACAACCAAGCATGCGACTGCTCCCCTGTAATACTGACCCATCTTAGGTATCTCCGTCTTCTTCTCCTGGTCTGCTTCAACGGACTTGTCCTGGTTAATGCAGAGAATATCCATCCACAGCCATTTGACGTTTTCTCGCTTGCAGTAGCTTAGGATGGCGTCCCACTTGGCCTTATTTGTGATAGGGACAGGCCATTCAACGCTAGGCAGCGACATTAAGTGCTTTGCATCGCCCCAAACCTGTGACACCACAAGATATTCCGGAGCAACGCCATTCGTCTCACTCAGGTAGGTTTCTGCATCCTTGAGACATTCGTTCTCGCAATCGAACAGCCGCAATGGAGCTATCGATCTACGCAAAATGTCAATACGAAAACCAGTGTGATTCGACAAAACTTCTTACTCTGTGGCGTTATTCTGGCTCGGCACAACTTTGTCACTCGTATGTGCACCATCTTCGGTGTTGCTTGGTACCAATGCCGCCTCTCCAACTCTCCAAACCGGGCCGCTCTTTGGTAGGGACCAAATTTCGAATAGATCATTCGTTTTGTAGCTCTGATCGGTCCAACGTATAGTGTCCCAGGAAGCATTCCGAACTTCGCGCGACGAAATGCGTGGCATGGAGTGGTAGATATCGAGGATAAGAGGTTTTCGGCGCATGGGGGGCAACAAATAATGCAGGATCCACCTGATGACCTTCTTTATCATAAAGAGATGTGGGTGGGGCAGAAAGCAGCCTAAGCCGAAGCGTAAGGAGTTGGAGAAAGAGGAGTATGCTCTGTCAGATATATACATATAACTGGCGCCCATTCTATGCGACAGGCGACAGGGAGCCTGTCAATGTCATGCCTTGCCTCGCCTTCAAAGTTAATTTGACGCTGGGAAACTGAAGCACAGATCTTACATAGCGTCGACGACTGCAGTAGGCAATAATAGTTGAACCCCACCCCGTGTGGCAAAAGGGGAATGAGCGTGGTATGAATGTGCTAGTTGAGGTTTCGGTACGTGTCGGGACGTTCAAGCTTCAGGAATCTTCTCGATATCGATTTGCAAGTGGTTAGAGGTTATTAGACCACAAGACTTCTCGAAAACATATCCTCATTCTACTCCTACATTTGAAACGGGATTCTAGAAGCTAGATTACGAAAACAAGGAATGCAGCGCAGCTCCACTCATGTATCTTTGCCCACGCCAGTGCCGTCACCCATACAATAGAAAGAGATTGCATTTGGATTCCTTTGGACGTTGACAGGCAGCTTGCTTGGATGAAGCACACACGTATTTGGATACTTTTTCATGGACTATCATTAGCCGCTCCGCAATTGAGACGTGAATAGCTATAATTGAGACCTCCGAGTTGGATCGCATGTCAGAGAAAACGTTATCAATATCACCACCGATTGGAGCCCACATTAACGGCTGAAATGCAATGCGATGATAGAAGGACACTAGGCCGCAGTCCAGTGTCGCGAGAAGGGTCAAGGAGGACAGGCGTCAATTAAACAGAACTGAGAAATACCATGCTGGAGACTCACGGCCATGAAACAGCATGTTCGCCCCGACTCGCAGGTGGCCATTAAACTGCGGGTAGGCCGGGATAAACCCGACAAGGGGTGTGAGCTTTGAAGACTATAAAGGAAAGATTGCCGTCTGGGCGCCAATAGCAGCTTGCAAAATCCTATCTGAGCCAAAAATACATTTCGGGGTTTTTGTCCGGACGCCTTCTGCTCCATTGTGTCCCAAAAGGACCTAGGTTGAGGCTGAAATTATTGGGCGATCTGTCAGGACATAGAATCCAGGTCATCTGCGAGCGCTAAAAGTTCTTAAAATTGAAAATCAATCAGAGACTGGTGATCGATCAGTACTACAACTGTTGACAGTAGACCTCAATGCAGACCACGGACGCTGACAGGATTTTGATTACCCTATAGACCTTCAGATAAGAATGACATCGGTAATGTGCGTAGGGTTGTTGCCCATTACGATGGGATGACTGCGCACAGTGCCGATCTTCTGAAATTTACCAGGTCCGACCTGATTTGCGACGATCCAACGTTTCACGACCGAATTTGGGTCTGAACTCACATCCAAGACCCAGCATTCCCACTTCTTCGGGGGGATAGATCGGTGTGTCCACGCCAGGCTCACGATTGGCGCCGCATTACCCTCGGTTTGCACGGCGAGGACGGTCCTGTCCCATCCAGCGACACCCGGAGCGTACGCGAGTTTCCTTCGGAGTTTCGTGCGCTCGATTTCAGAAAAGCATTCGGTGAGGGACGGCGCGGACAACGCCGTATCTAAGGCGTGATGCGACTCCTCGACTTGCCCTGGTAGCACGCCATCGGACATCGCCAACCCGTCCTTCAGGTGCTGGACAATCGGGTCGGTATTAAACCCCTTCGCTTTGAGGAGCCAGGTGCAGGCGACAGCTTGTTGTTCTCCCCTCCTCCGTCTCCAAGACTGACGCTTGTTCCGATGACCCGACCTACAACTCGCACTGAGATCCTAATCCGGCTGCAGAGATTGTGATCCTGCCGCTGTTGCGATGGTTCAAAGTGTCTGGATGAGCATCGATTGCGTCGCCCCTTCGATGGAGCGCTGTGATCTCCGGCATCCACTTTTCTCCTTCTGCCGCCTCTTCTGGGTCGAGGTTCATTAAGTCGTGCAGAAGCGGCCAGACTTTTCCGGACGATACTACCTTGCGAAGCGTCCTCTTCCACATCGTGTCAAGTGCTGCAGTAGGGATGGCGGATGGGACGGCGATCGGCTGGATTGGAACCTTCTCGTCTTCACTAAGCATTCCGTACAGCCCAAGCAGCTTGTCTACTTGGAACCTGCATTTCTTGTCCCTTGTCTGCGTAACAAGCGTTATGAGATCGACGTGGCCGTCCTGTTCCAAGTTCGTCTTCAAATCCCAGCCCAGCTTTTCTGGTCTCCAATTCTTTGTGACCACCATTTCCTTCTCTGGGTGAACGAAGTCGTATTCTCTCCCACCGGCAGGCTTCGTTAGAGAGCCATTCCTCAATATCTTGTGGTACCAGTCCAGGATTCGTCGTAAACGACCGAACTCTAGTTGTTGACCGTCCAACAGAACGTGTTTCTTCGGCATCATCAGCTCCTGGAACGTCCACATCCTCCAGAACCATTGGTCGTCCATAATGGCGTCGACCAGCGCAATATTTCCCAGATGCGAACGGCGTTATCTTGGATCGACACATTGGTATCAATAATAGTGGCTAAGAGGTCCATGAGTTGCTTGTATGTCGCGGAGAAACTGGTAAATTGTTCCGGCACGACTAAGCATGCTGTCGCACCCCGATAATATCCTCCCATTATCGAAATCTCTGCACCTTTCTCCTCGTCTATTTCCTCTAACTCGCGGGATTGATTGATGCACAGGATGTCGAGCCACATCCATTTAACGTGTTCCCTTCTGCAGAACTCCAAGATAGCCTCCAATTTTGTGTTATCCGAGATGGGGACAAGCCATGGGACGGTAGGTACTGTCAGATATTCCTTGATATCTCCCCAGACATGCGATACCATATGGTAGGGCGGAATGAGATTGTCTGTCTCGCGAAGGTATGTTTCTCGATCTTTCAGAATCCCGGTTTCGCAGTCGAACAGTCGCCGGGGGGCCGCAGAGCTAATTCTAAACGTGAATATCAGAATCAGCCATTCGGAGGGGTTCTGAGAGATCGTCTTACTCGATTCCACCGACTTGGCTCACAGCCGCCCACTCATCTACATTGATAACTGCCTCCGATACGCCTGGCTGCCTTGCCTCAATCTGCCATGACTGGGAGTCAAAGGTTTGGGGCCAGATCTCCAATATGTCCACCGTGCCCTTTGAGGTATCGACCCACCGAACGTTGCTCAGCGCGGTCCTCGATACATCGTCGCGGGTCAAAATTGGCTTGGAGAAGTATACATCCAATGAGAGCCCTTGTTGCTCTGGGGCGCTGATATCCTCCGCAGCGCTCGCCATGGTTGTTCTGCAGACACGTATGACTGAGGTTGAAAACTAGAGAAGGGGCCTTGGGCCGGTAAGGCATCGATGGCACTATCGCAGATTGCCGCCATAAGGTGAATGTGTTGTAGGGCATCATGATGCTGTGGTCCGGCCGGTGCTTCTCGTGGTTCTGAACCTGGTTCATGTAGCAGCTAGCTCTCCTCGAATGTTATTTAATAGCCCCGGCGCGCTCGAGTCCGGCCTCTTCCGGTCACACGCAACCGTAAGACTCTTCCAAATATTCCCAGTACCTCTGTCTCGTAGCTCCAAGTTGATTTCCTCATACCCCTCTGGCATCGTAAGTGCCCAGTCTGCTTGATAAGGTCGCTCACCCTCTATTAGGGGCTTCGCTAGCCGTTCTCTCCTTTTCTCGGATGGAGGCGGGCTAGAGGCGATGGGGAATTTGGTGGATATGGGCGAGAGCGATGTCTTCGATGTATGTTTCGTCATAAAAGTCAGTCCAACTCTGCGATATCGAATCGGAATAACCCACTGACCTGCCTTTTCCACTTCTTCGGCACTCCAACGTGACGACGGCCAACTAGTCACCAGGATCATTCGCTTGAAGATATTGGTATCTGATTTTGTGCCATTCTTCGTGTCCTTCCATCATCAAGTACTTTGCCGATTTTCTTTGAGAGTGTCGGCGGATGCAGTTCGCGATGGCGAGATTTCTCCGTCTGATGGTTGTGGTATTTGAAGAACTTGTAGTTTTCAGACTGCACGCGTAAGCCATGTGAGTGTGTCGAGCCGTAGTGTGTACATTGCCAGCTCATCGATTTGAACTTGCTTTTACAGCGTATTGCGTTTATCTCGGACCCCTCAATGTCACCAGACATGACGTTCAGGCCCGAGAGAACGCACTTTCAGTGGTGGCCAACTTTAACCTCGCAGATTCGCGTCGATGATAGCCTCGAGGTACGAAGCCGACGTGACCCGCACGGGTTCTTGGTGCATAAGTCCAAATCTCACGACTTGAAACTTCGAATTCTTTTCAACCTCGGGGCCCTCTCAAGAATGCCGACCTTTAGGCTTTACCAACATGGCGAACTTGTTCAGGACCTTCTAAATACCGACCTTTTGTCCCTTCCCAGTGGTTCGAATCTGCTCGCCCTTCTCTCTGCCCCTTCCTCAACTCTGAACCATGCGTCGAATTGTGTTGAGCAATATCCAGCTGCTGCGTGTTACCAACCGTCGGGACTCTGTGGGTATTGACAGCCTTTCAAGCGCTGCTCCCCCATGTTACACATCACAGAGGGACGAAACATCCTCGGTCGCCACCATGGAATGCATTCCTATCACGAACGACTACGATGAAGATGAGTACGAGGACCAGGGGTCCATGTCGATGCATTCATGCCCTGAAGTCGTACCCGACGTCGGAGCCTTACCTTCGCCCTACTCGACGGAAGACCTTGGTTTAACCGTTGACCATCAGGTCGAGGAGCAAACGCACCCGTCACTCTCATCGGTGACTACGCACAGCCAAAGCTGTAGCCATGTATACACCCATATGCACAGTCAATGCACGAGTTCTACTCCACCTCTTACGAGCGACACTCAACATTCGTCGACCCCGACTCGCAGCAGTGGATTCTCCAACCCGCAACCAACAAGCCCATACTCTTATCACCCTCCCACTAGATACGCAAGGCACTCTTCTACGCCTACGAGCCCCTACGTGTCGTATCGGGGTTTACCTCGGACATCAGAACCGTCCTCGCCACGAATATTGTATCATCACCCCCCTCTATCACAACCCGCGGGCATAGAACGTCTGACATATCGTCATGACAAGACCAACTATGAGGTCTACCACGACGCCAACGACGAGCTGTTCAGTGATGACGAACAAGCAACTCAAGTTCAGTCACCACCTATGGATAGCACGGCCACGTTTCTGCCAGAAGGTACCAGCTCCCCGACCCCTCATCTCCTGTTCCGCTCCCAACCAGATCTGACCTCCGTTTCCCATCAACACCCCGACACAACACGAACAGCGAGGTCACCAAGTTCTCCTCAAATTCATTCACAACCAACGCTGAGTCGTGCAACGAATTACGTCTCCCTTTCCCGCAAGAGCACTCTCAAAAAATTGGCCTTCTTTCGAAAGCCAGCGATGTCGTCATCCATCACGGGGAAATTCACCATTGATCCGGGCCTCTACATCCCCGCTGCGCTCCTCAAAGCCGTCGAATCGCCCAGCAAAATCCTTCCGGATATTCTCCCAGAACGTATAGATACAACAAAACTGTCTTCCAAAGTCCCTTTCATCGGCGACCTGGGCGGGACGAAACCGCGCAAAAAGAATTTGTTCTTGGAAGTCGAGAATGGTGGGATTGACGTGGACGTACATCTGGTTCCTTCTCCAGAGACACCGGTTCGGCGCTTGACTACCACTGCATCACCAGTAATGCACGTCGCCCCAACGAACGTACTAACATCGCCAACGAGGCTCTCCTTGGATAAGCACTATCTTTCAGAAGAGGCATATGGTCGGCCGAGTCTGAGCCAGAGGCAAAGCGGCCGTCGTTCGGTGGATGTCCAAGCCTATCCTCCCCCGCCTATGCGGAAATATGCCCCTTCTACTCCGTCGCCAACATTGATTGATTTGCGATTGACGGAGATAAAAGCCAGTAAAGCGCGAGGTTCTTCCGGGACAAAAAAGGGAAAACAGTTCCCCTTGATAGCGCGCATCGTGAGTGACCCTTGCTTTTATTCTCTCTTACCCTCTCTGAGTGTTCGCCGATACGTTAGCACGCCCCAAATCCACGACCGCCCTTTCATCTCCTTGCATCAACGATCGATGTTCCCGCTTCTGCGACCTCAAACCATCAGACTTCAAACGCCAACGACAAGCCCAGTCCACCTCTGAACCACACATCGCCCACTCGACCCGTTTCCTCTCTCTCTAGATCGCCTCTGACCCTGCATCTCCCGCCAACCTTCCGAGGGCCGTTGACGGTGCACATCGCCGCGGGCAACATCGATACGCACGTCCGCCTCTCGAAAGGGCTGACTGACGCATCAGTCGTCCTGACTGAGAGCGCCTTCTCTCGAGGGTATTTCGTTGGAAAATTGTCTGTGTTCGGTGAGAGAGAGGATTTGGGAGCTGATTGGATGTTCATGAGCGACGATGATGGACTTAGAACGCCCGTGCAAGAGGTCCCTCGCTCGATGCGCAGGGGAGAGTTCCACCACGATGGATTGGCGGAGATGAACCATGAGCGGCAGGAAGGTGATGTCGATGACGCGGATCGTGCCGCTGGTGCAGACATGCGTAAGAACATGGACTTGGAAAATCAAGAAGATGAGGAATGGAACGGGGACAAAATCGACGTCTTCGTGGGTAACGGCAAGGTGTATCTCCAGTTTCTGGGAGAAGATGATCCATTTGGCAGGAAAGGACGGTTTTGGAACAAACTAAGAGTGCGTTGGAACCGTGGATCTGGTGCCGGGCTCGGCATAGACGGATTAGATTAGATGGTACAGCGGATTACTGTGGGTACTGTACAGTCCGATCGCCCTACAGAATACACATCGATCCTTGCTCCCGACTTCCATCGCGCTTGAGTCCTTCGTCTCGTTTGCCGTCTCCAGCGTCCGAATCGCTGACAAGGACGCGCAGCTGCGCGAGGTGGCGTAGTATCAGGTGAGAACATCTTCAAACGGACATGTATATTAGACGAGAGCATTCTTGATTTGCCAAATCCATGATCGAAATCCATGGAGTTCATAGAGTTGATGTAGTCACGAGATCCTGGGGTGAGAAGCACGTGATCGCGAACGCGTCAAACGCGTCTACTTAAGTCCTAGCAAAATACCCTCTAGTCACATTCACCGCCCGCTTTTTGTACAATGTAATGAATATTTCATTAACAGTTATATATATACATGTTTTGTACAAAGAAATGTGGCGAAAAGCTAGGATCGCGCCTGGAATAGATGGCGCGATTCAAGTAGCGCAGGCGGCTCCACCTTCCAGCAACTTTCCCTTCCTCGATGCCAGCACTGGGTCATCCCCTCACTTGTTGCCCTTCTCCACCGGCGTGGGCTGCAGCGGCGCCGTCATTGCGGCGTCTCGGAACTTGATGGTCGTTGTTGTGATGTCCTTCTGCGCTGGGGTGTCCGTTGTTGGGGTTGTCATAGGAACAGGTGTGCTATAGCTCCTTCACCGTAGCTCCACTTCCCTGAGTACGATGGGCGGCGAGGTCATCGATGCACAAGGATGTGGGTCAAGGTGCGGGTCGACCACCGAACACCCTTCGACCTGCACCCCAACACTCCGCCTACGCTGCGAGACCTCCTTCCGACTCATGGCAGTCCCCCTCAAGCCAGTTCGTCGCCTCCTCGCATTGTTGCTCACGTAAAACATGGGTGCCGAGCTGGGAGACGTCGGGGTCTGGGAATTATTGGACATGGCGGTGGAGCGGCAGGAGGTGGGGATGCGGCTGAGTGGTGGTCGAGTCGGCGCAAATTGATGTAAGCATGCAATCTCTCGCATGCAGCTGCTGTATAGAGGAGGGGGCATAGGTGGGCGGTGGACCTCCTGGTGGCGGTGTTGGTTAGTGGCTGACAGGCAGGGACAGCGATGGCGCCTGCATTGACCAATCTGCGTGGTGGGGATGTTCAGTCTCCCTGCATGCGGTGTGAGCACGGAGGCGGCAAGGGTCGGTGGGTCGGCAAGCAGGTGTGGTGGTGGTGGGGTGGTGGTTGGAGGCTTGCAGGCGGTGTTCGTCTTCGATGCGTTCCTCCCGCGTATACGGTATGACGTCGCTCAGACGCATGTATTTCCAGAACGTCCATTGGACCTTCTTTAGATTCTTTCTGTAGGCGGGGGTGAATGGGTGGAAGGAGAAAAGTGGAAGGCGGCGAATCGAGTCATACAACTCGATTCACCACGCACCTGGTGGGTTGGCCTCACCGCCTGCCCTTATAGTCCCCAGTCGGCCGTTCGCTACCGTGAGTTTGGGACAGAGCGAGGCAAGGACGGGGAGCGGCAGAGGACGAGGAGCAGAGGACGCGACTGGGCGGGGCGCGTCACGGTTGTTTTGAAGTTGTTTGGCGGCAGCGGCGATGACAAAGACGCCGCATGTGACTCCAGCAAGTCCATGGACTTCACGAGAAAAAATGATAAATATGGAGTTGGCTATACACGAATGTTCTGTATTAGACCATATTAGAGCCCTTCTTTCTTTCTTTGAAAGGCTCTGCGCATCGGACGATCGCCAATTCAAAACAAAGCCTACATGCAAGGCTAAAGTTTGTCCCCAAGTCATTTACGAGTTAGTAGTCCCCTGTTATATCTCGATCACAGATCTTGCACGTGCTTCGCCTTAAATAGTATGTGCTCGCCCCGCCACACGGAGGGCGCTCCGCAAGTGTCGGTCAGCGCCCGGCCATGCCTCCCGCTCCACAGGTCAGAAAAATTCTAACTCTGAGTTGCAGGGCACTAATTCACATACATAAAATACCAGAAAATTTGAGCACTATGGGACAACTGTTATTATTGATATTTAAAATATTAAACTTATTTCTCTACGTTTTTTCAAGATCCCAACGCGCCTAACCTTTCCGGAAAATTCATGAAATAAATTGTGTTTGGTGGAGAGGTGTGCTTCAACACACCATAAACGGAATTTTGATGTATTTCATGTTATTCTTGCACTTTGCAATTCTTTCCGCATGCAAGCAAGCCTGATTGAATCTCCGAGCTCAGACCATTATCTATATGCTTACTGACCACCGGGAGAGGTTTGAAAACTCATGTAAAGTCTGAATAAAATCGGCCAAAAAGGAATTCAAAGTTTATGTATTCTCAAATCGATGCAAGTTAAATTTACGTGGAGAAATGGCCCCATAAACATATTGGAGGCAAGTTTGCGGCAGTGCAGGGTACGTTGCAGTGGTATGCGGGCGGGAGGAGGGCGCGGGAATCGCTGGCTTCTCCCGAGATCCTGATCGAGTTATAACAGGGGACTCATCACTGGTCATTTACAACTTTCACAACCCATTTTTGACTCGAGTCGACATGTATGTATCCTCCGGTCGGCAATGTGTGATTGAACCTAACAAACATGAGGCAGACACGTTTGCTTGATGTGTCTCGCAAAGGCCCTCCTAGAAAAGAACGTCTTGCTATAAATGAGAACATACACTGCCTCCAAATCAGCGCAAGGCCTGTTGCTGACACTTGACCAGAAATTTTAAATGCACTGGTGTGACCGTCGATGACGCGTCTGACGGCCGGGCGCCTAAACGCACGCTGCTCAGGAGTTAGGGGCTCCCCAAGCACGCTTGCGCACGACATTTTCTTCTAGACGAGTCTGATTATTTAACTTCGTTTACTGAACAAGGCAAAGCCGAGGACAGGGCCCTTCGAGTCATGTGGAGGACATGATGGGATTCATCACGCATCAGGGCATCACAGGGCATCACCCACAAATAGCAAGTCAGGGATGTCGGAATCGCGTTCGCTCGCGACACGAGGCTTCCCTCACCTTCACCTTGTCGAGTCACCAGTACGGCCCATTCACCCAATATGCGATACAATAGCTTTTTCAAGCGAGCGCGTCGCTCAGCTTCACACACACACACGGCCGGCCACGCTTTGGACAAAGATGGTGCTTTGCGACTTCTAATTCTTGTTCGCGCTTTGAGTCAACTTTCACGCTTTGCGCAAACATGGTCCATTTAAAGCTTCGCCCCTCCTTGGTTTTGAGAAGCAGTTCTGTGTCTCCTCCAACCCCCTCGCCACTATACCAGAGCGCTATCCCATTACTTCGATGCTGTGAGTGGCTATGGTAGTCTTTGCTGTGTCATCAGTCTTGAGGCTTATGCCTATCCTTGGATTCAGACAATCACAGAACTTTTCTCGAGGCTTTTCCACGCCCAGCATTGACGCGAATTCTCGGCTCTATCAAGGGGCAGGTCTCAACGCATCGCAGATGCCTCCCGTTCGACTTGAACTAGTGTCCGCGATACAGAGCATAGGCTCTCAACATTCTTCGAGTTTAAAGGTAAGAGGACACTCCGTTCCAAGTTCTCAGAATGCTCAAAAATGGTTTCTTCTTACTTGCAGTCAACCTTCCCCACACAACCACTCATGCCGAACACTCCCACCTCCAGCCTCACCAGACTCAAAACATTGACCTCTGATTCAACCTCTACTTCGAGTACGAGGATTTCCGATTCCGACGAACGACGACTTATCACTGAAGAGTTGGATCGCTGCTCTTCTGTGAGAAAGATTCTGGCGAGAAACCTACGAGACTCTCTCGAAGAGGCTCAATCAGCCGGAGACTCCTTCCGAACTCAATTCGGCTCGCGGGAAGACAACACTGTCGTCTTCATAGAGGATAAACGTTTGTTCGTCAGAGCCAGGGAGACTATCCGCCGCTTGGAGAATTCCTAGTCAAGCGATTTTACCTGCTCGACTGTTATCCTCTGTTATCACGCATTTGTCGTGCGTCGAGTCTTCTTGAAGTTGATGGCTGTTGTTTATTCCATAATCCGCCCTGCTTTCCGAGTAAGGTGTTATTGTTCGCTTTTTGCATTACACATTTGTATATTTCTCGTCTCTGACCTTCTTGTATATCTTTACTATGGACGCCTACGTACCCCCGTAATTCGTAATGTATTGAATTGTATTGTAGTTTGTATACCAATCCTTACCATTTATCTTGTGTAAAGTCCTAAACTTGAGCTAATGGAACCCCGAGTCAACCGAATCCCCGAGTGCGAGCGCGTTGGCGGTCAATGCATCAGCGTGGTCTATTTTTAGCACTTGTCTCAGCCAGTGCACGGGACAAAATGTGGAAATCCCCTTTATTTCCCTTCACGATTCCTAGACCCAAGGCTTTCCAACAGCCTTTTGTACCATATCTCACTGCGCACACCATCCCAAATTTAATCTCCTCACAGCCATGGCAACCAAAAATATCCAAGAAGGCGACCGAGGTACGTCGTTGGGAATAGTAGTGCCAGACTTTCACCACAAGGACATTGTCTGACAAATGGACGAACGAACAGTGCAGTCGAGCAGTGAAATACAGGCCGAGGGAAAGCTCGACATTGCCTCCTCGGATAATCCTGCGGTCCAGGTCGCGCCAGAGCCTGAAGCTGACGTCGTTATGCACGCGAGTGAGCTGCCGAAAGCAAGCGAGGGACAGGAAGGCGCTGGAGAAAGCAAAGAAAAGGAACAGCAGAAAGAGGGCGAAATGGCGACGGGGAGGAAGCTCCCGAGGAAGGCGACCAGACAAAAGAGGGGAAACCCGCCGAAGCGGGCGAGAAGCGCGAGAGACCGACCGTAACGGAGGAAGGGGAGGACAAAGATAAGGCCAGTGCAGAGGAATTGGAGGAAGCAGAGAAAGAGACTGGGAAGGAGGTGAAGAAACCGAAGACCGGCGAGGAACATGGGACTGAAGAACACCATGAAGGCAAGAAGGCTGCTGCGCCAAAGAAACGACGCCACTCGAAGGCATCAGCTAAATCCAAGCCCAAGCCCGCCGCTGCGCCCGCTGAAGGCAAGCGTCCAGTTGGGCGCCCGAGGAAGGCTAGTACCGTGGCTGCCAAAGCTCAGGAAGCACCACAGGAAGGTCAGCAAGCGAAAGAGGTCGCCGAAGACCAGAAAATGGAAGAAGACACCATACCAGCTCATCACACACGTTCCAGGACGTAGCTCCTTAACAAGTTTGACCCAGTAAAGTCGATAAACGATGTTTCCCTGTAATATATGCTCTGATCAGATGTTAACCATGGTGAATGTTAATGTTAAACCCCAAAATACCCCAATTTCGGGTTTTCTATCCGTATGTTTCTCAAAAAAAATTGTGCGAACAGGATATGGGGCGTTAACGTTTTAACAATCAATCAATCGCATATAAAATATCGAGGCAACCAAGATAAAATTCTAAACCGAAATATGTGAGAACGAGTTGTACAAGAAAATGAACGAACGGACGAGACCGACATACTCGAGTACACGAATGGTATTAATATGTTGTGGTTGGCATATGCTAGATATACAGACTTGCGTTAAGCAGCAAGAGAAAGAAAAAAAGCAGTAATCGTAGAAGGAAAATAACTATGTAGGTAGGTAAGATCGGGGACGAACCCAGGGATATATGTGAGGGGGGTGAAAAGAGGAAGGGTCCAAGGGTTTAGTCGATTTTCTTAGGCTCTTCAGGTTTTCGCCGCTCAAGCACTTCAACCCACTTTCTGGGGAACCAGCCTTCGCGCCCTTCCCTTGTACGCCCCTTCCACCACTCACCATCCACCTCCATTCTTGGGTCGACCTCCGCGCCGGTGCGGGGATCAAGCTTGCCAGTAATGGCGACGATTTCATTTTCTTTGAGAGCAAGCTCAGTCGGGTTGGATGGTGTGAATGGGTAGACAGCACGGGCGAAAGTGAGAGCTGCAGGATCGAGAGGAGGTAATTGCCCTGGGAGGACGCCGCCGTTCGCGGCTGCCTGAGCCTGGGCACGCTCGTTGAGGATACGAACGAGCTTCGTCATTGCGTATGGGACTCCGAAGATGGCGAGGAGGAAGAAGATGAGGGGTTTCTTGCTCGCTTTTGGCTGTGGTGGTCCAACGGGTCCTTGCACCGGCCGTCCGTTGATGAACTCGCGGAATTCGTTGTTGAAATTCCCTGCTGGTCCGGTGCTTGTGCGGCCGGTTAGCAGCTCCTTCATCCATCGCAGGAGACCAAACAGCCCGAGCACGCTACCGAGTGCGTTTCGCAGCTGCCCAAATTGATCGACTACGCCGACCATGGCGAAGAAGGACGAATGCGTCGCCATGAATGTAGACTCGAGCATCTGAGCGACGCCTGTGAAAGTTTGTACGATGGAGTGCAGTAAGGCGAACGTGTGCTGCGTGGTTGATTCGAGAGTTTGCGTGAGCGATGGTGGTAGGGGATTTCCATCAGGTCCGACGGGAACGCCTCCAGGCCCCATCATACCACCCATGCCCATGCCCCCCATGCCATAACCGCCATAACCACCCATACCACCATAGGACCCCATGCCACCATATCCTCCATATGACCCCATGCCACCATAAGAGCCCATTCCGCCGTATCCGCCGTATGTTGACCCCAAACCTGACCCCAAACCACCATATGTGGATCCCAAACCACCATATGATCCGATACCGCCATAACCTGCACCATATGACCCAGCGCCTAGTCTAGAGTACGGCGAAGCCCCGTACGACGAATAAGGTGAGGCCATCGCAGTCGAAGGACTTGCAAAAGCCGCCGGTCTTTCTGGGATCGTTGGTTGAGATGATGGTGATGTAGTTGTCGATGTCGCTGACGTTACAGGCGCTGCCGGTGAAGGCACTGAGGTCGCTGTCGCTGCTGATACTCCGCCTCGTTCCCAAGGTTTTGGTGGAGATACCATGGTCTTGGGAGAAAAAAAGCTTAAAGTCGGGTGGAGGTTGTGGATGAAGAGGTCGTGTGACATGTGACTGGTGCTCGGTAATGTGATTACCGGTGAGATCGGATTCGCGTCACAACCTGACCAAGCCATGTTCAACAACTTGTTCTGCTTGTGTTCCGCACCGACAATCAGTATATTGAACTGGAAAATACTGACTATTCTTCCTTGTTAATCATGCTAAGCGTATAAACTCGCACCAAACTAATGATTTCAATAGGCAGCAACGTAGTCATCAACGGAAGCACATTCAACCACGTACATGGTAAGCGCACAGGCTTCGGACAAGGGCGCCTCCTAAACCACCCAAGCAAACTAAGCAGCAGGCTAATCGTATATTATACCAGGTATCGACCTTCTATACTCCAAAGTAGCTCCATGAGCACAACAAGGAGAATGTGCAATGGAATATGAACCTGCCACGGAATGCAGGGCGTCGTCCATTCGACGTCTGAAGAATTTTCCTTTTGAGGACCTGGCGTAACGGTGTCGAGCCTGCCTCATCGTCCATAGGTCAGTCTCTTTCTCCATTTTTTATCCTTGATATTTACCTGAAATTCTGGCTAGTTACCCATCTCAGGTTTCGGTCTGAGGATTGTATATGTAAAATACAACCTCAATCTGCAGGCGACATATGCGTGCCATTTCCACCCGCATCAATGTACGTTTCTCGGTTCCTGCGCATCTCATCTATTGCTTCGAATCTTCGTCGTTCGCTCCTTTGCCGTTGTTGGCCGTTCCTCCTCACACACATCCCTGTCATCCTCTTCCTCGTTAATCAGGCTGTTGTCTTCTTGTCTTCTTTCCTCCTTCGGTCTCTGCACGTCCAATCTGTTTACTGACATCATTACACCCGCAGACTATCGGCCTGAGACCAGCAAATCCGAGTCTTCAGGAACCCGTTTCGACCCTCCTACTCCTCCACAATCACCGTCTAAGGCATCGGGCTTTCATTATCATTGCACACGTCCAATGCCACTACATGAGCCAGCTCCTCGAACACCCATCGTTCCTTAGGACGAGACATTCGTTTTCGCGGCCTGCGACTCGAGGAAAAATATTTTGGGGATGAGAACGACGGAGGAAAGGTCGGAGATGGACTCCTCGGCTTCCTTTCATTGCCTCAGTGCGACCAGCAAGATCACTCCGGTGTAATATGTCTAGTTGTCGATGTATTACAGATCTAGGCAGAGGGTGGCGATTTCGGGTATGGAGTGCGAGAAGACTGGAATGGTGAGTTGCACATTGGGTGTTCAGATACATGTATAGAAAATCATGTAGATATTGAGCATACCGCATATACTTTTCTGAGATGTGTCGTCCACTGGTTGACTTCTTCGGCCAACTTGGTTAACTCTAAGAATTTAAATTCCTTTCAGCTTGCTTCCTTCTTGGAAAACGCGAGTTGGAAGGCAGCGTACCGCGATCGAAGTCAAAAGGCATATGACCTAGGTCGGATTTTGGGCGGAACAGGAGGCGGGGTATCTCAGAAGCTCGCAGTCTCTGTCAGAGTCAAGCTAGTCAAGCCTATTCAATGCCGCATATATGATTGGGGAGCTTAAACACTTACCGGTAGCGCTTACCCTTGTGTAAATTTAACGTCCAATTTCATTGACGCACATGACCCTCAAGCCAACACACGACAACAAGGCCTTTCCCAAGCCTTTCCTCCGATTGACAAACTTACGCTTCATCAAGGAGAAACTGTGGTCCCGTTCTTGTCCTTACATTGGACTCATACGTTAACCCAATTCGCATGTTTCCGAGAGGGGGAAACCTCCTCATCAATGGGGGTGTATTTAATCATATCGAGGGGAATATGAATACAGGCGCCCAGATTGCGGACAAGGGTCAGCCCATTATTGTCTCTCGAATACCATGCTAACCGCTCGGCTACACTAGGCATAGAACTTCTCAAATCCAAGGTAGTCCCAGGAGCATTCCATACCGCCGATGAAAACTACGATGCTCCCAAATGTCATCCAAACACCCGAGTCGCCATCCTCGACGAAATAATGGCATGGCTTGATGATGCCAACGACACTCGCCGTGCGATGTGGATGCGTGGTGCTGCTGGAGCTGGCAAGTCAGCGATAGCACGGACGATAGCACAGATGTGTGAGGAGCAAGGTCGAATGTCTTCGACTTTCTTCTTTTCAAGGACATCGGGCGATATCAGGCGAAGTGACGAGAAACACCTAGTGGCAACTCTCGTATACCAGATGATGGAACATATTCCGGAAACTCGAAATGATATTTCCACGGCAATGCTCAACAACGAGTTCATTTTCGATTTAGCACTGGATGTACAGATCGACAGACTCATCGTGGCTCCCCTTTCTCGCCTCTCTGAATTATCTTCCGCTCAAACTCTTCCCAAGATCATTATCATCGATGGTCTAGACGAGTGTCACCACAAAGCCGCGCAGGACGCCATTGTGAAGGGATTCGTGGCAGCCCTCGGGCGGATGGACCACAATTTCCCACATAAACTGCTCATTGCGAGTCGGCCTGAACAGAATATCCAGTCTGCGTTTGGCGATCGCGACCTTTCTCCCTTCCTCCGGGAACTACCACTAGACAACTCTTGGAAGCCCGATGATGATATTCGAACATTCCTTGTCGAAAACTTGGCCAAAATTAGAGACACGCATCCTCTCCGGAATGTCATTCCCGCAGATTGGCCTGCTCCCTGCGATATCGATAAACTCGTCGAGAAATCGTCCGGCCAATTTATCTATGCTGCTACAGTTAGCAAGTATATCAAATCGCCTCGGCAGCATCCCGTCGAGAGCTTGCGAATCATCGTCGAGCTTGTGAAAGATCCGAAAAATCGACCATACGCGGAACTCGATGCATTATACACCTATATTTTCGCAAGCACCGAGGATTCTGATCTCGTTCTCCAAATCCTCCGCGTTCACCTCATGTCGGTGGTAACACCCGTTGTGAAATTGCCAGTGAACGAGATTCACTTCATTGGGCGCTTGCTTAATCTCGGAGTGGGCAATGTCAAACTCGCTTTAACTGACCTTTCATCAATAGTGGAAATTCAAAGCTCGCAGGTCCAGTTCCTTCATGCCTCTCTTTCGGACTTCTTGCTAGATGAAACCCGTGCCGGAAGATTTTACGCTAATAGCAACGGTATTTGTGTCCCTCTTTTCCATCATTGCATCCTCTACATCGCAGAACGTAAGTGTTGGGACCAGATTTACAGCACAATTGACAAGCTTTCCATCTCCAGTACACGAATTTGACAAGGGCCACTCCTACGTTACGTTAGCCGATTTCGATGGTCCTGGACATTTCGCAGAGAGCATTCGAGAGGCTACGTCGGAAATTCATGACGCCTTTTCTGACTTCGATATGAAAGCTTCTTTAAAGGCTGCCTCCAAGTTACGAGGTATGCTTATACCCATGGCAAGTTTTCTCCGATTTATTTTACGGGAGGTATTTCTGTGTCATTTCTGTCCTGCTTGGTCAAACTCTTTTTTCATGCAGTTACTTTTCAGCACAAAAAATCATCCTCATTTCAAACACCCCATATCCCATTGAAGGGTGTCAGTCAACTTCAGGAATGGATATCGGATCAACTGCAAAAACTTCCATTAGACAGTCTAGACATTACCAGGTACGCTCTTAGAAGCTCCTCCGATGGGCCGGATTATCTAACACTTCCATGTTAACAACCACCTCGAAAGCGATACCTTTGCAAAGGTCCTCGACGATCCCGAACTGTGTTTCTATTGGTCTTTGATGTCTCGGCCAGAGCTCACTGCTTTCTTTTGCGACGTCAAATTATTAGGGGTATTGGCAATGAGTGGAAATAAATATGCATATGCGGCGCATTATTGTTGCCATTTTATATTTAACGCCTATTCAGTGTACGTCTGTCCAATTTCTCCTTAGCATTTGCGCTCACAGCCTGAGTTATTAGTGAAGAGGACGAGAAAGTCAGGGCGCACATTATGGATCTCTCTGCGAGATGCGCGCCCTACTTCCTTAAGAAGGCAGCACCTCGGTTGGACGTTTATCTCTCTCTTCAAAAAATTATCGGGTTCAATTCAATCCACAAGGATTTACGCCAAGTCTCTTCCCCATACACGTACCGAATTCGTCTGGTTTCTCACCTTGAGTCCCATTTCCGCCAAAAATTCCATTCCATTTTTCATACCGTGGAAAGGAGGGTTGAATGGATGAACTCTCTTGTAGATTATATGGCAAAGGTAGGGCGACAACTGTCAGTCTACAAGGACACATTCTGACTACAAATTGTGGGTAGACACACGAAGCTTTCCCTTCCTTGCGAGGACAAAGCTGGTCCAATATCCAGGACGAGCGACGAACAGTTCAGGGAACGGCAGAGCCTGCATACCATCCCAAGTCAAGATCCAACAGTCCGATATCCAACGCCGGTGCATTGCAAGCACGGCCGCGCCACTGGTATTCGCAAGTCAAGTTCAAGATTTCACAACGGATGGTGCGAAGGCAATAGAAATTGAATTCGGAAGATTACGCTATATTGTATTGCTACGAGTTGTGAATTCACTAAACGTAGGAGTGCCAGCGTGTGGTCAAACACCGTCATGATAGCGTTTGTCATGCAAACAAGAGACTCAAAGCGAGCGAGTATAGCAGAGCAAACTTCACATACACACCGAGAGAATATAAATAAAAATTCCAACGCCTGTGATGAAGCTGAAGGAAGACGGAAGTCGGTCGCCAAGAGGACGGTCGCGAAACCAAGAGTGTCCGGAGGATGGTCTAACCAGCGGGTAGAACGAAGGAAGGAGAGGATAAAAGGACGCCAGCTCCGCTCCGTTGTACGAAGCATGGGTCAAGGTGGAGGCGAGCGGTATCGCGAGGATGAATTGGTGAGCATGTGATGGAAATCACGGTAAGGACACGGGTACTGAGGGAGATGCAAAGGTTGTCCAGCGAGGGAAGACATCTGTGACCGCAATGCTGGTTGTAACGAGAGACTGAACGTGGAGAGATAATACGGGAAGGATGGTGTGGTAAGGTTGCCGATATTGGCAGTTATATTTCGAGCATTCGAGCATAGCTACGAATAGTTATCGATGTCGTTGACGTCGCAGGCGCTGCTAGTGAAGGTACTGAGGTCACTGTCGCTGCTGATACTCCGCCCCGTTCCCAAGGTTTTGGTGGATATATCATGGTCTTGGGAGAAAAAAGCTTCCAACGTCGTTGGAGGTTGCGGAAGAAGAGGTCGTGTGACATGTGACATGTAACTGGCCCCGGTAATGTGAGTACCGGTCCGGGTGAGATACGTCACAACCCGCCTGCCAAGCCATGTTCAACAACTTGTTCTGCTCCTTGACTCTTGAGTAGCTTGAGTACTTGAGTCCTTCACCGACAAACTGATTATTCTTCCTTGTACTCATGCTAAGCGTATAGACTCGCACCAGACTAAGCACATTCAAGTTTTCATGCTTCTCAACGTTTTCTCTCTTCTCGTCCTTGTCTCCTCCCTGGCAATATTTTATAAATGTTCGCGAGTATCTGACCGAGCATGCAGACAACGACATTTCGAAGGTTGCTCGTCGCAAAGCCTCATTTACATTCGTTCTCCAACTCTAATGCTAGGATTTCTTCCCCGGGAATTATTGCAAGATCACCATTCTTTCCCAGGTATGTTCGCCCCCTAAGTACGTCTTTTCTTCCTCTAATATCTTTACTAGACAATGAAGCGCCTTCTGTAATTCAAACAACAACTCTTGCTTGACAAATGAGTCAGATCTGCTGCTCGTGCTCGTGTTCCTCCATAGCTCATAGCCATCTCCTCTCTGCATCGTCAAATCCTTCTGTCTCTCCGTCTCCGTCTATTTTGAACGCGCTTCGCAGCCTAGATCCAATATTCTGTTTGTTAGCGCACACCTAGGTGGAAGATGTCCGCAGAGGCCTCGTTCAGGCCAAGTAGGTTTCAATTTGGGATTTTGGAGGGGCTGGCAAGTCGAAACAGGTGACGAAGGACCCACAACAAGGAGAGAGTGTGCGAATGGGATATGAGCCTGCCACAGAACGCAGGGCGTCGCCCATTCGACGACTGGTATAACGGTGTCGAGACTGTCTCGTCGTCCAAAAGTCAGTCTCTTTCTCGATTTTTAGCCTTGATTTTTACCTGAAATTCTGCCTAGTTACCCATCTCCAGTTTCGGTCAGAGCATTCTATATGTAAAATACAATCTCAATCTGCCGGCGACATGTGTGTGCCATTTCCACCCCCATCACTGTACGCTTCTCGGTTCCTGCGCATCTCGTCTATGTTTCGAATCTTCGTTGTTCGCTCCTTCACCGTTGCTGGCCGTTCCTCCTCGTATCTTCTTTCCTCCTTCGGTCGTTGCACGTCCAAATCTATTCACTGACACCATTACACCCACAGGCTCTCGGCTTAAGACCAACAAATCCGAGTCTTCAGGAACCCGTTTCGACCCTCCCACTCCTCCACAACCGCTGTCCGAGGCATCGGGCTTTCTTTATCATCGCACGCGTCCAATACCAATATTACCAACCTTACATGAGCCAGCTACTCGGACACCCATCGTTCCTTAAGACGAGAAATTCGTTTTCGCAGCCTGTGACTCGCGGAAAAAATTGGGCCACGTACAAGGAATAAGTTGACGAAATCAAGCCTTGCTCAACAACTCCGTACTCCTGTACTCTTGCCCCTCTCCAGCTCCAGATCCGCGAAAAGGACGCCTACTGGATGTCATTCGGCACATTGTTCATCTGCTCCTTCGTGGACTACGCGAGCGGGTTGGAAAGGTGACTGCCGTCGGCGGAGAACTTGGGCGGGTTAGTTCGATTCGATCTGGATGATGAGGCTGGGATGAGCACGACGGAGGAAAGGTTGGAGATGGACTCCTCGGCTTCCTTTCATTGCTCCAATGCGACCAGCGAGATCATACTGGTGTGTTTGTCTAGTTGTTGATGTATCGTGGATCTGGGCAGAGAGTGGCGGTTTCAGGTGTGGACTGCGCGAGGACTGGGATGGTGAGTAGGACATCGAGTGTTCAGATACATGTACGGAAAATCATGTGGATATTGAGCATACTGCATATACTTTTCTGAGATGTGTCGTCCACTGGTTGACTTCTTGGGCCAACTTGGTTGCTGAGAATTTGAATTCCTTTCAGCTTGCTTCCTTCTTGGAAAACGCCGGCACGTTTCCCGTCGTTTCCTCTTCAGGATTGCATCTCCTCTAGGGCTTGTTGGGGTCATCCAAGAACTGATATTCTGCTGAATGGTTTTCATGGTGTCTTTCTTTGGATGAATTAGGACACATTTTCTTCATTATGCTTCAGCCTTTTCGGTTTCTTTCTTCCGAAAAGGCTCACTTTGAGTCTCTTGTGGGCCGTTTGCATTACAAAACGCTATCACGACAGTGTTTGACTACACGCTGACACTTCTACGTTTAAAGAATTCATAAACTCGTAGCAATACAATACAGCGTAGTCTTCCTAATCCAATTTCTATCGCCTTTGCTGCATCATCCATTTTGAAACTTGAACTTGACTTGCGAACAGTGCCGCGGCCGTGCCTGCAACGCGCTAGCGTTAGACATCGGACTGTTTGATCTCGACTTGGGATGGCATGGGCGCTCCGCCGTTTCCGGTACTGTTCGTCGCTCGTCCTTGACAATCACAGTGGTTTGCGTCTCCTGGGAAAGCGTCGAGCTCGCTTGTCTCGTAAAGGTACCTGGATGAGTGGTGGGTTGTGCTTATCCCATGCAGCCACGCATGGTGAGTCTTGCTCGTTCTCTTCAGAAGCCAGATCTCGCTCATCCGGGACATGGGCCGAGCATTGTTCTCGCAGGGACGGGAATGTTTCATGTGTCTACCCACCATTTGTAATCAGAATGTGTCCTTGGAGACTGACAGTTGTTGCCCTACCTTTGCCATATAATCTACAAGAGAGTTCGTCCATTCAACCCATGTTTTCACGGTAAAAAAGAAGGAAATGAATTTTGGCGGAAACGGGACTCAAGGTGAGAAACCAGGTGAGTTCGGTACTCATATGAGGAAGAGACTTGGCGTACATCCTTTTGCATTGAACTGAACCCGAAACCTTTTTGAAGGGTGAGATAAACATCGAACCGAGGGGCTGCATTCTTAAGGAAACATGGCGCGCATCTCGCAGAGAGCTCCACGTTGCGCTTCCTGGCTTCCCGACTCTGTTCACTAATAACCTCAGGCCGTCAGTGGGAATGCTAAGGAGAAACTGGACAGACTTACACTGATAGGGGGCTAAATATAAAATGGCAACAATAAAGGGCAGCATATGCGAACCTATCTCCATTCATTGCCGATTCCCCTAATAGTTTGACGTCGCAAAACAAAGCAGTGAGCTCTGGCAGAGACATCAAGGACCAATAGAAATGCAGTTCGGGATCGTCAAGGACCTTTGCAAAAGGATCGCTTTCGAGATAGCTATTAGTGTGGGAGTGTTAGACAATCCGGCCAATCAGAGCAGTTCATAAGAGCGTACTTGGGAATGGCCATGTCTAACGGAAGCTTTTGTAGTTGATCCGATATCCATTCCTGAAGTTGACCGATAACCTTCAATGGGATAGGGGGTGTTCGAAATGAGGATGATTTTCTATGCTGAAAAGTAACTGAATGAAAAAGAGGTTGACCAAGCAGGACAGAAATGACGTATAAATACCTCCCGTAAAATGAATCTGAGAAAACTTGCCATATTCCTACGTTTAACGTTGGACTTGATTAATCCACCTCCGAACTTGGAGGCGACCTTTAAAGAGGCTTTTATATCAAAATCGGAAAAGGCGGCATGAATCTCTGAGGGAGCCTCTCGAATGCTCTCCGCGAAATGTCCAAAAACATTGTTGAAGATAACGTAAGAGTGGCCCCCGGGGAATTTGTCTATTGGAGATGTGGAAAGCTCGTCAATTGTGCTGTCAATCTGGTCCCAACACTTACATTCTGAGATGCAGAGGAGGCAACGGCAGAAAAGATGGACACAAATGCTGTTGCTATTAGCGTAAAATCGTCCGGCACGGGTCTCATCCAGCAAGAAGTCCGGAAGAGAGGCATGAAGGAACTTGATCTGTGAGCTTGTAATTTCCACTATTGACGAAATGTCAGTTAAAGCAAGTTTGACTTTTCCCGCTCCGAGATCAAGCAAGCGCCCAATGAAATCAATCTCGTCAATTCGCGAGTCGACAATGGGCGTTACCACTGGCATAAGATGAATGCGGAGGATTTGGAGAACGAGATCAGAATCCTCGGTGCTTGCAAAAATATAGGTGTATAATGCATCGAGTTCTGCATATGGTCGATTTTTGGGATCTTTGACAAGCTCGATGATGGTTCGCAAGCTCTCGAGAGGATGCTGCCGAGGCGATTTGATGTACTTGCTAACCGTAGCAGCATAGATGAATTGGCCGGACGATTTTTTGACGAGTTTATCGATATCGCAGGGGGGAGGCCAATCTAAGGGAATGATATTCCGGAGAGGATGCGTGTCTCTAATTTTGGCCAAATTGTCGACGAGGAATCTTCGAATATCATTATCGGGCTTCCAAGAGTCGTCTAGTGGTAGTTGCCGGAGGAAGGGAGAAAGGTCGCGATCGCCACAAGCGGACTGGATATTCTGTTCAGGCCGACTCGCAATGAGCAGTTTATGTGGGAGGTTATGGTTTATCCGCGCGATGGCTGCTACGAACGCGTTCACAATGGCATTCTGTGCATCCTTGTTGTGACACTCATCCAGACCATCAATGATAATGAGCTTGGGAAGGATTGAGATGGAGCATGATTCAGAGAGTTGCGCTAGGGGAGTGACGATCAATTTATAGATCTGTGCGTCCAGTCCCAAATCGAAGATGAACCGATTGCTGAGCAGTGCTGTCGATATACGCTGTCGGATTTCTGGTATATTTTCTGCCATCTGGTATGCAAGAGTCGCCACCAAGTATCTCTCATCGCTTCGTCTAACGTCGCTCGCCGTCCTTGAGAAAAAGAACGAAGCAGAGAGTCGGCCTTGTTCGTCGCACATCTGAGCAATCGTTCGTGCGATCGCTGATTTGCCAGCTCCAGCAGCGCCGCGCATCCACATCGCACGATGAGTGTCGTTGGTATCATCAAGCCATGCCATTATTTCGTCTAGGATGGCGACTCGGGTGTTTGGATGACATTTGGGAGCATCGTAGTTTTCATCGGCGGTATGGAATGCTCCTGCGACAACCTTGGATATGAGAAGTTCTATGCCTAGTGTAGCGGACAGGTTAGTATGGTATTCGGAAGACAATAATATTAATGGGAGGCTGACCCTTGTCCGCAATAGGCTGGGCGCCTACGTTCAGATTCCCCTCGATATGATGAAATACACCCCCGTTGATGAGGAGGTTGCTCCCTCTCGAGAACATATGAATTGGGTTAACGTATGAGTCCAATACAAGGACAAGGACGGAGGTTCCTTCTTGATGAATATGATAAGTTTCAATCAGAGGCAAGTTGAAGGTGCGATGATTCGGATGAACTTGCTGACTTGCGGGTCACGTGCGTCGATGAAATTGGACCTCACCGTCGAATCTATCCTTGCCTTTTGCCATCGCCTGCGACCCTAACCGCACGGCTTCCCAGCTCGACGCGCATCTTTGGCGAGCATATCCGAGAGCAGGTCAGATTTGCTCCACCGATACTCAATGGCTACCACACGCGAAGTATACCTTATCACCTTCAAGGTACCCAGAGCCCGCGATCATTGGGGACTGTTTTTCCCATCCACCATATCCCCGGTATGTTGTGCCCCGTCTTTTCCCACTTGCACTCTCATAACGATAATTTTTGTGTCGGAATAGAACCAGCGCAAGATTCTCCAAGTCAATGGGGCTCCGCAATTAGGCTACAAACACGAAGTTGAACATTATTGGGACAAGAGCTTGATCAGGACCCCTTTTACACTCCATCTCCTCGGCGAGACTGACGCCGCCAGCATCGTTGATGCGCCAGTGACTGATCCGAATAACATCCCTATGCTCGTCGTGGATGAACTCAACAGGGCCGATAGTTTCGAAAATTGTGCGAACCGCCATCCACCTCCCAGAATTGCCTCGGGTATGATTCCGACAGGCACTGTCTCTCAAGTAACACTCGCCCTATGGAGGGATATTCCTGGCATGAGGCGATGCCAGGAGTGGACCAGCGACTTTATTGACGACCTGGTCAAGCAGGGGCTTTTGCCCGCATCTGCTCTGGAGGTACGCGATGCTGTAAGGGCTGCCCGCATCATGCCACCTGAGGCCTGAGAATCTATCTGTAACTTACTCTAAATGGTCCTTACTCACCAATGCGGGCCGTTTCTTTCCAAGACATCCGTTGTTACGTCAAATTATGCATACCCGTTCTGTCCTCTTGCATTTGTAGCCCCTGAACCACAGAGAATTCATTCTGTGTGAGCCATACACATACACCGTAAAGTTTAAATAGCTCGAGAGAGAGGACCGGCAGACATTCTTTGGTGGTCAGCCTTATAGATTATTTGATAGAGGTAGGAGGGCTATTGTTAGCTTCCAAAGACACGTACTGACCAGAATTAGACAGGCGAAGCATTCCCTTCTCTGGGCGAACAGGGCTTTGCCCGTGTCCAAGATGGCGAGCCAGATACGGTGTCTGACCAGAACGAGCAAGATTCGGCACCTACATGGGCCGAACAAAAAAACCCACCGCTCATGCAGGGCAAGCAAGACGCGCCTTTACAAGACGAGCAAGGCCCAGCACTTTCACAGGAGAGGCAAAAGGTGGTGGTTGTCCAGGACGAAGGACGAACAGTCTAAGATGCAACGCAGCGCGTCCACGATCCCAAGTCGAGAACAGACAGTCCAATAACTGTCGCCGCTAGTGCGTTGCAGGTGCAGCGGCGTACACGATATTCTGGAGTCAAGTTCAAGTCCAGGATTCCGATTCCGAAACGGACGATGCAGCAAAGGCGATAAAGATTTGAAGATTATCCTAGATATTGTATTACTATCGGGTCGTGAATTCCCTAAATGTAGGGGTGTAAGCACGCAGCCATTGGGATACGAAACCTTTGGACTTTGCTCGTACCCGCGAGGTACTGGATCAGAACGTGCCGACCACTTCGTAATAACCACGTCTCGCCAAGCAGATAAGCCACAAATCTACACTTCATAGTAGAACATTGACACATTCAGTGCGGCGGCGCACATTCTTCCTCAAGGCTGCTGGTTTTGTCGTCTATTCGCCCCCTTTTTGTCACATCTCCAGAGTCGTTAGGTCAGCGAATTAACCCAACGATTCGCCCCTATTTTGCAAGCACATTACGACGAAATCTATATTTATGACATGATTGTGAGTACTCTGGTGCGAGGAGAGCTGGTAGATGAGGAATTAGCGTTAATACGAAGTGGGTCATGAGGTCCAGTAGAGAACGGAGGTATGTAAGAGGGCGGTTCGGAAGAAGGAAAAGCAAGAGAAGTGTTCATGAAGCAGAAAAGCATGTCCGATTGTGTCCAAGGTAAAGCGCCACAAAAAACCGTCCAGCAGGGTATTAGTTCTAGGATTACCGCGCCGAGGTCCGGAGGAGATGGAATCCCGAGAAGAAAACGATGAAAAACGTGATGACGAGGCTGATGAATGCCGGATGTGCAGCGTATGACATCGCGCCGTTGCATGTCGCACACGTCCAACCTACACACCATGCCAATCAGCATCACCGCAACCCAGCAAAAAGAAAAGCAGAAAACACGCACCAGAAGCGATAGGTGTATACGCTTGCGGTGTGTACAGCGCGAAATGCAGCTCGCTATTCTGCTGCAAATAACCCCCTCTCAGGGCTGCGCCGGAGCCCCGATCGTCCCAGATATTCAGCGTATACGTCGCCTGCGCGAGGGGCCTATTCGGGTTGTTGACCTGGTACGAGTATATATCCCACAGGACCTCCGTCGCGGTGCCCGGTATAATACCGTCCGTCGGGCCCACAGCGTAGGTATTGCCGTTGTCGCACACGGCCGAGACGGTGAGGTGCGTCGGGGTGGCGAGGACGGAGGTCATGTTCCATGCGAAGGTGATGACTTCGCCCGAGGCGATTTTGAAGAAGGAGGTGGCGGTTTGCTGGGGCTTGGTGATGGTGAGCCCGCCGGCTGCTGCCGTCAAGGGGATAGGGCGGAAGCTCGAGGATGAGGAGGCTGTTTGGGACATGGTATCGGTTTCTTCAAAAAGAGAGAGAAGAAATGGGTGGCTTCGACGACGACGAAGGACGAGGTGGCGACGGCGAAAAGCAGGAGAACGACGCTAACAACAGCGATCAGCTTTAGGCAAGATCCACGTGACTATATTCTACGACCTATTCTCAGAGTCCAGACCCTTTCACTTTGCCCTTGGCACCTCTGAAGATCTGGGAACAAAACGATGTTTTGACACAATTGGCATCCTTCGAAATATTTTGGTCGATCTTAAAGTTAGAGTCGTGCTGATAGGTATTTGGTAGGATGCTCCAAGGTTTTCTCTTATTTTTATTTGTGGTACATGTTGAAATCAAATCTGCAAGTGCGCGATCATCTCAAGATCAGACTGAGGGAAGCAGAGAAATGTGAATTCCGGTTGGCCTCTATGAGCGTTGGAGGGCAAACGGATGGGGACTAAAGTACACAATGACCGGCTTATATAGTCTAGCAATAAAAATCACGGGATTGAATCCCGACGCACGTTGACTGGTGCATCGCGCCGCACGCTCGCACAACCTCCCAATATTCCAACAGTACAGCCATATGAAGTACTTGACTAGCGAACGTCGAAACCAACTTCTGATCTCTTTTGATACGATTCAAATACGAACTCTTCTCCAGATACCCACGATAATAAAATCTGCGAAGTGTTCACCCATTGGTGTCATTTTAGCGACAAGCGTCCAACGCAGATGGAGGCATAAACTCCATGTAGACTAGCTGAAGCAATACAAGTTTACGCGGCAAACCGTTCAGTCTGAGAGTTGCTCAAAAGTCTAGCGATCACTGGCGTCAACGATATCGATGGCCTATAGGTATATCACGCAGACTAGAATCATTATTACCATCAGACCATCTTAGAGAGAGAGATCTTTTGGTCTTTCGTAAACCTTTTCGACTCAGCGGCTTGAATAGATCCGGAGCATTCGAGATCGCGTACAACAAGTCGACGACTCTTCTTCTCCTTCTGCATCTCGACGATGTTGCTTATTTATAGACTGTGAACCCGTGGCGCGTTTTGATAAAAATCTTTGGGTAACATACAGTCAAGCAGCGAATCTTCACTGTGCTGTGATGTCGATGTCGATTTATTTAATGTCGCCGACAGTCAGTGGTATAGTGGACCATTCCGGACTTGTGGGACATCCCAGTCAGAACGAGCGCATTTCGCGTAAACGTTGTACTTACGATAACTGTCATGGAACAAAGTAAGTACTGTTCTCCCATGTCGAGGAAAGAATACCTGTCAACTTGAAACACATAGAGCCTAACATGCGCCGTACGTACACGAGCTGTGCTCTGCATTTCTCAGCTCTCGTAACTTGAAGTTATTCCTTTGATAAGTAGCACCTGCCTCACCGATCGAACTTCTTGATAACGGTCCGCAATTGTAGGCCATCATGCACTTCGTTTGACTCTTTGCAACAAGGCAGCCGGCAGCGCCAAGGTAGTGCTTCCGCCTTGGAGAATCCCAACGTCTCGGTAATTCCGCAGGCGTCTCTGCGAGATGGGGCACATTTTCTATATCTTTCTTGACGACGGGAACGCTTTATGCGTCCCGTTACGCGTTACTAGTTAGCAACCCATGCGTTGGTGCATGCAGATCATGAGCCCAAAGAGGCCCAAAGCCGCCGGGACGTTGTACTTGACTTGGTGAGTCGGTGTCGGTGCATAATCCAGCTGCTATATTTACACTTCTCCTCGTACCAAAGCAATTCCATCAGATATCGCGGATCTTCGCAAGGTTTTGCCGTGCTTCGGATTCGGAGCAGAGGTGCATGTAATCATTGTAATGGCCCTGGGTGGGGGGTGGGTGAATGGATTCCATTCTTTGCATTTGGAGAGCACGCTCGGATTCATACCTCGCGCCAGAAGTGCTTCGAAAAGTACTGATTAGCAAAAAGGCTTGGATTGGAATCTATTTACGACACTGATAGCTACCTAGCTCGCGGTGCGGATAATCGCAGACGTTCTTGTGGATATGCTTCTCCTAGGAAACGTGGAAGACGGGAAGTGTTTCGGAAAATCTATCTGGATTTATCAATCATACAGGATAATATGGGCGACTGAAATTGAAGCTCGCCTTTTATGAGATGATTCTCTTCCATGCAAGGTGTTCGCGTTTGCCCAGCGGGTGATGGCCGTTCGGACTCGCTCAGTGCAACTGCCGTACGGGCCGTCATACTTACAGCACTGTCAATGTAAAGTATCCCTGAGCAAGTCGATTTGGGCGTGCAAGCGAAGTGATTGCGTTTTGGGCCGGAACGGCAAAGTGTGCCGAGTGTTTGAGGTGCTGATGGGTGATGGCGTCCGCCATATTGGTCTCGATATCACAGCAAAAAAGACAGCAAAAATAATACCCCGCCAAAGCCAGCACGAAAAAAAACCCCTGATGGGTCAATCAAAATTGTTGTCCCCGTCGTGAATTATGAAGGGAAATATTGGGTGACTGATCTCCAGTCCAAGCATGTAAGCGAGCGACGTTGTTACGGCTTCTTTTTCCCCCCCATGTCCATGTTCCCAGTCCTGATGGTGCCACCGTCCTAAGAACAGTCCTTATTCGTACACCTGCCTGGTACACAGAGGTATGTCCTGCTGCGAGTCGCAACCGTGCATGCTCATCAACCATTTTCGTTGGATCTCCTACCCAGACGAGCGCAGGAAATAGAGGCCTCCAATTGGCGTACTACTCAGATATCAGATGGCGCTGTCGGTCTCGGGCTTTCCTGAACCGTCGCGTACCCCAGGGGCTGGCTCAAATGAAGTGTTTACGGGAGATGGGGCGCAGGATGGGTACGGGAAATCCACGCTGATGAACAGCCCGCGTCTGCGTGGCCTCTTCGGTGTCGGTGTCAGCAATAATGGTGCTGGCAAGAAACCGCCCCCAGAATCATCTACAACGAGTAAACCCGACGACGGTCTGCAAGGAGCTATCGCCACTGCCACCACACCACCGCCCACATCGACGTCTTCTCTATCTTTTGCATCCTCGTTCGAGCCTCTATCGCAGCAGGAGTACGAGCTCGAGCTTCAGCTTCAGCAACCCCTGTCCATGTCTATGCCCGCACCGAGGTCGCAGATTAGTTCTAAGCGGCCGCAGCTGCCACCTTTACCAAGGAAGACGACAGCCTCGCCAGTGCGATTGGGACCGAGTCTTACGCGGTTGGATATCGGAGCAGGAGCATGGTCGAGGTCTCCCACAACCTTGCACTCGCTTTCCAATCCCAAACCACTTCCACCCTCTGTTGTCGTTGAAGAGTGGGGCCCGAAAGGAGCGGATGCCGGTTCCTCCTCAGCGTCTACACCACAATCTCGCCCTCTACCCTCTGTCCCAGGTTCCATCACGGACTCTGGGAAACCCTCATCGAACGCTGTGGCAGGCCCATCAAGGAGTGCAACACACCCTTCCACCTCAGTTGCAGGTCCCTCCAGACAGCACGTAAATGCAACAGCGAGCTCCTCTAAACATGGAACAAGCTCGTCCTCTTCCAAACCCATAAACGCGGTTGCTGGGCCCTCGAAACATCCTACGTCTCTCGTGAGCCCTAACATGCCGATGATGGCATCGTCATCGACATCGCCCACGGCACTCCCGGCGTCCAAAGTGCTTATCATGCAGCCAATACCCCAGCGGACACACAAGCCAAATACGCACTCCTTGTCCATGCGGTATCAACCCCTCGTCGCAGATCCTTCCCCTGCACCAGCGGATGCTACTTCCTCCTCCTCCAATACCAATACCAGTAACAACCAACACAACATATCGAGCCCCGTGCGGCCTTTACCCAGGATACCTCCTCCTCCTCCTAACACGGTTACCGCCGTGCACAAATCCCCCTTGATCGGCACCGCGCCGCCTGCGCCCTCGCGCTTCGATATACCCCCAGCAGCGAAGATCAAGCGGCCCAAGACGAGCCCAGGCATCATCTCCGGGTTCTCCACGCGCGGCGGCCCGTCCTCCCGCTCGCCGTTCGACAACATCACGACGACGTCGTCGTCGTGGGCGGCGGCGGCGGCGCGGCAGGCCGCGGATGCGAACAACAACAATAATAATAATAATAATGCGCACCGGACGAGCAGCCCCCCGCTGCCTATCAGCTCTCCATCGCCTCGGGCACGGTCGCACTCGCGCACAAGGCGCGAGCGGTCGGTGGATTCGTATTATGCGGCGGCGGCGTCACGGACAGCGCCTTCTCCTTCTTCGCGTGTGGTGGTGGTGTCTACGGTTAGTGCGAATGCGAATACAAGCGGTGTTGGGCCGCGCCCGCCACGATCCTTGCCGTCGCCATCGGTCGCAGGTGCGAGACAGCCGAGGAAGGCTGCTACGTTGGATCCTTTTTCGCCTGGTAGTGGTAATTCTACTACTTCTTCTAAGGCACTGCAGATACAAACGGCGAATGTGGGTCTGGCTACGGGTATTACGGAGCACAGTGGTGGTGCTGGCAGGATTTTCAGCCCGGGTGGGAGGAGATCGCAGCCACCTTCACCACCAACGGGCCCGGTGAAGCCACGGACGAAGGCATCGCCTATATCCTCGCCTATGGCTCCTGCCGTTCCCTCCGTACCTCGCATTATCAATGCCCAGCCCATACCGGAACCCCCATCTAACCGCCCAATCCAACCACCAACCGCGCCAACTCCGCCTCCTCCGCCAGCCGCTGCTGCTCCCAACCCAGACGACGACCGCAGCACCGACGAAACACAATCCATGGACGCCCCTCTGCATTCCCACCCCGTAGACGCCTTCGCCGACAGCGAGTCCCTGCTACACCCGCCCCTCTCCCCCACCACCACCACCGCCGAGTCGCCTGTCGAAGTCTTCGTTGACGACAAAGACATGAGCACCGCGTCCCGCAGCCCCTCCCCTATCCGGTACGCCCGGCCCGACTCCCGTGGGAACCTGAGCGACGGTACGAACGACGGCGACGAGGGGGGCGGCGGTGGTGGTGGCGACGTCGAGAGTTCGGAGGAGGAGGAGAGGGAGAGGGAGGAGAGCGGCATGGAGCTGGGGAGGAGGAGGCGCACGCAGCTCCGCTCGTACAGGAATAGCTATCGCCCGCATGATGGAAGGACGTCGCCGCCGCATATACCCTACCGACGGAGTCCGTCTCCTGTCCATGAGCAGCAGCACCAGCAGCAGCACCAGCAGCAAGGGATACAGTCCACCGAGCAGGAGAAGTCTGAAAAGGAGAAGGAGAAGAAGAGAGAAAAGAAAGAGAAAAAGGCGAAGAAGTCCCCGCGCAAAGCCACCCGATCATACTTCGGCGAATACAGCAGGTCCACAGGCGGCGCGGGGCTGAGCGCTGCTGCTGCCGGCCCGCTGTCGCTGTCGGTGCCAGGCACGCGCGCCTCCTCGCCCGAGCGCAAGTCCCGCTCGCGCCAGCCGCGCAAGCTCGGGCTCGCCGACGCCGTCTCCCTCGCGCTGGACGAGGTGCGCAATATAGGCTCCGGTGGGAGAGGCACCAGCACGTCGCCGAGGCGGAGGCTCAAGTCCCTCGTGGGGCCGCCAGTGCCGTTCACGGTCGCGCCGCCGGTGCGTGTGCTGCTGCAGGAGGAGGCGGAGGCGGAGGGGGGTGAGGTGTTAGATATCAGTCGGCCGATCTCTGCGAGACGGGATACAAGGGATACGGTGGGCACGACGGATACTGGGAGCTCTTTCTCAGACGCTGCGGGCCCGCCGCAGCCGTCGTCGTCTGCGCGGTCGTCGATTAAGCTTGGGTGGGCGAAGGCCGTGGGGAAGAAGCGGGCGGAGGCGGCGGCGGCGGCGGGCGAGGCGAGTGGTAGTAGTGCGAGCGGGAGTGTGGCCCATCTGAGCGGTGCGGGTGCAACAGCAGCGCTGGGGGAGATGGACAGCGCGGAGACGCCGTATATGACGGGCAAACCCCCTGCAGCACCACCAGCTTCGTTCGTCCCGCCACTTCCGCATCATCAACACCACCGGCGTGTAGACTCGCTCGGGCAGGAGGATCGTCCGCTGCTGCCTCCGAGTGCCAGGACGCATGTGGATAGCGACGAGGGCGAGGGCGAGAGGTACAGCATCGCATGCGGGCTGCCGATTGGAACCAGGTCGCGCAATCCAGAGCCTCCTGCTCTGATTGCATCTACGGTGTCCGCCTCAACCCGCGCTCCGTCCTCCAGCAGCATCGCGACATCGAACCCAGCCTTCTCCAGTGCGTTTGGGATCATAGGCCGGAGCGGCGGCACCAAGAGCAAGAAGAAACACACCCCGAGCGCATCGCTGGCCGACGGATCGCGCGCGGAGCCGACCTTGGTTATCGAGCGTGATCTGTTGCCAATGCACGATGGTGGTGGTGGTGATGCAGGCAGGGCGTGGCAGGGCGATGAGCAGACGACGGCAGGGGACCGCGTCGTCGATGAGGAGAGGGGCGATGCGGTGGTACTGACGACACGGCGGGTGACGCGGACCGTCGATCCTGATGGCGATGTGTGGGAGCATGAGCAGGAGACGGGCGTGCTGGATGTTATACCGCATTTGAGGAATCTGAGAGTGAGGAAGAGTTGAGGAGACGTCGAGTGTTTAGGCCTTTAGGCCTTAGGATGAAGCGCTTGGATGAGATCAGGATCAAGATGATGCATACTATGATTCTTTTTATTTTCTTGCAATTTTTTTGACATAATTTATACCTCGTTTTTTCTTGATTGTCCTGCATGAGCAACATCTCGTTCTGGGCATATGTTAATATTCCACCCTCCTCGCAATTCCGAACCCTCGCTGACATGCACACCGCGTATGTTCTTTCTTTTCGTCTTCGTCCTAGGATTTGGTCTGCTGACTAGGCCTTTCAGCTATGGATTTCCGAAGTTTAGGTCGATACTTGGATACCTAATGGCACCATCAATGTGAGTTTATCCTCATTATTTCTTCTTCTCAATTTCCGTTTTCAATGCTTAGTTCATATCCCTCCATTGAACTCGCTAGATAAATGAGCACTCATCTAGAGTTTGCACTTCAATCTCCCTGCCGCCTATCACGATAACGCCTCCCACCTCCATCACGATATCGACGATAAGGGAGGAGGAAATGGCGAATTTCGTCCTCGCACCATATCGATGCCCCTCTCGCCGCGATACCTAACCTGTTGGGCCATGGACGGTATCTTATCGGGTACAGCGGCAGACCTCTTGTGGGACATCTACTCGTACCGGTCAAAAACCCAAACAAGCCCTTCCCGCAGGCGACACCATATAGGACTCAGGACCATGTCATAGATACAGATTTCCCCGTAACATGCTTCCAAAAGGACATATCTCTTCAACCCGCTAGCATAATACTTGGCTGAGCAGAGATTTGACAAAATAGCTAAGATGAAGCAGGAGTTATCCACAGCGGAGCATCGTTTTCTCTGCGATACCTATTTATATTCTCTCGGTATGTATGGTTTGCTCTGTTATATTCACTCGCTTGGAGTCTCTTGTCTGCGTGACAAACACTATCATGACGGTATATCAACAACAGATCGATTGTCATCTGTTGTATATGGTCTGTCAGGAGAGACTATCACGACGGTATTTGGCTACACGCTGACGCCCTAGGTTTAGAGAATTCACAAACTCGTAGCAATACAATACGGCGCAGTCTTCTGAATCCAATTTCTATTGCCTTCGCTGCACCATCCGTTTTGAAATCTTGAACTTGACTAGCGAATACCAGTGCCGCGGCTGTGCCTGCAATGCGGTAGCGTTGGACATCGGACTGTTTGATCTCGACTTGGGATGGTATGCGCGCTCTGCCGTTTCCTGGACTGTTCGTCGCTCGTCCCGGACAACCACAGTGGTTTTTCTCTCCTGTGAAGGCGTTGAGCTCGCTCGCTCATCTCGTAAGGGTACCTGGATGAGTGGTGGGTTGTGTTTATCCCATGCAGGTACGCATGCTGAGTGTTGCTCGTTCTCTTCAGACGCCGGATCTCGCTCGTCCTGGACATGGGCTGAGTTTTGTTCTCGCAAGGAAGGGAATGCTTCGTGTGTCTACCCACCGTTTGTAGTCAGAATGTGTCCTTGGAGATTGACAGTTGTCGCCCTACCTTTGCCATATAATCTACAAGAGAGTTCATCCATTCAACCCACCATTCCACCTTCTGCCAAAAAATGGAAAGGAATGTTTGGCGGAAATGGGACTCAAGGTGAGAAACCAGATGAGTTCGGTACTCGTATGAGGAAGAGACTTGGCGTAAATCCTCTTGCATTGAATTGAACCCGAATATTTTTTTAAGGGAGAGATAAACGTCGAACCGAGGTGCGGCATTCTTAAGGAAGCATGGCGCGTATCTTGCAGAGAGACGCATGATGCGCCCCCTGACTTTCTGATCCTCTTCACTAATAACCTCAGGCTGTGAGCGCGAATGCTAAGGAGAAATTGGACAGACTTACACTGAATAGGCGCTAAATATAAAACGGCAACAATAAAGAGCGGCATATGCATATTTATTTCCACTCATTGCCGATACCCCTAATAATTTGATGTCGCAAAAGAAAGCAGTGAGCTCTGGCCGAGACATCAAGGACCAATAGAAACACAGTTCAGGATCGTTGAGGACCTTTGCAAAAGTATCGCTTTCGAGATGGTTGTTAACGTGGGAGTGTTAGACAATTCGGCCCATCGGAGGAGCTTCTAAGAGCATACCTGGTAATGTCCAGACTGTCTAATGGAAGTTTTTGTAGTTGATCCGATATCCATTCTTGAAGTTGACTGACAACCTTCAACGGGATATGGGGTGTTTGAAATGAGGATGATTTTCTGTGCTGAAAAGTAACTGCATGAAAAAAGAGGTTGACCAAGCAGGATAGAAATGACACAGAAATACCTCCCGTAAAACAAATCCGAGAAAACTTGCCATAGGTATAAGCATACCGCCTAACTTGGAGGTGGCCTTTAAAGAGGCTTTCATATCGAAGTCAGAAAAGGCGTCATGAATTTCCGAGGGAGCCTCTCGAATGCTCTCCGCGAAATGTCCAAGACCCTTGAATTCGGGTAAGATAACGTAGGAGCGGTCCTTGGCAAATTTGTCTATCAGAGATATGGAAAGCTCGTCAATTGTGCTGTCAATCTGGTCCCAACACTTACATTTTGCGATGGAGAGGAGGCAATGGCGGAAAAGATGGACACAAATACTGTTGCTATTAGCGTAAAATCTTCCGGAACGGGTCGCATCCAGCAAGAAATCAGGAAGAGAGGCATGAAGGAACTTGAACTGTGACCTTTCAATTTCCACTATTGACGAAAGGTCAGTTAAAGCGAGTTCGACATTGCCCTCTCCGAGATTAAGCAAGCGCCGAATGAAGTGAATCTCGTTCGTTGGCAAGTTGACAACGGGTGTTACCACTGGTATAAGGTGAACGCGGAGGATTTGGAGAACGAGATCAGAATCCTCAGCGCTTGCAAAAATATAGGTGTATAATGCATCGAGTTCCGCGTATGGTCGATTTTTGGGATCTTTCACAAGCTCGACGATCGTTCGCAAGCTCTCGACAGGATGCTGCCGAGGTGATATGATGTACTTGCTAACCGTAGCAGCATAGATGAATTGGCCGGACGATTTCTCGACGAGTTTATCGATATCGCATGGGGCAGGCCAATCTAAGGGAATGATATTCCGGAGAGGATGCGTGTCTCTAATTTTGGCCAAGTTGTCGACAAGGAATGTTCGAATATCATTATCGGGCTTCCAAGAGTCGTCTAGCGGTAGTTGCCGGAGGAAGGGAGCAAGGTCGCGATCGCCGAAAGCGGACTGGATATTCTGTTCAGGCCGACTCGCAATGAGCAGTTTGTGTGGGAAATTGTGGTTCATCCGCGCGAGGGCTGCTACGAACGCGTTCACAATGGCATTCTGTGCGTCTTTGTTGTGACACTCATCCAGACCATCAATGATAATGACCTTGGGAAGGACTGGGATGGAAGATGAATCCGAGAGTTGCGCCAGGGGAGTGACAATCAATTTGTAGATTTGTGCGTCCAGTCCCAAATCGAAGATGAACCGGTTGCTGAGCAGTGCTGTCGATATATGCTGTCGCATTTCTGGGATATTTTCCATCATCTGGTATGCAAGAGTAGCCACCAAGTATTTCTCATCGCTTCGCCTAACGTCGCTCGCCGTCCTTGAGAAAAAGAATGAAGAAGAGAGTCGGCCTTGTTCGTCGCACATCTGAGAAATCGTCCGTGCAATCGCTGACTTTCCAGCTCCAGCGGCACCGCGCATCCACATCGCACGGTGAGGTTCATCGGTATCATTCAGCCAGTCCAGTATTTCTTTCAGAACAGCGAGTCGGGTGTTCGGATGACATTTGGGAGCATCGTAGTTTTCATCGGCAGTATGAAACGCTCCTGGGACTACTCTGGATTCGAGAAGTTCTATGCCTAGTGTAGCCGAGAGGTTAGTATGGTATTCGGGAGACAATAATGGGCTGACCCTTGTGCGCGATCTGGGCGCCTGTATTCAGATTCCCCTCGATATGACTAAATACACCCCCACTGATGAGGAGGTTGCTCCCTCTCAGAAACATACGAACTGGGTTAACGTATGAGAGGACAAGGACGGGACCGCGGTTTCCTGAATCCTGAATCCTGATGAAGCGCAAGTTTGTCAATCTCGTGGCTTGCGGGTCACGTGCGTCAATGAAATCGGGCATTACAATAATACCAAGGTAAAAGCTCCCAAAACATATACACGGTATTGAATATCGAGTACTGCGTACTGAGTCTTGACTAGCTTGACTCTGAAAGAGACCGTACGCTTCTTGGATACCCCTCCTTTGCTGCCCAAATTTGACCCAGGTCATGTGCCTTTTGCCTTTGATCGCTAGGGTTGGGTAAAAAACCTAGGGTTTTTTACCAAAACGTTTTTTACCGGTAAATTACCGGTAAATTACCAGGTAAATTACCCCCCCTTGGCGGCAGTCTGTGAGGTTTTTTACTGCATGGCCACGTGATATATATGAGCCACGCAGCGTGGCGAAATTTTTTTTAAAAGCCTTACGAAAAATCAAATCACGTGATGGTAAATTACCGGTAAAATACTGGTAAATTACCTATCCCTCTCACAGAAAAAATTTTCGAGGTAAATTACTGGTAAATTACACCCCCTGGAGGTTTTTTACCCAACCCTATTGATCGCGGTGCGCTACCTTCCCTACTAACCATCCCAGTCCTCTCGCACTCGATACCCGAAATCGACACTCTCTGCCCAGATCTGCAATACATCGACAACTAGACACACCACACGGCGGGATCTTGCTGGTCGCACTGAAGCAATGAAAGGAAGCCGAGGAGTCCATCGAGATCTGCGCGACGAGCCCTACCCCGCGGAGCCAGAAGGCTCTGAAGAAATTGATGTTAGCGCGGCCCTGATTCTAAGCACTCATGCCTCATGTGATTGTTGGAGGAAATGGCATACTTATAAACCAGGAACACGGCTTTAATGCCAGACGCTTGCACAGGTGTGCTGAGTCCATCCTTCCCCCTTTCTTGACTTGCTTTCCCTTCAATATCAGCTGAGCGACATTTTCAGGAAAACATGTAAGACTCACAGTGGCGTATGTAGGTTATGCCGCACGGTCAAACATCGTACGAGCGGTCAAGATTGAGGATCGAGGTGTACGACCACCGCAGGGTGTTCCATTGATCATGGTACTCTTTCCTTCCTCCTTTCTCTTCTACTCCGACCTTTCCTCTGTCGTTCTCATCCCAACCCCCATCATCATCCTCCAGATCAAATCGAACAGTATAACCCGCCCAAGTTTTCCACCGACAGAAGTCACCTTTCCAACCCGCTCGCACATTCCACGCAGGAGCAGGTGAACAGCATGCTGAACGACATCCAGGAGACGTCCTTTTCATGGATCTGGAGCTGGAGAGGGGCAAGAGTACAGGAGTACGGAGTTTTTGAGCAAGGCCTGATTTCGTCTTCTTATTCCTTGTACATGGCCTAATAAGTTTTCCTCAAGTCTCAGGCTGCGAAAACGAATGTTTCGTCCTAAGGAATGACGGGTGTCCGACTAGCTGGCTCATGTAAGGTTGGTAGTAGTGGCATTGAACCTGTGCGATGATAATGAAAGTCCGATGCCTCGGACGGCGGTTGTGAAGGAGTTGGGAGAGTCGAAACGGGTTCCTGAAGACTCGGATGTGCTGGTATTAGGCCGACAGTCTGCAGGTGTAATGGTGTCAGCAAACAGATTCGACGTGCAACGACCGAAGGAGGAAAGAAGATAAGACAACAGCCTGATTGACGAGGAAGAGGATGAGAGGGATGTATGCGAGGAGGAACGGCCAGCAACGGCAAAGGAGCGAACGACGAAGATTCGAAATAATAGATGAGACGCGCAAGAACTGAGAAACGTACAATGATGGGGGGTGTAAATGGTACATATATGTCGCCTGCAGATTGAGATTGTATTTTACATATAGAATCCTCTGACCGAAACTTGAGATGGGTAACCAGCCAGAATTTCAGGTAAAAATCAAGGATGAAAAATAGAGAAAGAGACTGACCCTTGGACGATGAGACAGTCTCGACACCGTTATACCAGGTCCTCAAAAGGAAGATTCCTCAGACGTCGAATGAACGATGCCCTGCGTTCCATGGCAGGCTCATATCCCATCGCACACTCTCTCCTTGTTGTGGGTCCTTCGTCACCTATTTCGACTTGCCAGCCCCTCCGAAAATCCCAAATTAAAACCTACTTCGCCCGAACGAGGCCTCTATGGACATCTTCCGCCTAGGTGTGCGCTAACAAACAGAATGTTGGATCTAGGCTGCGAAGCGCTTTCAAAATAGAGGAGACGGAGAGACAGAAGGATTTGACGATGGAGAGAGGAGATGGCCATGAGCTATGGAGGAACACGAGCACAAGCAGCAGATCCGAATCATTTGTCAAGCAAGAGTTGTTGTTTGGATTACAGAAGGGCCTTCATTGTCTAGTAAACAGTATTAGAGGAAGAAAATTCGTACTTAGGGGGCGAACATACCTGGGAAAGAATGGTGGCCTTGCAATAATTCCTGGAGAAGAAATCCCAGCATCGGAGTCGGAGCACAAATGTAAACGTGCTGCTATCACTGACTTGCCAGCGCCAGCAGCACCGCGCATCCAGGACCATGTGGTAAGGTAGGAGCTGTCAATGTCGTCGAGCAACTTCATTATCTCATCCAAAATGGCGACATTTCGGAGGGTCGAAACGCTCGCCAGAGTTATGAAGAGCTCCCGGAGCTGCTTTGGAGTATAGAAGGTCGCTACCTAGTGTATAGCATACGATTAGCCTGTTGCTTACTTTACTTGAGTGTTTGAGGCGTCCTACCCTTGTCCGAAGCCTGTGCGCCTATGGTGGAGCTGGAAGAAGTAAGTATGGAATGTCGATGACGAGGTTAGGTTTCGCTTATGTCATCCCACCTCTTGCCCAAACTCCGCTGCCGCCCCAAACAAACTACGGAGAACCTGTCTGGTATGCCTTATATTTTTCTCTTCAGTATCTTCCTAGCCGACTAAAAACCAGGTTTTTTAATTTTTGCTCAAGCTTGAAGATTTAGCTTCTCCTCTAGGCTTATGAAAGAATTTTTTGTCCAGCACGAGTTTGGTATGCACACTCTAGATGACGGGACGGCGTAAGTCGTTCTTTCCCTTGTCCTATCTAATAGATCCTTATTTTATGTCGTTACAGCCCATGAACCCACCATGCCAGTCTATCGATGTTGCTTTTCGACGTTCGAGGCTTGTCCAAAGACGTGGACGAAGCCAATGATTCAGGCGCAACGCATTCGGGGTGGGGAGAACAGGTGACGATGTGCAAGTCACATAAATCGCGTCCACGTCCGCGTCGTTCTGCGATGCTCGGACAGCATCTTCGTCGTGAATTGGCGTAAATATCCATGCTACTTCCACTGCCCGGTCCCCTATACTATGATTCCATCGCCGATATCAACAACTGTACCAGCCGCTCGACGAAGGGCGCTTCGATATCAATTGCCAGCATCGACTCGACAGCCTTCACTAGCCCACTCATCATCCGACCGCCATATGACTCCCATCTGGTCATTTCCCATACCCCCCTCCCTTCAGTCCTTCATGGAACGAGTGCCGCAAAATTCAATTTTGATCTCGTGGCACAACCTCCGCATCTCCGTCAGCATCCGCATCCTTACTTCGACTTTTGCGTGTCAACCGATTCCTCCCCGCGATACTGCTTCTTGATGGCAACTTCACCCATACTTCTTACAACAAAGCGAGGCTGGTGCCGTCCCCGTATCCCTTCCTGCACTATTTAACTCGGCCCGCCGGCTAGACTCTCGAAGCCGCGCATAACCACGATCATCAGACACCCATGATTTTGGTCTCTGGATTCCTGCAACAAAAGTGTGCCGACGAAAGCATGCAGGCTGATGAACATCTCTCGCACGGCTCCATCATACGCCCTGAAGATCTGGCCATGGATGACCGACCATCGTCTGACTCGAACTGAGGGTTTGAGCCGACTCTGATCGTCAATCCACATGTGGGGTTGATCGCAACGAGCGCTGGAAGTAGTCGTGTTCGGTGTCCTGCTGTTCCTCGGAGGCGGAATAGCGATAGAGGACGTCGTGGTCGAAGTGCAGTTCATGGGCGAGTACTGATGCTCAATGAACCAACGGAAAGCTGCTAACAAGGAGATAGAGGGCCAGTCAGGGTCCGATTCATGATGCAGAACGGAAAATACACACTCATGATCAAGCCTTGCAGTGCAGCATTCGGCCACCTTTAAAAGATCCTCGCGGCTTGCTCTGGATCAAAATCGCCCAGGCCCTCTTCATCGATCCTTGAGAAGGTTATCCTCCTCCTAACCAGCACCTTCGTACCAGCCCACACGTTCCGATGTAACGCGCTGGTGCTAAACATGTGCGTTGTTCATGTCAGAGAAGCCCTAACTGATCTCCTGTTGGACGATTTTTATGGTTGCTTTGCTTTGGAAAAAATAGCGTTTGTCTTGATGTAGAATTTTTTTTCTTTCTTCCAAAAAGGCATCCCCTTGGTTCACGATATTCATCGCTAACACCTTCGTCGCGACGTAAGTCGTATTAGCGCTACTTCATCTGTTTATTCTCTTCGCACCATGTAGGACTCACGCTTTGCTCACGATCATGTCATAGATATAGACTGCGTCGCAGTTACACTTTCAAAACAGGGACATATCTCTTCAACCCGGTGGCGTACATCGCTGAGCCGTGGTTTGATAAATGGCTACGATAAAGCAGGAGCCATCCCCTGGCAAGCGTCGTTTGGTATGGAATACAGATATACTTGTACTCTTGGGTGCATGTGAAGGTTGCTCTGCCATATTCCCTCGCTTTGAGTCATGAAGCGGTCAAAACGCAAGAAGAACCTCACTGATACCTCACCCATGCAAATAAAGTCCAAAAGTTTCGTGTCTTGAGTACATGCTGACGCCCCTACGTTTACAGAATCCATGAACATTACGGTGTAATCTTCGAATTCCCATTACTTTTGCTGTTTCCTGCGTTTTGAAACTGGAATCCTGGACTTGAATTCCGAATTCCGTTTCCGCGGCGGTGCCGGCAACGCGCTAGCATTGGTCATTGGACTATTTGATCTCGACTTGGGACGGAAGGCATGCTCCCTCGCATCCTGGACTGTTCGTCTCTCGTCCTGGACCGTCACTCCGTTTTGCCTCTCCTGCGAAGGCACTGAGTGTCGCTCAGCTCGTAGGGGTGCGTCATGGTTGTCTTCCATGAGTTGTGGCAGAGTTGTTTCACACCACGTGGATGCCGAGTCTGACTCCTTCCGCTCAGACGCCGGATTTCGCCCGTCCTGAACATGGGCAGAGAGTTGGTCAACCAAGGAAGGGAATTCTCTGTAGGTCTACCCATCACTTCCAGTGAGAATATATCTTTGAGAGATTACAGGTAGTCTTCCTACCGTTACCGAATAATCAACAAGTAATTTCATTAAGGAATCCGGGGAAGGATCTTCCTTCGTTACTACAACGTCATGGAAAATTCGGCTGAAATGGGGATGAAAGTCAGAAACTAGATGAATTCGGTGGTCATCTAATGAAGGAGCTTGACGCAAATCCTTCAGCTGTTGCGTTGGATCGAGCCCCACAATTTTATGAAGCGAGAGACAAACGTCGATCCGAGGGGCTGCCTTGCTCAGGAACGAATAAGCAGCATTCATGACCCGAATTTCTCTTGCCTTCTTGATGGAAGAGTACCAGTTTCCACTGACAAACGTAGAAGTTGAATGCGACAGAAAATGCCAAGGAGAAACCTGACAGACTCACATTGGATTGTTAAATAAATAATGGTAGCAATAAATGGCGAGATATGAATATTTATATCCATTCATTGCCAGTTCCCCCAAAAGTTCGACGTCGCAAAAGAGATCGGAAAACTCGGTTCGAGACATGAGGTACCAACAGAAACCCAGTTCGGAGTCGCTGAACATAATTTCCAAGGGGTTGATATTGAAAGAGCTGCTAATGGGTATGTTAGATATCGCAGATGGTCAATTAAGCTCTTAAGCACATACTTAGAGGTGGGACCGTCTAATGGAAGTTTTTGTAGTTGCATTAATATCCATTCTTGAAGTTGAATGATAACTTTCAACAGAGGATGCAGCGTTTCAGATGGGTATGGTCTCTTATGCTGAAAGGTAACAATATCAGGACGGAGGTTGACTAAGGAGGGTATAAATGACATGGAAATACCTCCTTTAAAATCCATCGGAGAAATTGTGCCATGGCGAAATGCACATTGTCATATTTCCGGAATGTTTCATTTGAAGCTATGAACCAGTCCGAGGTGAACTTCAATAGAACCTTTAATTCACACCTAGCAAATACTCCATAAATCTCTGGACGAGCCGCTCGAACCCTTCCCACGAAATGCTGGAAACCGGCAAAATAGAGCAAGACAACGTCACGATTGTGCTCGCCAATTTTGTCTACTGTGATGGTGGAAAGCTAGTCAGTCATGCTCTGAATTTGTTCTCAACACTTACTTTCTGAGATACAGCGGAGGGAACAGTGGAAAAGAGCGTCATAAATCCTTTCGCTATCCGCGTAAAACTTTCCTGCACGGCTCTCATCCATCAAGAAGTCCGGAAGAGAAGCATGAAGGAACTTGATCGAAGTAGACATAATTGATGATTGGATTTCTACGACTGACGAAAGATCACTCAAAGCAAGTTCGATATCGCCCTCGCCTAGACCAAGGAAGTTCTTCATGAAACGAATCTCGTTATGCATCAAGTCGACACGGGGTTCTATCGACTTCATAAAATGGATGCGGAGGATTTGAAGAACGAGGTCGGGATCCTCGGCGCTGGCGAAAATGTGGGTGTATAATGCATCTAGTGCTGCATACGGTCGATTTTTGGGATCCTTGACGAGCTCGACGATTATTCGCAAGCTCGTGACAGGATGCAGCCGAGGCGATTTGATGTACTTGCTGACCGTAGCCGCATAGATAAATTGGCCAGACGACTTCTCGACGAGTTTGTCGATATCATCGACGGGTGGCCAATCTAAGGGAATGATATTCCGGAGAGGATGCGTGTCTCTAATTTTGGCCAAATTGTCGATGAGGAATGTTTGAATATCGTCATCGGGATTCCAAGAGTTGTCCAGTGGTAGTTGCCGGAGGAAGGGAACAAGGTCGCGATCGCCAAAAGCGGACTGGATATTCTGTTCAGGCCGACTCGCGATGAGCAGTTTATGTGGGAAATTATGGTTCATCCGCGCGAGAGCTGCTACGAATCCCTTCACGATGGCGTCCTGCGCGGCCTTGTTGTGACACTCGTCTAGACCATCGATGATAATGATCTTCGGAAGAGTTGGAGTGGAAGACAGATCGGAGAGGAGTGAAAGGGGAGCCACGATGAGTCTGTCGATCTGTACGTCCAGTGCTACATTAAAAATGAACTCGTTGTTGAGCATTGCCGTGGAAATGTCGTTTCGAGTTTCCGGAATATTCTCCATCATCTGGTATGCGAGAGTTGCCACTAGGTATATCTCGTCACTTCGCCTGGTGTCGCCCGACGTCCTTGAAAAGAAGAAAGTCGAAGACATGCGACCTTGCTTCTCACACATCTGCGCTATCGTCCGTGCTATCGCTGACTTGCCAGCCCCAGCAGCACCGCGCATCCATATGGCACGACGAGGGTCGTTGGTATCATCAAGCCATGCCATTATTTCGTTCAGGATGGCGACTCGGGTGTTCGGATGACATTTGGGAGCATCGTAGTTTTCATCGGCGGTATGGAATGCTCCTGGGACGACCTTGGATTTGAGAAGATCCATGCCTGGCGTAAAATGGACGCCTTGGTGTATCATAGCAAACGGTCTGTGGATATTGATGGGGGCTGTGACGACTGTCAAGGTGAAGGGCCCGATAAGCGGAAAGATAGAAAGCAGAAGAGGAGCTAACCCCATCATGGTGTTAGGGCCCCATACATAATGCATGAACCTGCTTTGGCGTAAATGTTCAAACGTTCACGGCACACGTCTACTCCTTGTACTACTCGGCGCCCGGCCCTCGAGCCTCGAATTCTCGAAATACCACTGCCAATTTTGGTGACCGCACCTGCACCGTTAACGAGTCCTCGTATCCTCCTCCATTCAGCCCATCATTACAACCAGCATTGCGATAGCAGATATCTCGATACACGACCTTTGCATCTCCATCCGAGTCAGCACCCGCTGCGGCGTCTTGACCTCTACTTTGTTTTCCAGAGTTCAACCCCTTACCACCTATCGATCCATGTGTAGACTTCGCTCACATGAAGGACACGAACGGAGTGACCCGTATCAAGATTTCAAAGTGCACCGTGCTTGCAAGGGTGGTGGCCAGGAGAGGAGTCGATCTTCTAGGTCGATGAGTAGTGGCCGGGCAAGGGCGGGGTCGATATTGGCGCTGAGGCCTGAGGATTAGGTGGCCTGTTGGATCGCAAGACGCTGGAGAATTGGGGAGGGGGAGTTGGCTCTTTCGCTGGGGTCGTCGGGTCGCAAACGATACGCTGATGGATTCGGACGAGGGAAAGAAGAAGGAGACGGAGAGAAATCGATGGTTGAGCGTAAAACCGCATACAGTGCGTATTTTTTGTTTTATTCGTGCTTCATTCTGTGACCTCATTTGGGCTTGACGTTGACTACAGCCGTTTCGGAAATTCTTGTCCGGCGGTGAATTCCGGCGTTTTAAAATAAAATAAATCCAGAAAATCCAGAAAATGCAAGAAATGCAAGAAATGCAAGAACGAGCTTTAATCGAGTGATTCTGCAGTCCTTTCGAGTGTTTAATGTTCCTTATATGTAACCATATCAATACCATGCATACGGCTCAAAGCCTGGTTGTTTCTGACGAGGTTAGGTTGTAATAGAGCTATCCAGGCCTCGAAGTCTTCAAACTTTTGATTTGGGGCCAAAAGACCTCACAAATGGAAGCCAGAATGACTGAAAATGAAGGATGACCTCATGAATAGCAACTAGATATTTTATTTTTGCTTTCAAGTGCCCCGGAGCATGTCGCAGAGGCAAGGTTGCCCACTGTGCAGTGCCACGTCATCAAGTCTTCCAGAGGGCTATCGTGAACCCTTGTCAAAACCCTCAAAAAAGAGTCCTAAATTCCATTGCCAAAATTCGAACTTGAATTCGAATCATTACGTATAGTATCTCGACGCACAACGAATAAAGAACCTCGTAACGTATCTTCAAGAAGTGCACTCTCTGGGAGTCTGGGACTAGCCAACGCCGACCACACCACCCTCCTGCTCAACACCTACACCAAGCTCAAAGACGTTGTGCGGCTCGACAGCTTCATCAAGACAGAATCGCGGCGGAATGCCAAGGCAGATGGAGGAGACGCGGAGGAGCTGCCGTTCGACCTTGTCACCGCGATTCGTGTGTGCAGACAAGCGGGTTACTTTGAGCATGCATCCTACCTTGCGAAGAAGTATGACCGGCATGAGGACTATTTGAGGATACAAATCGAGGACGCGGGGAATTTTGCAGATGCACTGGCATTGTGCAAGCTCATGAATCATCTCGTTGGGTAGCGGGCACGGCTTTCGATGTAGGAAAATGTTCTCTTCACCGTCAGACACAGGAAAGTCCAAGGGATGATTGTCGTAGTCATCAGACATGATGTATAGATATTTAAAAGAGTGTAGATGCTCGTTTACGAGGAGTAGAGACAGCGGAAGCTACGATTCTGAATTTTCTGAATTTTTCTTATTTTCTCGATTTGTTTGATTTATTTTATTTAAAAAATGTCGGAAATCACCGTGGACAAGAATTTCCGAAACGGCTGTAGGCCATTTTGATATAGATTTTGGAAGTCTGGGTCAATACTTGGATGCCTAGTATCAGCGCTCAAGTACGTTTACCACTCGTTAACTCTTCCAAGTTCCCAATTCTCATTTTGAGTGCATATATTCTAGACAGCCACCCCACCGCACGCTCACCGATAGAACACGCCTCGATCACAAGGGAGGAATGAAGGGGAATCAAATCTGCCAACAGGTACCTTATGTCAACAACCTGGTGCGCCACAACACTGGCATTGTCGTATTTTTGACATTCCAGCGAGGAAACGATGCCCAACACTTCGGAATTTGCCTAACGAACTCCGAGATCTGTCCCCGCGGCGCTGGAGTTGGAGACGTTGACGAAGCTGCAGCTCGTGCAGTTGCTCTCAACTGGCAAGCTTCTGAACCTGTATTCAACTGTGTCTGCTGCGGTTGTTCGGGGATAGGGTGTACGATATGTACCTGAGAAATCCGGTGTTGATGCAGGAGATATACGAGAAGGAGAGGCGGACGTTTGTACAGGTGTGTTGGATTTTCTTTCATTCTTTCTTTTTGTCTTTTTGGGGATTTGCGATCGCTGATACCGCCTTTTTGTAGTAGACTTCAGGATGCCCTCGTATCATGCAATAGTCCTTCAACCATTCGTCCTCTTCGCCCTATGGCGCTCGCATTCGTATCGCAGAGATATGTCTCGGGGGCTGAGCTTGGCCAATGGGGCATCGTGCATCGGATTCATCAATGTAACTATGGATCGTATCGGTGGAGATTCGACGAATATATGGGCCACATCATCATCATCTTGTGAGACACAAGCTCGCCAACATCTAATGAGTACAGAATTCGAAGATACTTTCAGTGCATACTAAAATCAGTTACGGTGTCTCTGGTTTAACCCACCCACACTTTGTCCCACCAATTCTCTTGCCAACGTGACAAAGAATGGATCATGAAGCCGTCGAGACGTTAATCAGGGCAAGCGAGAACATATTGGAATCTATCTCAAGCTCATGCATACAAACGAAGTCCAGAATGCCGATATTTCGAGCGCATCTTTCTCGAACCCATATCAATACAACATATCTTGGATGAACCCGGCCCCGCTTCTGCGGCGCGGCTATGATGACTCTACTGAACCCTCGACTCCCTACTACCTTCGCGGCTTCTTTCTTGTCGAAACATTGGAAATAGATCGCGAAGGCCTTTTCGATGTGGGCTCATTCCGTGGCTGTGCCTGCAGCGCATCAGGATCTGCTGTTGGCCTACTCCGTCTTGACATGGGATGGCGGGGACGCCCCGCCACACCTTGAGCGGTTTGTTGCCTATCCCGCCCATGCACTGAGGCCTCCCCGTCCGGTACAAGTCTCGAGCGTTGCTTTTCTTGTTAGGACGACGCACATGTGTAGCACGGGCGCATCACATCGGAATGTGTGGACTGGTGCGAAGGAGGATAACCAAGTGTAGATGAAGAGAGTGTGGGCGTTGTCGATTCAGGGCAATCTGCAAGGATCTTTTAAAGGTGGGCGAATGCTCCATCCCAAGGCTTGATCATGAGTGTGTATGTTCCGTTCTGCAGCATGAATCGGACCCCGACTGGCCCTCTATCTCCTTGTTTGTAGCTTTCCGTCGGTTCATTGAGCTCCAGTACTCGCCCATGAACCGCACCTCGATCATGACGTACTCTACCGCTATTCCGCCTCCGAGGAACAGCAGGATACTGAGCACGACTAATTCCAGAGCTCGTCGCGGTCAACACCTAACTGATATCCTGTTGGACGATTTTTATGGTTGCTTTACTTTGGAAAAAATAGCATATCTTTTTCTTGATGTAGATTTCTTCCTTTTTTTCTTTCTTCCAAAAAGGCATCGCCCTAGTTCACGATATTCATCGCTAACACCTCCGACGCGACGTACGTTGTATTACCGCTATTTCACCTGTTTAATCTCTTCGCACCATATAATAGGACTGACACTTTGCTCACGGTCATGTCGTAGTAGATTACATCGTAATTACGTTTCCAAAACAGTGACATATCTCTTCAACCCGCTGGCGTACATCGCTGAGCAGTAATTTGACAAATGGCTACGATAAAGCAGGAGCCATCCCCTGCCGAGCATCGTTTGGTATAATACGGATATACTTGTGGCGCAATCTTTGAATTCCTATTGCTTTTGCTGTATCCCGCGTTTCCAAACCGAAATCCTGGACTTGAATCCCGAATACCATTTCCGCGGCGGTGCCTGCAACGCGCTAGCATGGGTCATTGGACCATTTAATCTCGACTTGGGATGGTATGGTCGCTCTGCCGTTTCCTGCGCTGTTCGTCGTTCGTCCTGGACAATCACAGTGTTTTGCCTCTCCTGTGAAGGTGTTGAGCTCGCTCGCTCATCTCGTATGGGTACCTGGATGAGTGGTGGGTTGTGTTCATCCCATGCAGGTACGCATGCTGAGTGTTGCTCGTTCTCTTCAGACGCCAGATCTCGCTCGTCCTGGATATGGGCCGAGCTTTGTTCTCGCAAGGAAGGGAATGCTTCATATGTCTGCCCATGGTTTGTAGTCAGAATGTGTCCTTGGAGATTGACAGTTTTCGCCCTACCTTTGCCATATAATCTACAAGAGAGTTCGTCCACTCAGCCCACGTTTCCACGGCAAAAATGGAAAGGAATTTTCGGCGGAAATGGGACTCAAGGTGAGAAACCAGACGAATTCGATACTCGTACGAGGAAGAGACTTGGCGTAAATCTTCTGTCATTGAATTGAACCCGATAATTTTTTGAAGGGAGAGATAAACATCGAACCGAGGTGCTGCATTCTCAAGGAAGCATGGCGCGCATCTCGTAGAGAGATCCATGATGCGCGTCTTGACTTTCTGATTCTCTTCACTAACAACCTCAGGCTGTGAGCGCGAATGCTAAGGAGAAACTGGACAGACTTACACTGATAGGGCGATAAAATGGCAACAATGAAGGGCGGCATAGGCATATCTATTCCCACTCATTGCCGATACCCCTAACAGTTTGGTGTCGCCAAAGAAAGCAGCGAGCTCTGACCGAGAAATCAAGGACCAATGGAACTGCAGTTCGGGATCTTCGAGGACGTTTGCAAAGGTATCGCTTTTGAGATAGCTGTTAATGTGGGAGCGTTAGACAATCCAGCCCATCGGAGGAGCTTCTAGAGGCATACCTGGTGGCGGCTAGACTGTCTAATGGAAGTTTTTGTAGTTGATCCGATATCCATTCCTGAAGTTGACCGACAACCTTCAACGGGATATGGGGTGTTTGAAATGAAGATGATTTTCTGTGCTGAAAAGTAATTGCATGAAAAAAGAGGTTGACCAAGCAGGACAGCAATGACGGAGAAATACCTCCCGTAGAATAAATCTGAGAAAACTTGCCATGGGTATAGTCCTGCCTGCTAACTCGGAAGCGACCTTTAAAGATGCTTTCATATCACAGTCAGAAAAGGCATCATGAATCTCCGAGGGAGCTTCTCGAATGCTGTCCGCGAAATGTCCAAGAGCATCGTTGAAGATACTGTAGGAGAGGGTGAGGCCCTTGGGAAATTTGTCTACTGGAGATGTGGAAAACTCATCAATTGTGCTGTCAATCTGGCACCAACACTTACATTTTGAGATGTAGAAGAGGCAACGGCAGAAAAGATGAACGCAAATACTGTTGCTATTGGCGTAAAATCTTCCGGCACGGGTCTCATCCAGCAAGAAGTCCGGAAGAGAGGCATGAAGGAACTTGATCCGTGCGCTTTCAATTTCCACTATTGACGAAAGGTCAGTTAAAGTAAGTTCGACATTGCCCTCTCCGAGATCAAGCAAGCGCCTAATTAAGAGAATCTCGCTCGTTGGCAAGTCGACAAGGGGTGTTACCACCGGCATAAGGTGAACACGGAGGATTTGGAGAACGAGATCAGAATCCTCGGTGCTTGCAAAAATATAGGTGTATAATGCATCGAGTTCCGCGTACGGTTGATTTTTCGCATCTTTGACAAGCTCGACGATGATTCGCAAGCTCTCGACGGGATGCTGCCGAGGCGATTGGATGTACTTGCTAACCGTAGCAGCATAGATGAATTGGCCAGACGATTTCTCGACGAGTTTCTCGATATCGCAGAGGGCAGGCCAATCTAAGGGAATGATCTTTCGGAGAGGATGCGTGTCTCTAATTTTTGCCAAATTGTCGACAAGGAAACTTCGAATATCGTCATCGGGTTTCCACGAACTGTCTAGTGGTAGTTGCCGGAGGAAGGGAGCAAGGTCGCGATCACCAAAAGCGGACTGGATATTCTGTTCAGGCCGACTCGCAATGAGCAGTTTATGTGGGAAATTGTGGTTCATCCGCGCGAGGGCTGCCACGAACGCGTTGACAAGGGCGCTCTGCGCGTCTTTGTTGCGACATTCATCTAGACCGTCAATGATAATGATCTTAGGAAATACTGGTGTGGACCATAAATCGGAGAGGTATGAAAGGGGAGTGGTGATCAATTTGTCGATCTGTGTGTCCAGTGATAAATCGAAGATAAACTGGTTGTTGAGCATTGCCGTGGTGATATGGCACCGAAATTCTGGGATGTTTTCCGCCATCTGGTATGCAAGAGTCGCCACCAAGTATTTCTCGTCACTTCGTTTAATGTCGGCGGCCGTCCTTGAAAAGAAGAATGAACAGGAAAGTCGACCTTGCTCCTCACACATCTGAGCAATGGTCCGTGCTATTGCGGACTTGCCAGCTCCGGCAGCACCGCGCATCCACATCGCACGATGACTGTCGTTGGTATCATCAAGCCACGCCATTATTTCGTCCAGGATGGCGACTCGGGTATTCGGATGACATTTGGGGGCATCATAGTTTGCGTCGGCGGTATGAAACGCTCCCGGTACTACCTTGGACTTGAGAAGATCCATCCCTAGGATAAATCGGAGGTCAGTGTACTAGTTGATGGACAGTGCGTCGTGGCGATGTCCTGACCTTCGGGAGCCATCTGCCAGTGGGCGCCTGCTTCTTGCTAATTAGCGATCTGTATGTGAGATGAGGTTCAAACAAACTCGATGTCCTTGAGCTGCGTTGGTCCTGGCCGTGCAATACGGTAGCCTGAGAGCAGGACGAGGGAGAAGGGAGAAATAGCGTCGTGGTCGAAGCGCAGAGTCTTCAACACGACATATCGGCATTGACACCGGCTAATCACATTGCCTCACGGTGATCACTGGGAGAATATTAATTGAAACGCCCAACTCGCTGCCTCCCCGTGACGAGCTCCGGCCTGAGGTCAGTACTGCGCCATTTGCATGCAGTGGAAATGGAAGTATGGCAGTTATCAGATAAGTGTGTCGAACCTTGCATATGCAAATAAACTGCCTGTTTGGTTTAGTTATTTTTGGAGCTCCGCTCAAATCTACCTCGAGGCCGCCTTGGCATTGCCGCAACAGGCTCAGTGCACGCCTTACACTCAAGATTTACATCTGAGTTGTATTAATCGACCATCTGGAAATTTAGTCTCAAGATGCAGCCCTCGAATCGCATCTCCTGATTGGACTTCGGTATCCGAGTTAGCCTTATGAAAAGTCGTCCGATGTCCGCTCGTATCATGGGCGGATAAGTATATATATATACTCGATCCATGGACAAAGCTCTTCTCTTTAATCGCTAGCATTATGCTGACGCCCCAGGTTGATCTGCTTGCTGCTCTGGCGACTTGTCTCGTTATTCTCCACCTCTCCTTCAAACACGTCAAGTCATCATGCTCTCGTTTGCCTCTTCCGCCTGGACCAAAAGGACTACCGCTGATTGGAAACCTCAAAGACTTGCCCGCCAGCTTTGAGTGGTATACGTATCATAAATGGTCCAAGGAGCTCGGTATGCATATGCTTTCGTCCTCCAGCACAAGACCATAAATTAATGAGAATATCACAGGCACTGACATTATGCACCTTGACGTTGCAGGCACTAGCTTTATCGTTTTGGACACATCAGAAGTGGCCATTGATCTTCTTGAGAAACGATCATCCATTTACTCTGGAAGGTTCGAATCTATTCTATCTGTGTAGAGTTTCTGACTCATACTCAATTACGCATAGAGCACGGATGCCTATGATCAACGAATTAATGGGGTGGAGCTTCCATTTTGCATTCATGGATTACGGTATGGTATTCGTCCTATATAACTAAACTTAACCGGTTATACTCATTGACGCTATCACTGCAGGTGACCGATGGTAAGGATGTCCATAGAAGGCTCGTGTTCCAACTCACAGATTTTATTTTACTAAGGCGCCGAAGTCGCCGTGTGATGCATCAGAACTTCCATCCTGTTGCTGCACTTCAATTCCGGCCACACTCACTGAAAGCGACGCGTAACCTACTCAACAGATTGCTCGATATCCCGGACGACGTTATAGGGAACCTCAGGCAGTACGTTTAATTATTATATTAATTTATTGTTTAGATGCTGATTTCAGGTGTTAAGCATGGCTGGCGAGACCATTATGTCGGTCGCATATGGCGTGGACGTTCAGGGCAAAGACGACCCTTACATCAATACAGCCGAGGCAGCCGTTCATCCGTTCCTCGCAGCTGCAGTTCCTGGGGCTTTTCTCGTCGATGTGCTTCCATTCCTAAAATATGTCCCAGAATGGGTGCCTGGTGCTGGATTTCAGAAGAAGGGGAAGGAATGGAAGAAGTTGGCAAAGGCGATGACTGAAGTGCCATTTGCGGCTACGAAGAGAAATATGGTACGTGGTCAATGCGTATGAATCGTGTTCAGCGCAATAAAATATTCAATAGGCTGCAGGGATTTCACCTCCTTGTTTCTCGTCTCTCAGTCTTGAAAAAATGTATGAAGGGATTGGGGACGAGGCATATACAGAAGACATAATTCAGGACGCGGCTGGGAGTATGTACGCCGGTCAGTAGTTATCTTTGCACAAGTATGTCCATTTCGGCGTAATACTCATTTCGACATTCCCTAGCTGGATCCGACACGGTACGTTGTTACCTAGACTTATGAAAATTCTAGTTGTACTGAAGCAAACACAGACTGTTTCTGCTATGGCGTCGTGCATTCTTGGTCTGCTTGAATACCCCCATGTCCTGAAGAAGGCTCAGGAAGAATTGGATCGTGTCCTAAAGCCTGGTCATCTCCCGGATTTCGATGATGAGCTAGCTTTGCCTTATATAACGGCTATCGTTAAAGAGACTCTTCGATGGAGAGATGTCGTTCCCATCGGTGCGTAGCCGACAATTGAGAAGCGCATTCTATAACTGACCGTTTCTCGTCAGCTGTCCCTCATCTCCTTCATGTTGATGATGAATACCGGGGCTATCACCTTCCAGCCGGTTCTATTATTATACCAAATGCATGGTACGAACACCTTTCCTACTATTCATTGTGCTGCGTACGGACTGAAGACATAACTAATAGGGCCATGCTCCATGACGAAGAAATCTACCCTGATCCATTCTCCTTCAACCCGGATCGGTTCATGAAGGACGGCAAGATCGATAGTTCTGTTCGTGATCCTGCCCACGCTTGCTGGGGTTTTGGAAGACGGTCTTTATTCCCAATCTAAACCGTCGTTCATGTGACTGAGTCCTTTGTAGCATTTGTCCAGGGCGCTACATGGCCTTTTCCGCCATCTGGATCGCTGTGGCGTCGATGCTCTCAGTTTTCGACATCAAGAAAGCCGTGGACGAGAATGGGAACGTCATTGAACCTAGTCACGAATATAAGTCTGCTATCGTTTGGTAAGATATACTCTAATCTCGTTTATGCTGGTCAGTAGTTAACGTCTTTTGCCCAACAAGTGTTCCTAAACCCTTCAAGTGCGCCATAACTCCTCGTTCCAAGGATGCAGAATTGCTCATCCGAGCGGGCATAAACCACGATTTCTTCTGAGCACCGCTGAGTCATGAATTCCAAGTCGATTTCAAATGAAAGTGCCTATCCGTTGATGACTTCATGTACTCTCGCGGTGTCCCAAACTCCTGATGATGCGTATTCGTACCAAGCTGCCGCCGACATCTCTACTTCAAGTTTGACATGAATGTTTGTCTAATATTTTCTTACAACACTAGAACCGAAAACGAATATACCCAAGAAATAGATAGCTATATAGTGCCGTAGACGACTTCCTGAGAGTGTACCTGACATTGTGCAATGTAAATTTTCCAGGGAAACTTGTCGCTGCTTTCCCCAGGTTTTAATTAGACGATGGGCAGATTGACCTCCCGATCACGCTAAGATATTTTTGGATCACCTACCCCACCGCCAAGTAAGGGTGAATGGCCTGAATCTTGCCTGGGTACACTCTTTCAAGAACGTTTGTTTCTGTACTAAGATGAGAAACCATTGAAAGTTAACCCTAAAAAAAAAGGCAAATAATATGTATATAAAAGCTCCTCAAAGAATCGGGAGTTCCTTAGAACTTAGATGGAGTCCAGCCTGCAGGCACGAATCGTGACCATTGTGCTGTGCCACTGCTCTGATCCTCACAAGAAGTTGTTCTAATGGGAAAGCGCGCTTTTTGTTTGAACTCATTTTCGATGGCTATTGGCATGCGAATGTACGTAGACAATGCATTCGGCCCCCCGAGTTCACCGTGGAATGATGCCCGCATACTAAATCGAAGGAGGGTGGTGCGATGGTAATGGAAATTATATGGCGCTACTCTGGCGGCTCATCACAGCTTTCTAGATTGTTCGTCGCCCTCGTTGATATGAAGGAATGGAAGTTAGGTTTCCGATTGTTCCTCCCCGATGTAATGCTAATAGACCCTACTTACAAAGCGACTCATGCATCTCAGTGTTCTAATACGACCTTGGAACTTGAAATGATCCAAAATAGTCGAGCGCTTTCCCTTGGTATTTTTGCCAGTTATATGCACGGACGAAGACTTGAAAAAATGCGAGAATTGGGAAAAGCTTTCGAGCTTTCGAAGCTGGTTGCGAGCGGATGCCCTTCAATTTTGGGATTGGAATTTGATTTCTTCGAGCTTCCTGTCCATGACCCTTTCAACTCGCGCCACTCCATCAAGCACCTTCCCCCGCATCACGGGTATTTGCCCATACATGACGGTACTCGGTTTCCTGTAATTCATGCCAGTCGGAACGTAGAATATTTGCCGTTCGATTAATCCAAATTCGTTGCGATTTTATTGGCTGGGACTCGTGGAGCCCCGCAAGTCGTTCTACAGAAAATGAATCTAATGCTGCTTCTCCGAGGTTCGACAACGTAAAATGTACGTTAAGGGACGTTCTACGCCGTGAGCGCGCGAACAATACCTGTGCAGCTCATGAACGTGCAAGGGTATTTGATTATTTTGTGGCAAACGAAAAACCTATAAGAAGGGACGCCTTTTCAGCTTCAACCTCACTCGACCTCTTTTACAATCGATCACTCTCAAGTAGTACAACTGCCTCTCAATATGAACTTCACCACTGCATTCATCTCCCTCCTCGCTGCTGTCCAAGCTGTCGTAGCCGTTCCGTTCGGTTCCTCTGAAGCAGTAGGTCGCCGTGTGGCCTGTGTATGCTCAATGGCTCACTTGAATTCTTCCCTTTAGGCCCAGGTTGCGCCGGTCCCCGTCACCAAGCTTGTCTGCGACGGTGATAGCTACAAATGCACTGCGTCTTTGGTAAGTTAGCACACTCTGGACGCGTTTGATTCCTTCTAATCATATTACTAGGATTATGGCGACGGCAAGTGGGTCGCTCAGTGGGGAACCGCCGTTTTCCACACTAGTCTCTTCGGTGCGCCGGACCACAAGGCAGCCATTGTATGTTTCTATTTGCCCAAGCAGTCTTCAAATTTTTGCGACTGACGGTCATTTCCTTACAGAGCGCGATGGCGATGGCGCCAGTTCCTGTCACTAAGCTCGTCTGCGATGGTGACACCTACAAGTGCACTGCCGATTTGGTGGGGAATTTTCAGCCCTTCAAAGCGGATGACAAATTATTGACAATTTGTCCGTAGGACTTCGGCGATGGTAAATGGGTAGCTCAGTGGAGCACCAACGTTTTCCACCAAGGCATGTTCGCGTCTGAGGTAAGCTTATCGACACTTGGGACATTTTCAAAGCTCTTTCTGAATTACTTGCGTTCTCAGGGTGCTCAAGTTGCCCCAGTACCTGTCACCAAGCTCGTTTGTGACGGTGATTCTTACAAGTGCACTGCTAACTTGGTGAGAGAATTTTTCAGTTGTTCAGGTTGAGTACTCAATTACTGAAATTTGATGCCCCTAGGACTACGGTGACGGACGCTGGGTTGCTCAGTGGAGCACCAATGTCTTCCACTCCAGCGCCTTCCGCGACATGAACTGACACCTAGGTTCCTATCCTGCCAGTGCTAGGCGGAAGGGCGCCAAGCCCGAAGAATTTGTTTGAAATGTTGGACTCAGTAGCCGTGTCGTCGACATCGTAGCAATGTTTATCCCAAGTTAGCCAGTTGAAAATCATGTACTCGAATATCTTTTTTGCAACATTGATTGAATGAAACCACAGAATATTGTCCGCTACTGCTTTGGAGCACTATGTAAGGCAAATATACGAGTTAGAATTTTGATACTTATTTTATTCCGACCTGCGAGGCGGTAAATGGAGGGGAAAGGAAGAAAAGCGCGTCGACCAAGTTGCGCCACACATCATGATCGAGGAACATTTCCAGAAAAGGGTCGTCAAACAGGGTCACGTGTTGGTAAATTCGGACAGCTCGGCCAAGTCCTGCAAAGCCGACAGGTTTTGCGTCGTCGAGCTCCTACTTAGATGATATTCGGCCTTTATTGGGTTCACCTCCTTACGAAGAAATGGAGCCAGTAAATTGGGGTATCAGTTACGATATTGTGTTGGTTCTAAACCATTTACCTATCGCCAGTGGAACTTGAAATGGCGTCCAACAGCACTGGAAAGGATAAACTCAACGATGAACGACCGATACGTAGTAACTCTACCCGGTGTGCACCTTCATCATTTCCCAGAACTGCCGCTGAACGGAGTCGTCGAGCTCTGGGAGCAAGATTCTGACCACTCCTCTTCAACTCCGACTGCTCACTCATAGGCTAATGAAAATCAATAAAAATGAATTCCCCAAAATTGTATACCATGCTGAACATGTCCCATGCGGGCTTGACAATAAACATACGACTTCAAACTCAATGTTCGCAAAGAGAGATGGTCTCGACCTCTATTTCCAACGCGGCGCCCTGATTGACGACAAATTCTCTCCTCTCCTCCATCAATTCCTCTCGCAAAGCCTTCGCCGTGTGTAAGCTGATCGGGAAGTCCGCATCTTCGACGATATGATCTTGTACTTGACGTGGAGGCTCTACGACATTTGAACCTCGTCGCTTCCGGGGAGTTGTGGCCGTAGACGACGAGGACGCATGATCTTGTTTCTGCCGCGCCGACTGGGATGCCTCGCGCCACCAATCCTGTCGTTGGCAAGGGACGTGCGCGGTGCTGATGACCTTGATATTCGGGTCCACGAGGAAGAGCGCCACGATTTTGCGGTGTCCTGGCCTTGTAGGGTCGGCGAGTTTGAAGGGCCCAACGCGGTGTTGAAGAATGTTCGAAAAGGTGAGGAGGCGACCTTCGCTCGTCTGCACACTTCCTACGTCCTGGATTGCCGGCCCGTCTTGCTCGCAGCCGAAAACGACGGTGAGCCAGTCGTAATGATCTTGTGGATAAGATATAGCAACCGTATCTTCGTCAATGAATGTCTGCCGGAATGAAATAGATGAGGGCGTGATGTTGGAGCACGAATAGTAGTAAAGGGAAGTTGCGACAATGTGCTCATTCTACGCGTGCGTTTTGTCAGATAGTGGTCAAGGTCTAACGATGAAATAGTAATATCGCCTACCAGTTTACCTTCCACGTGCCAGGAGCCTCCATTGTAATCGGGCTTCTCGGGCGTTAGCTCGATGTTGGCCAACTTAACGATTACTTGCAGCCCTCGCTTCCGATATTCGTCTCTTAAGCTGAAGTCGGGAGGGGAACGGAGAGGAGCGAAAGGCATTTCTGGTTCCGGGCGCACCACTTGTCGAGTATCTTCAATCCAGCTCTGACGTCTGTCGTCGAAGTCGCCTTCATCTTCGCCAGTGATCCGCTGTGGACCATCTCTCTCAGGACCAGCTTCAGGATCTGGATCGTAAATACACTCTGTGTACTCGATGCGTCGTTCATGGTACCAGGGGTATTGAAGGGGAGCTAAAGACAAGTCCCAGAGAGGAATAGACGCGGAAATCAGCTTCTCAATGAGGCCGTAGAGGGGTTTTTCAGTCGCAGGGTGAAGGTTATTGATATAGCTCGTTATCCTGGAAAGATTGTGAGAATGTATAACATGAAAGCAACTAGCATTTACCCTACTTTGCTTCTTCTCCAGATATATCAACTTCGCAAGGGAGCCATTGGAACTTGGCACTATACGGTTTCCATAAAGCTGCGTTCAGATAAGCCCCGATCTCGACAGTTTCGGCTTCAGGAGGAACCTCTGTGATTCTTCCTTGGCCACAACGCTCGATACAGTCCTCCAAGGTGGTAGTCTCGCCGTTCTCCAATACACGCGTACGACCATAGACGAGTGGGAAGAGAGAAGGATGGACCAAGTCCCAAACTTTCTCGTCAGAGCCTGGGTGCCAATCTCTGAGGTTGTCAGGGATCGAGTCTTCAAATTTGGTGACAGCTTGCTGCAACGCTTGCTTGAATTCTGAAGATAGGGCAGTGTCGGATTTGACCACGTCGCCATTGTAAACGACGATCGGCGGTGGATTTGCGGGAGAAGTGAGAACAAAGGTCGCCTTGTAGCGCAGTTCGTCAAGACAGTAGTCGACCATCTTCGGGGTGATATCGCGGTCAGAAGCGAGTGCCTCGTCTCTCCATTTCTTTGCAATTTCTGGGTTGTTTACCTTAGAGGAGTAGTTGATAATGAGTTAAGCTCTGTGGGATGTCGATTTCTGATGTGTATAAGTACCTTGATGTGCCAGTCTGGCTTGTCGGTGATGCTATTCATCAGCTGGAGCATCGTGAACTCACGAAGAGTAGTCATAGGTAGCCTGTTGGCCCCCATACTAGGATGGGCGTCATGTCGGCATTGAAATGAACTGAGAACATAGAAAACATACCTATTTCCCGTACTCAACAAATTCGGGAAAAGGTCCCCAACGTAGTCTGGATCTTGTGTACCAGGTTCGAAGTTGAGAGGGCGTCCGAAGCCTGGAAGCAGAGTCCCAGAAGATGACGCCCTCGAAAGTCGAGGATGTCCCGTTTTTCTGGGACTTGCACGCAGCGCTGGCGAGACTTCAGAGACTGTTTGGAGATGTCGAACGATAGAATACGAACCTGTCAGACATCTAAAATGCGCAAATCTCCCCGCAGCTCGGGTCTGGACTAGCAACATTGAAGACAACGGTCCGGCTCGCAAAATTTAAAGCAGAGTAGGATGAGGATGGACGATGTTTATCGAGTCATTTGTTGAGAAAGTTTCAACGTGCTGTTCAAGCCTCCAGTCCTGAGTCAAGTCGTTTGTCCGCCCCCCGTGGTCAAAGTTGATTGATGGAACTTCCTAATTTCCGAATTTTCTCAGACGTCGGCAACATACGAGCAAACAATTTTCATTGCTCTCGCATTGAAAACGGTTAAGTATGCAAAACACTGTAAATTCTTTGACGTTTGCAGTGATTTTTTATGTTCTTAGCGTCGTATTACCGCAGTGTTTCTATCTCCCGAGTCCCCTATGAGTTCCATCCACAGGGGCACACACCAATTAAAGCGATGGCTTGAAAAGGAAATGGTTATTGTTGTATGTTAGGACCAGGAGGCTATTGTTCCTGTTTGGACCATTGTCGAAGCCTAAGCCTTTCCCTCTGCCCTCATTTATCAACCTCCCCATTTTACATTGCGCTACCCACCCTTTTTTTCTTCCAAACCACGGCAATAACCCTGCTGAAACTTCTATCTACGCACATACGTCGCAACTGACGCGCAAAATGCTTGACTCATCGCCAGTGGCACTACCGCCCGTTCGCAGGCCGCTGAAACGGTCGGCATCAACTGCCTCGTTGCCCACACCTCCAAGAACGCATCGTAAACACGCTCGTGGGAGGTCGAGGGGGTCTTGCGATAGCGACAGCGATGAGAATGCCGTGTTATCGAGTGATGATGAGGAGTTGGGGGGTCACAAGAAGCGGAGGACGGGTGACGCAATTGAAGCGGCTAACGAGGAGGCATTCTGGCTCAGTGGTTCAGCCGGTCTGAACGCAGATGCAGCGGCAGAGAGCTCGTCGAAGGACGACAACGCGTCCAAATCGAAGGCTGTGCCGCTTCTGTACCGCCGGAGACACGCCCAGCAGGCTCACGTCGATTTGGCACCTGTCTCGCCTCCTCCTTCGCATCGCAAGGCAGCTGTCGCGACTCTTCCGCTCGATAGCGTTCCAGGTGCCTCCTCTTCGCCTCCTTCGACACCCAAGACGCGTTCAGCTACCAAACATGCCATCCGAGACTCGCCCGATAACCCGTTCCTTGCCACTCCTGTGAAAATCGTAGAAGATAGCGATACCCCAAGCCCCAGTGCAAGCAGTGCAAACCCTAGCCCACATACACCGAATCATGAAAAACCAACCGTTACATACGTCTTGTACGCTTTCCCTTTTTTTTGCTTCTGCTGGGTCTGGACTAATTTATTCTTTTCTCATTTTCTCCTAGCCGCGGTGTTCGACGTGTCTACCAGAACCCACTCTACAACCACGCAGAGGACAGGCCATTTTCTCCCCCTCCTGCCTCCAAACTCCCCATCGAAGACCCAGATTACTCCCCCGCAGTCACATGCACGCCCAAGTTACTTTTCCCTGCCGCCCGTCGGCATACCAAGGGCAAGAAAGCTGCTGCTGCGGCTATCCGCACCAAGAGCAAGAAGCGCGCACGGTCGCCGTCTTTGAGCGGTGACGAGGCACAGGCTGCGGAGATCCGGCCGCTGAAGTTGAACTTTGGAGAGCCCGACAAGAAGAAGAACGTGCAGACGCTGGATCAGGAGCTCAAGACCGCTGGCGAGCCGCTCTCCATATAACCAGACCACCTCGGCGCACCGACCTTCATCAGCCCGTTCCCTCCTTTTTCTTCTTGTCTTCTTTTCCCCTTGTACGCCAAACCTCGTTTTGTCCTTCCTTTGTCCTTTCCTTCTTTCATTTCTTTTTTGGCCCTCGATTTGCGACACCTTCGAACTTGAAACCCCATAATGCCGTGTGACACCAACAACAAACTAATCCTCTTATCTCTCCAAACAAACTACAAATTACTCCACTTCGTGCCCAGTGCTCCGAGCCTCGAGGCTTACCCAGCTGTAAACCTCCACCTCCACCTCCTACCTAAAACTAACATAGCCATAACGATTCTCCGATGTCCCATAGCATACATACATATATACGTATGACTTGATCAGTCCTTCTTGACTCCAGTTCGATTTTCAGTAGGGAAATCGTGTATCGACGTACATATATATATTCTACCTGTTCACGATGCGCGCCCACCATGCCAGACAGACAGTACTTATTACATTTATACACATACATACACTTACATACACCTATACATCAATCACCTCTTGAAATAAGAGAGAGAAATTGAAAAGCAACGTTAACGTCGTCGGGTAGTTTCGAATCTCGGTGGAATAATGCTTAAAAAACGATATCCTGGAGTACGCCCGATCGGATGAGCTTTTCAGCAGCCTCGGAACGAGGAGTAATGGCGCATTTGAATGGTTTGGGTGCGCTGGTTGGTCAACATACGTTAATCACTGACCGGCGCTAGCATAAACGAGAATAAATCTTACACAAGGAGCGCAGATGTATATTCGTGGCTAGGCTCGATAACGTTCCCGTTCTCGTCCACGGCTTTCTTGATGTCGAAAACTGAGATCATCGATGCAATGGCGATCCAGATGGCGGAAAAGGCCATGTAGCGCCCGGCACAAATTCTATTTGAAAGGAGTCATTAGTATCGTGGACGACGGAGTAGATGTGGAATAGAGTATATACCGTCTTCCAAAACCCCAGCAGGCAAGGCCAGGATCACGAATGGAATGATCGAACTTGCCGTCCTTCATGAAACGATCCGGGTTGAAGGTGAACGGATCAGGGTAGGTTTTTTCGTCATGGAGAATGGCCCTATTCATTACGTCTTCGTTAAACATTCCGCGCGCAGCATAATGATAGGAAAGGCGTTCGTACCATGCGTTCGGTATGACAATAGACCCTGCTGGAAGGCGATAACCCTTGTATTCATCGTCAACCTGAAGCATGTGTGGAATAGCTGGCGAGCAAGAATTAATAAATGGAAGTCATGAATTTATAACTGGAGCGCACGAACCAATTGGAAGGACGTCTCTCCATCGGAGAGTCTCGTTAACAATGGCGGTGATGTAAGGCAACGCAGGCTCATCTTCGAAGTCCGGGAGCTGCCCGGGCTTCAGGACGCGGTCTAATTCTTCCTGAGCCTTCTTCAAGACGTCGGGGTATTCAAGTAGACCGAGGATGCAGGAAGCGAGAGCGGAGACAGTCTACATCGATTTCAGTACGGCTCGGTATTTTGTCAGTTATAACAATTAGCTCACCGAGTCGGAGCCAGCTAGGGTTATGCGCGTAAAAATTGGTAGCATGTCGGCGAACGGGACGCATATAACTACTTACCGGTGTACATAGTCCCAGCGGCGCCTTGGATAATGTCCTCTGCATATGCGTCGTCCTGAATTCCTTCATATAATTTTTCAAGACTGAGAGACGAGAAGCACGGAGGCGATATCCCTGCCGCCTGTTTACTATCGTGTCACACAGAACACGATTGATTCATATGCGCGAAATCACATACCATATTCCTCTTGGTAGCCGCAAAGGGTACTTCAATCATCGCCTTTGCCAACTTCCCCCATGTCTTGGCCTTCTTTTGGAATCCAGCACCAGGAACCCATTCCGGGACATACTTTAGGAAGGGAAGCATGTCGACCAGGAAGGCTCCGGGAACTGCAGCTGCGAGTAACGGATGAACGCCGGCCTCCGCCGTCTTGATGTAAGGGTCGTCTTGGTCCTTAACGTCCAAGCCGTATGCGACTGATATAATCGTTTCGCCAGCCATGCTTGTACGCACCCCTGATGTCAGAACGCAAACATAGGTCAATGGAATAGTGCAAAAACGTACTGCCTGAGGTTTCCTATAACGTCGTCTGGAATATCAAGAAATCTATTGAGTAGATTACGCGTAGCTTTCAGGGAGTGTGGTTGGAATCGCATTGAGGCCGTAGGATGGAAGTTGTGATGCATCAGACGGCGACTTCGGCGCCTAAATAAAACAAATATTTGTGGGTCCTGGGAATTGAAACACAAACGCCTATCGACACGCTTACCATCGGTCGCCTATGGTGATAGAACCCGTCATTAATCTGTTACGTTTAGGTATATCGAATAAAGACCGCACCATATTCCGCGAAGCCAAAATTGAAGCTCCACCCCATTAGTTCATTGACCATAGGCATCCTCGCTCTATATGCGTTTCAGTATGAGGCAGAAACTATACACAGATGAAATAGTTTCGAACCTTCCAGAGTAAATGGACGATCGTTTCTCGAGAAGATCAGTGACCGCTTCTGCTGTGTCCAAAACGATGAGGCTAGTGCCTGCAACGTTAAGGTGTAAAATGTCGGTGCCTTTGATAATCTTATTAGTTATGTCGTATTAGACCACGGAAGGGATGCATACCAAGTTCCTTCGACCATTTGTGATACGTATACCACTCAAAGCCATTGGTGGGCATATCTCTGAGGTTTCCGATAAGCGGAAGTCCTTTCGGCCCAGGAGGGAGAGGCAAATGCGAAAATGGGCCGGAATTGTTGCGTTTGGAGACGACCTTGTAAAGGACAAGGAAACAAGCTGCCAGAGCGATGAGGAGATCAATTGAAAGGTTGAAAGACATATTTCTAGAGCGTGCTGAATTATGGAAAATGAGTTATTGCTTGTGGAGGCAGTTTATATACTTATGCGCCCGCTATACACCTCCAGCTGGAGCTACCAGACTATGGCCATACGATAACTTGCCCGAAACCTAACTTGACAATCTTGCGAATGTGAGGGCGTTCAAGTCGGCCCCAGGGCACTGCATGGAGGCCAGCATCAGCGATTCAAGGGCTAAATCCTTGGGACTACACGGCTAGGTGGTCAGGCGTCTTGCAGTCGATAAGTGAGTATTGAGTCGGGAGTCGGTTAACGTCAATACAATTCAAATTTATTTATAGGTCTTGAAGGTTTGAATTTGAAGACTTGAAACAAAATGGACAGATCTCGCGGTATATGTAATTCCAGCTTGATCGGATTTCCCACCTTATGATTTGCCATAGAACCCAAAATACCTCTATTGCGGGGCGGGAGGAGTGCAGGAACGTAACACGAAGGATATGTACGTACTGTAGATGGAGGTAGCTGTTTAGATTTTAGAGCATGCGGCTGCTGAATATTGGGACCATTCTATTTTTCATGGTAAGCACGAAGGGGGCACTTAGAAGATAGGCACGAAACCGGGATAACAAGCTGTAACATTCGTTCTCCGTTCTTCATTTTCTTTGGAGTCGGAAAATGTAGCATATCATTCTGCGTGTATAGGCGAAAAGTTTCTTTCCCCCCGGAGCAGCGACGATTCATGCTGTGTGAGGCACAAGTCAACGTTAAGTCACTGACATCTCAAACCAAAATCCCAAAAAAAAAACACACTCACCTACATGGTTCTCGGTCCAAACACAGCTCCGAGAAACAATACCTCTAGGCGAAAGAGGGTTATATCAAGTACATAGCTGATAACGGGTCCATCAGCGAGGTTGAGCTGGACATTAGACTTGCCTTAGACGGACTCCCATCAACACGTCTCCTCGAATGGCCTCGTCAAACTCATGTTCGTCGGCCTGGTGAAGGTGATGGTCGCAGCGTTGAAAGTAAATGCGAAGCCGACGGAGAGGTTGCACCAGAGACGGCAAGAGCAGTGTTCCGTCGCCAGGCACCCGAGCAGCCCGGACTCGGCTGAAGTTGGTACTAATGTACAATGGACCGTCAAACTTCGGGTCAGCGGACGTCTCATGTTCTGTATCGCTAACTCAACTGAGCTCATCAAGGGGGTGCAGCACTGCAATTAAAATTAGAAACCTGGGGTCGGATTTGCTTTCAACCTATCTACCTCGATATGGTAATTTTGATCCCATCAAAATCCACTAAGAAGTTCTGGGCGCTTGCGACCACAAGTGCGAAAACTATATACGTAAGTACTTTCAATCCGCAGGCGGTAGATTTTCCCCAACGAGGGTTTGTGACGCACCCAGACCTTAGTGTCCTTAAGCCCCGTAGAAACACATGGTCCATGAGGATGACTTATTAATCAGCCTTAATCTCTTTAGACGTAGATGGATTTTTCATTGCAATACGGCGGCATGCCTCTAATCAAAACCTATTCCAGGCCAGTTAATGTGCTTTAAGAGCTGGTTAAAATATTGTGGCTGACTTTAAATGGGTATACAGATACCCTGCATCAAATTTGAGAATTACATGTGTTTGCTAGTGCTGCCGCTGGGCAAAAGCTGGGTGTTACGATCACACCTGGTTCGCGCACGCACGCTCGTACGCACGTACTTTTTCTCCTTACTTACGCTAGCTATACACCTTCTATCCACTTCCGATCCCATCATTTGCCGCATAGCTCTCCCCCATATCCTGTTTCTGTTATATGTTTCACTTTTATCTGTTTTACATCCATCAGCTTCGCGATGGATATCTTACAAGTATCATAACACGTCTGAGACGTGTTCTATCTATTACTCCGGACTCGCTACTTAGTATAAATACTAGAGTAGCATACGATGTATTCTTTAGCTAGATCTTGAGAATCACATCTCGAGTACCTAGTACATCTTGAACCCTCTTGAACACTCTAAGACGTTTGCGAACGCTTAAGTGACTTCGAACCTCGATCTCAGTCTTGAAATACGACTTAGGCATTATTTATCCTGTTGGATACCTTATTGCTTGTCAAGTCGTAACAAAAGATCTAGCTGCCTCTCTACCCCGCTTGCTACCTAGCATAGCGGTCATCCCACTTTGACACCACGACATCCCGAAGAACTATCAGAGCACCCAGTGCAACCCCTAGCCCAGAACCTGAAAGACTCGTTGAGGATACTACCACCCAACGCCCAGAAACTACTACTAGGCAATACACCAGAGTAGGAAGAACAGAAAGAAGAACTTCTGTATCTTCATCATCGAACGAAGAATTCCACGAAACCAGTGAAGGCCCCGATCCAGAAGAACTACTATCCGCCAGTGTCTTCTCTGAAGAAACGCGATCAGGAAAAACTGTAACTTTCCTATCCCTTGAAGCACCGCCACCAGATCCGACACCCGGATCAACTGAAGAAACTCGACCTGACACATTTGATTCCGAGATTCCATCAACTGAAATGCCATCCGCAACAACCGAAACCCTTACCAGTGAAATCAACACTACCTTAGAAGACATGGACGAAGGAACATCCACAGGACCCATCTCGAATAACTCCCAAAAAGAGTTGAACCTGAACCGACCCAAAACCTTTGATGGAGAAAACGCCAAGTTCCAATCATGGATGAGATCCGTCTATCTCTATCTGAATATAAACAGAAAAGTCTTCGACACCGACGAAAAACGGATAGGATTTACCCTATCCTTTATGTCGGAAAAAGCAGCAAATACATGGAGAGAAGAATTTCTAGACTCCCATATTGACCACACCACATTCAAAATGAACCTTGGAACCTGGGAAGATTTTCTAAAGAAACTCGTTAAAGATTTCGAAATCTCAGACGAAAAAGGAGATGCCTTTGAACAACTCCACTCGATCAGACAAGGAAACAAATCAATCGATGAACACATCTCTGCATTCAAATTACTCGTAATCAAGACAGGAATGAAAGAACAATTCGCCTTAACAGACCTCTTTGCAAGGTCGATCAACTCGGGACTCCGAGGAGACATCTATGACAAAATCGAAACCCTCCCTGACACCCTCGAAAAATGGTACGAAGTTGCTAAAAATTATGCTACCAGATGGAGCGTAAGAAATAGAATGAAGGCACGACAATCTGGAAAGATCCCAATTCCCGTCAAAACTGAAAAAAGAACCTGGAACTTCACCAGACCCACACCCCGCGACCCAAACGCCATGGACATTGATGCCATGAGCATCGAAGAACGAACTGAACTCATGCGGAAGGGCGCCTGCTTCTTCTGCAAGGAACAAGGACACCGAGCAGCTGACTGCCCAAAGAAGAAAGGCAAACAGCCAGCCAAAAAATATGAACCACCAGCCAAAAAGAAATACAACGCCAAGGATGCGCATGCCCACATCCGAGCCTTGATTGAAGATATGGAAGAAGAAGAGCAGAACGACCTATTTGGTCGTTTGGCAACGACGGATTTTTAAAAAGGAGAACTGAATCGATGTCAGTCTCTCCATATTTATCTATTTACTCAGTACTGGTGGCAGATATCCGAAATAAAACTATGTTATTACCATGCTCGATATCTCAAGGCCCCACTGAAAATAGAAAAATCATCGAAGCCAAAGCCCTGCTTGACTCTGGAGCAGGAGGACTTTTTATCGACCGACAATTCGCTGAAGAAATGGGACTCGAGCTCACCAAACTCGACGAACCACTCCTAGTAAACAATGTCGACGGAACCCGAAACAAGGAAGGAACGATTACCCATTACGTCGAGTTGGATTTTAGCATCAAAAACAAAACAACTCGTCAACAACTTAAGGTTACAGGGCTTTCCAAAAACCAAATCATCCTAGGTTTCCCATGGCTCCAAAAAGAGAACCCGATAATCGACTGGAAGGCTGGAACCCTGACCTGGAAACCTCGACCGGCAATCAAACAAAAGAGGAACTTCTCTGGACTCTTTCCAAAAAAGAATTACCCAAAGGGATTCATTTAGGAATACCTTGAAGGCAACAATCGAAGAAATCACAGACGAACAGGCAAACGGACCAAGGATTGAACCATATGATGAGTCAACCCCAATATTGGAACTAGCGGACCTCCCTCTCACCTCCAACGAGGTGACGGAGACCTCTACTGACACGGACAAACTCGAGGAGCTTCTAATTTCTTCAATGGATCTGACAGAAGAAGAAGAAATCTATATTAACCTCAAAACGACAACCTCCCAAACCTTGGCGCTAAAACATGAAACACCAAAAGAAGGGAGAACCTTGGAACAGATGATACCGGCAGAATACCACGACTACCTGGACCTATTCGATGAAAAGACAGCAAACCGATTTCCTATATCCCGATCATGGGATCATAAAATCGAAATGAAAGAAGGCTTCGAACCAAAGGTTTTCAAAGCCTATAATCTATCGCAACCGGAAGAAATCGAACTGGACAAATTCATAAAGTCAAACCTGGAAAAAGGATATATCAGACCATCGAAATCTCCCATGGGATCTTCATTCTTCTTTGTTCAAAAGAAAGATGGGAAACTCAGACCCTGTCAAGATTATCGGTTTCTGAATGATTGGACCATCAAAAATGCCTACCCACTACCACTGATCCCGGAACTTATGGACAAACTGAAGGGCGCCAAATATTTCACTAAACTCGATGTCCGATGGGGATACAACAATGTTCGAATCCGAAAAGGCGACGAATGGAAAGCGGCTTTTAAAACCAACAAGGGACTTTTCGAACCCACAGTCATGTTCTTCGGAATGTGCAATTCCCCAGCCACCTTCCAAGGAATGATGGATGACATCTTCAAAGACATGATGTCAGAAACAGGCATCGAACATTGGATAATCATCTATATGGACGACATCCTGATCTTCTCCAAGGATAAACTCAGATTGCGAGAATACACAAAACGCGTCCTCCAACGCCTCAGGGAAAACGACCTCTATCTGAAACCGGAGAAATGTTTTTTCGAACAACTAAAACTGGAATACCTGGGAATGATCATTGAAGAAGGCAAGATCTCGATGGATCCTTCGAAGCTCAAAGGCATCCGAGATTGGCCAATTCCCAAAACAGTCAAGCAGGTCCGATCATTCCTGGGCTTTGGCAACTTCTACCGGCGATTCATCCGGGCATATTCAGAAATAGCCCGATCACTAAATGAATTACTAAAAAAGGACAAGAACTTCGACTGGACTACTGCAGCCCAAAAATCATTCGACGAACTGAAGAAACGGTTTACTGAGGAACCCGTCTTGATAATGGCAGACACCTCCAAGCCCTTCCTCATCGAGTGTGATGCTTCTAAATATGCATCTGGAGCAGTCCTGATGCAAGAAGACTCAAACGGACAACTACACCCTTGCAGTTTCATTTCGAAAACCTTCTCACCAGCCGAACGAAACTATGAGATCTATGACAGGGAACTTCTAGCAATGATCAGAGCCCTGCAGGAATGGCGACACTATATTCAAGGCTCCCAGTTCACGACAATAATCCACTCAGACCATAAAAACTTAATGTATTTCAGATCGACACAGAAACTAAATCGAAGACAAGCCAGATGGTCGCTCTACCTATCCGAATTTGATATCAAATTGATCCATCAAGCAGGAAGCAAGATGGTTCAATCTGATACCCTGTCCCGACGACCAGACTTCATCCCTGACGAGGACCACGACAATGAAGATCAAACCTTACTACCAGAAAACCTATTCATCAATCTAATCGACCTCGACCTCCAAGAAAAGATTGCTTCCTCGGAGAAATATGACACGGAAGCAACAGAGGCAATCAAACGTCTATTGGATGATGGACCAAAGAACTTGCAAAACGACCTTGAAGACTGGACAATCGAAGACCTAGACGGAAAGGACATGCTCTTTTATAAAGGCAAGAATTATATACCGGACGACCGGAACCTACGTCGAGAAATTGTGAAGAGATACCATGATTCACCCACTGCTGGACACCCTGGACAACTGGAAACCTTTAACGCGCTCAAGGAACATTATTGGTGGCCCGGAATGCGAACCTTTGTCAACAACTACGTAAAAGGATGTGGCGCATGCCAACAATTTAAAATAAACAGGTCACCTTCCAAGCCAAGCTTAATGCCAATCGAAGGCTCAGAATCGAAAAGACCATGGGCAGACCCGACAATGGACTTCATTACCGGATTACCACCTATTGAAGGGAAAGACGCCATATTGGTCGTGGTCGACCATGGATCTACCGGGGGGGTGATCACCATCCCCTGTTCTACTTCGACAACGGAAGAAGAGACAGGCCAACTTTTACTTGACAACCTTTACAAGAGGTTTGGTCTATCTGACAGTATCCTGTCTGACCGAGGCCCCCAATTCGCTGCAAGAGCATTTAGAGAACTCCTCCGACTCCTTGGAATCAAATCAAAATTGACGACCGCTTACCACCCACAAGGGGATGGAGCCACTGAACGAGTCAATCAAGAAATTGAAGCCTATATTTCAATCTTTTGCTCATCAAACCCAGACACTTGGCTCTACAAGTTAAGCACCATGGAATTCACCTACAACGATCGGAGACACGCAGATAGGACAAGAACCCCATTCGAACTAACCTTGGGATATTCACCATTGGCAATCCCCACGTCATACGAAAACACAAAATTTCCAAACGTTGAAGAAAGAATGAAACGCCTAATCGAAGACCGAAAGGAAGCCCTTGCCGCACATGAGCTGGCAAGAGCAAGAATGGCCGAACGTCGCCGATCAAACTTTGTCCCATTCAAAAAAGGACAAAAAGTGTGGCTTGATTCCAGAAATCTGAAAACCCGGTATAACAAAAAGATGAAGCCAAAACGCGAAGGACCATTCGAAATCCTAGATGTTCTCGGACCATCAACGTATCGCCTTCAACTCCCCAAGAACTGGAAGATCCACGATGTATTCCATGCCACTCTCCTCATGCCATACACGGAAAACAACATCTACGGGAAGAACTTCACACAGCCACCTCCTGATATCATTGATGGAGAAGAAGAATACGAGGTCAAAGCTATTCTTAACCACAAAAAGCTTCGAAACAAACAGGTGATGTACTTGACCAGTTGGGAAGGATATTCGATCACCGAGACCACGTGGGAACCAGAGGAGTCATTTGCCAACGCACAGGAAATTTTGGACACCTACAAACAGCGCCACGACCTCTGACATTTGACGATCATCCCGAACACAGCCGGATCATGTCAAGCCTCACTGCCTTAGCCCATCGAATCATGACCAACGACATCGCCTTACCCCCTGTCCCAAAATATTCACCACCCTTACCCTACTTCTCTGGAATCTTCCTGGACTGGAAACCGGTGCGAAACACTGATGACAACGAACAAGAAGAATGGGAACGCGAGATGCTCAACCTGGAAATGATCAGACTCAGACTCGAGTATCGCCTTGCACAGCTTGAATCCCTCCTGTACTCCTCCTTCAACGATCCAGAAAAAGGGTGGAGGGACAAGAGACTATTTAAACTTGGGCGACCTCTCGACCATCCACTAGAACTTAGAGCCACCCTCACCTCGAAACTTGAACCCTCCCGAAAGAACTCCCTTCCAATCCTCTTCCACCCTAACGATGTCTCAGAACTCCCTGTCCTCCCCTCGAGCATTAAAAGACTCCGCTCCCTCTCCTCCCTACACGCAGTCACCGATGAACTCGCCTCCCTCATCGAGAGGACCTAGCTCAATCGTTATCGAGAGAGAGGCCAGTGAGGCCGACCCGAATAGTCTTCCGGAACGTGAACGAACCATCACCAGATCCATCACCCAAAACTCCTTAGACCAAATCTTCGAAAACGGAACTCATGTTGGGTTGCTTCAGACCTTGATCCAACTTGACCCTGAGGCAAACACTACCTTTGCTTGCCTCAACGACATCCGTGCTATTTCTATCGAAACTCGAGCCATCCGACAACTTATGAGCAACACCATCGACACCATCGCCCTTCGTACTAATCGCTTGAATGAACGAACATCCAGTCTGATCGACAGACTGAACAACAATATCACCTTCAGGAACGCCTATGAACTCCTCCTTCGCCAACAACCCTCTTTGACTGGAACAGGAGATGAAGACTCCCCCATACTCGTTGATCGATTCCCTACTCCCCCACGACAACCCACTCCTCGAGCCAGAACGGTCAACCTGTCTCGCGAACTTCCCCCACGACCGACCTATCCTCCACCAGTACCATCTACCGCCGGACCCAGCCATCATCATCCCAAACGAACCCTCAATCATAAGAACAGACAGCTCTTTCGACCACCCCCTTATGATGCAGCGTACGCAAGACGACCCCGAACGCCACCTGGCACTCGTTGCACTGAATGCGGTGGAGAAGGTCATGTAGCAGTCGACTGTCCTCTTACCAATGCGGATTGTGTCGACGATACCATCCAGGGCACACGACACTCAGCTGCCCATTTCGGTACTATGAAGACAGGAACCCTGACGATGATCCTTACAACAGGAGTCCCTACTTGGAAAGCAGACGTGATTAGCTGGAAGACGAGGACGTCTTCGATCTAGAGAGGGGGTAATGTTACGATCACACCTGGTTCGCGCACGCACGCTCGTACGCACGTACTTTTTCTCCTTACTTACGCTAGCTATACACCTTCTATCCACTTCCGATCCCATCATTTGCCGCATAGCTCTCCCCCATATCCTGTTTCTGTTATATGTTTCACTTTTATCTGTTTTACATCCATCAGCTTCGCGATGGATATCTTACAAGTATCATAACACGTCTGAGACGTGTTCTATCTATTACTCCGGACTCGCTACTTAGTATAAATACTAGAGTAGCATACGATGTATTCTTTAGCTAGATCTTGAGAATCACATCTCGAGTACCTAGTACATCTTGAACCCTCTTGAACACTCTAAGACGTTTGCGAACGCTTAAGTGACTTCGAACCTCGATCTCAGTCTTGAAATACGACTTAGGCATTATTTATCCTGTTGGATACCTTATTGCTTGTCAAGTCGTAACACTGGGCAGAATGGACAGAATTGCTTGATTTTTTTTTTTTCAGACCCCCCGGCCGGACCTACCAGCCTCAGGGTCACGGCTTTGTAAGTAATCCCGGTACTCCCTTGGTTTATAAACTATCTTTCTGAGGCTTGCGCAGTTCAAAATGTTTTTGGGGTACTCGGGATACCGGAAACCGGGGCCTTGACGGAACCTGGCTACAATATTGTAAAGGCGACACCCTAGGATATTTTAATCGGCTTTGAAATATAAATGGGTGCCTCCCTGTCGCGTTTTAAAATGTACATTATGTTCTGAACACGTCAAGGAAGAGACCGACTCCGACTTGGTCTGATGCATCGATGATCCGAGTCGGCTACCCGCGCAGACCATCTCCTCCATCCCCAGTTCGCTGAAATGTGTCCAGGTTTTCGTTTCCTTTCTCCCGTTTTATCGGACTCTGTATTATTTAAATCAAATTATGGTATTTGTTTAGGATGTCAGGAATACCCGGTAGAGTAATTCCGACTGCAACGTATATCGTTGTTCGTGCTAAAAATTCTTGCTTATCGCCCATTCTCCCTTTGTCGGGGACTTTTAAAAGCTCCCCAAGAATGCACCATGTAATGCACACCATGTAATACTAAACGGGGAACGGACACCGTACCTATGACTGGCGTTCGATGCATCAACTGAATGCCCTCCCAAAGAAGAGTGTGGCGCACACGATCACCTTTCATAATCACTGAACTTGAGTTCAACATCATTCAAGGTTTCAATTTACACCTAAAAATGACAGTTCAAACCCTCTTAAAAATACTCAAGTGAACATTGAGCCGTGTATGTGGGTACCAGGCTGGGTACGAAAGATGTCGCGCATCAACACATCTCCCAGGTCCTAATCCTCGAATCCCAATCGCAAAAACGCTCCATCTTTTTCGACTGCGGATAGCCTTTTCGGATCAACTAATTGGACCTATCAACATCCAGCATCCATAGAAACATTTCATGCTCCCACGAAAGGAATTGAAATTGGCGTTACCCGTCCTTGATGGGCATGTTCTCACAACCACCACATCCAGTTAGCATGCATCTCTTATCCCCCGTACTAGCCCATCAACGCGTTCTTGATACCTTGCAGTTCGTGAGACGGCGGTATCCCATTGACCGTAGTAAGGACAACGCAAGGAAGCTGGGCTGTACTTCGATGGTACCGTGACAGTGCCGACTTACTTCATGGTCTTTTCACCACCAGCCAGCCCGCCTGACAACCGTGTTCGCAAGAGCACAAATACGACGATACAGCCATAGCTAAGTAACTCACAGCACGGGCCGACACCGGCAGCGTTGATATGCAGGTAGTATTCGACTTCGCGCATCATGCATCATCGTTGGTAGACATGGACTTACCTGCCAAACCTCTCGACAACGACCCAGCCATGACATGTATGACAACCCTTGCCCTCTCTTTGACCTATGACCACGAAGCAACTCCTAATCCAGTAGAATATCGTACAGGATTCCTTTCAAAGTTACTTGCCGGCGTTAAAGTGCGACTCTTAGAACCACTTGGCCAAAGCAGGGTGATGCAACTGACGCAAAAATAAATCGCTTAGTTCTTATAGTGTCGGTGATAATTAGAAGTACGCTTGCGCAGAGTGGAAGTCGTGATTCCTGCTGACAACCGATTTGTGTCAGACAATTTAGTGCCAAATTAGCGCGCCCTCAATCTCCGAACTTGCTGAGCTTCGATAATAAACGACTAGCATTGTTACTTATTGCATAGAAGATGGTAGATTCAGATCTACGTGCAAGCTGTTAAGGAATCCATATGAGGAGTGGGAAGGAAGAGCAAGCAAATCCTCTCTGTTTGCTACTGAGCCTGTCCGCGCGTGCCGATGAGCGTCTAATAATCCATTCTGATCCTGGTGCTATTGATGAAAAAAGAGACTTTCAAACTGCAAGTCTCGCATACGGCAGAGGCACTGCCCGGAATCGAACCGGGGTTACAAGAAATTCATGAGGTCCGAAGTACTCAGAATCTTGAGTGATAACCGCTACACTACAGCGCCATTTGATTTATTATGGGACAAACACCATGGCCCTGTTGCATTAAAGTCAGATTAAATTTTTTTTTCGTAGTTAGTATGTACTTCAAGTTACTGATAATCCTATTTCACCAAACGCTCGGATAACTTGGACCTCCCACTACTGGCAACAGGTTATTTAAGTTGACCAAAAATGATTAAGAAAATAAATTAAACATGTTTGCGTGTTTGGGCCGCTTTTCTGTCGCATAAAATCTATTTTCAACTCAACAATTGTTGGTACGAAAATTCTTTTGCCAAGTACTTCATTTTCAGTTGTATTTATGTGCCTATTAAATCTAATATTTGTGCCAATTTTTGTGATCGAAAAATTGTGACAGAAAGGCAAAATTTATTGTCTTATTGTTCTCGTCATCAAATATAGTATTTGCACCGAGTTTTGATCCATTTAAAACAAATGAAAAATATTTTCAATTCAGTTTGGGTGCGAAACATTGTTCTTTTTGTTTAGCAGATAACTAAAATTCATGCTAAATTTATCATTTATGAGACAACAAAAGAAAATGTGAATACGGAAATTCACAAAAGATTTTCCCTCCACAAAAACAAGACATAAAATTTCGGTTTCATGGGGTTAAAAACATTATAATAAGGTAGGATTTATATTATATTTTGTCACGCTTAAAATCTATTATTTTCAATAGATTCATGATCTGAGAAAACGGTCGAAAAAATGCAAACATGTTTAATTTATTTTCTTAATCATTTTTGGTGAACTTAAATAACCTGTTGCCAGGAGTGTCCGGAGTCCAAGTCCTTGACCGAATGTTTATCTAGTTTGTTCGAGTGTCCCATATATTCTAATTGTCCCATTACTCTAATTTAAACGTACTAAGTAGATCTCTCCTCGAATGAAATGGCCTGCAATGATTTCATCTGAGTACTTACGAATAGGCAGCAAGCGCTGCAGAGATAGCCTCATTTATGGCTTCCGTGATGGCATCCGTATGTGTCCTCAATTCCTCCCACTCAGCCTAACAGCACGACATTCAGAAAACACGAATGAACGAATGATCTTTTAGCCAACACGTACCGGGAACGAGTCAAGGTCGAAAGAAGACTCAAAATCGATCATGCTTCTCTGGAAAGCGGCCAAGTCCTGTTCTACCATCATACTGACGACTCCACCGCCTATCTTACTGAGCGCAGAGAATATGGGCTTCTTCACGATGAGTTCGGCAAGGGCGTGGAGAACGAATGGCTGGAAATCTTGGATACTCCTGAGGATAGCGATTTGGTCGTCCTTTGGGATTGGCTTGGGCAACTTCTGGATTATCGGTCAGTATGCACATCTGTAATGCATGAGAAGTGCAAGATCCCTCACCTCAATGTCATATGTGGCTTTGTCTAGAACTGCTAAGACATCCCGACCTTGGGTGTGCATCGCCTATCATTTAGAAAGAAAATGATAGGATGAGCGCTTGAACTTCTTTTGTCAAGATCAAATTGCTCACCCAAGCTGCCCTCACCGATCCACCACTGGCGGGGAACTCAGTAACCGTCCTGTCGAGCAATGAAACCAGAGGCAAAATACCGTCAAGTCGTTTATGCACGTCTGCTATCGTAGCATCGACGGCGCTGGTCGAGGTAGATTGGCCCAAGATGGTCACCTTGGTGATGGCGAGCAATGCAAATTTGACAAGCCCCATTTGCATAAACTGCAATAAGGAGGGTAGTACACTGCGTCCTGTCCTCGATGGTTATGTTTGAGTCCCGCCATCCCATAATTCGCCGATACTGCGCTTTGCTAGTTCAATCATGTGATGTTATCAAGTACTGATTGACGTTGGATTGACGTCAAGTCTGCCCAAATCTCACCAATTCCATGTTGGTGGACATTCGCGTTGACAAACCCATACGCTTCCAAAAAAATCCCAGCTCCTTCGTCTGGCGTTCGAAGAAGTCTCATACTTAGACTGATGGACCGACCAACCTCGTCTTAAACAAGGATTTTCTGGACAGGCCGGATCTGGACCCTCTTCCCAAAAAGTCATTTAATTCACTATGCAGCAATAAATCTAGTTGAGAATGTTATTTACTGGAAAAGCTTGATTCACCATGGCGCGGTCACTGGCAGCTGAATCCGAGTAAACCATTTAGCTACGTTAATCTCTAACTACAGATGCCACTCTCATACATGGCAAGAACCGAGGTAAAAGCTGCATCTACAGTCGTTTTTATAGATGTAACCTTGCTCTTCTGAGCAGCCTGGAGATGCATCAAAGATACGTTCAATACAGACTCCAAAACAAGTTGACAGAAAAACACCTACCGGCAACGCGGCTAACAGAGCGGCCTCGAGATTCTGGACCGAGCTACGCACAGCGACCACGACTCCGCTGACGGCTCCTGAAGCGAGATTGCCTGCAGCTGGTATTCCTAAAATCTGGGCTTTACTTGCGCCGACGGCCTTCAGAGCTTTGGGAAGGCCGGTCGAGAGCGGCTGGATAGCGTTGACAAGAGTGTTTGCATCAGCGGCCGACAACGGTGTTTTGAGGGTCTAGATGAAATACGTATCATTTGCTTCGTTATGCGCATCTTTAACGAGTACATCGCTCTAAAGTACTTACCTTGATATCAGCAGTAGCCTGGTCGAGAGATGTGATTAAATTAACAGTATCCGTGAATACGGGCTGGATAACACAAATTTAAGATTAATTTCTAAGGAATTTATTAAGCGTCGACAAAGCTTACAATTCCTGATGAGAGCCAGGTGGCTGACGTGAATGAAGAAAGTGCGCTGTTGAAAGATGTCGCATTGGATAGTAGAGCGGTGAAATCCTTCTGCACGTCGGATATAGTGGCAGCCGTGCATGAGACCACACCTGAGGCGAGGATAAGAAAAGCAGACGTGATTTGAACCATAGCTGTGTTAAATTTGAGAAGAGATCTTGACCGTTTAACCTCGTTGTCAATTGTACGAAAGTCTTTATAATCCAAAGGTTGCATGAAGGCTCGCCGAAACACATAGTTTCTTGGTTTCTAGAGCGAGTTAGCGACCTAAATCCTTGAGCATCGATGAAAGTCATTTGCGAAGTTACTAGTGTGGGAGATACAGTTGGGACGGACAGATGACGCGAATATTTCCTGTCGAACTAACTGCTGCAGCTGCAAGAACTAGCGCAAGCATCGAAGTTTTTGATAATAACCCAGAAGCGTTAAGTAAAGCGTGGCTGCTGAAAATTGGAAGGTCGACGGCTTGCATGGGCACCACCGCTAATTGTCTTCAATCCATCTGCGTCGGAGGTTATTGGACGAGATGTCGCCATGTCGCGTACCCGGTGGTCCATAATGAATGTCGCTTTTCGTGTCGTGGCTGTCATTTTCTCTTGCATTTTCTCGACATCTGTCAGTCCTGAAGCACCCTGCTGGCTTACAAGTACCAAAGTTGTCCTGGGAAGTGGGGAAATGTGCAGAAAACAGGACTATATCAGGGAAGAAATAAGGAAATGCTCACGCGAATGACTGGCATGCATCAGAGAGCGATTCGGACCAACTTCGGATGCATTGATGCACTTTTGCGTCGGCGATTGGAATACAGCAGCAAAAAATGTAGCGGAGCTTACAGTAATGTCATCGTCACGACGGTCTCATGCTGTCTCATGGCCCGGCCAGTACCGCGAGTAGGGTCCAGCTAGTCTGCATGTAGTCGCGCCCATCAAACGGTAGTAAAACAAACTGATCACGTGTTGCTTCCCACGCCTGACGCGTCTATTAATTAATGCCCCTTTTCTTTTATCGCGGACGCGTTATCCATCCAATCTGACGTGTCCGAGGCTTCCTACCAACTCCAATGAACCTTTTAAGTTCTCGAGCCCCCATGGATGGCAAATCTGCCGTAAAATCCTCACCGCTAGACTGCCGTTGGGTCGTTTCGTTTCGGCTGCTTGAAGCCAGTGGGTTGAACTTTTGCTGGTTCGGTGGGGAGTCTCTCCTTCGCACATCGAGTTCAGTACAACATAGAAATATGCGTCGTTGGATTCAGAGGCCGTCATTGTCGATAATGGTGTGCTCCCCATGGAGGAGGCGAGGGTGTTCCGCTGTCTTTTGAGGGCTGGGGCAGCCAGATTTACATCATTCGGACGTTTATTGGATCGCCTTCTCGTAGATGTGGGGACAGAATTACATTGAAAAGTTCCTGAAGGAGGTGAAATGAGCGTGGTGAGGTCGGATAGGCTGTGAGCGCCAGTGGTGCCCTGCAGCACTGAGGGGGCATATGTTTGTTGCCAGGTAGTAGAGAACATGGATGCAGCACCCACAAGAGGAGTTTCTAGCATAGTCATTGGGTTCCAGACACTTAAAGTTATTGGGGTATTTCAACGCGGAATGAAGACACAGACGCCATTGAATTCTCAATAATCAAAAAGACGCGACGGTACGCGTCCTTTTTGGGCTAGTCACATGACATTTGCGTGGGAATAAATGCACATCAAATTTTACTACGGTTTGATGGTCGCGTCTAGGAGCAGACTCCATATGAAGTAGATCGACTCATCATCAACTGAATATCGGTAGTTTACGAAGTCTGCCTACGGGAGACTAGGGTCCAGCGCGTTCTCAAAGTTGTCTTGTCGAGGCTGAGTAAGTAGCTAAGTAGCTTAGTCTGCCCTCGGAAATTTAGCATCGGGGCGACTCGGATTCAGAGTTTCTACTCTGCTCCGATAGTAACAGTTTCCGGACTTGTGGCTCTATCAATCCGTGCCCAGAGGTATCAGGTATGCATTGCGACTGACACGTACTCCGCGCTTTATAATGCGTTCTCGAGGTCATAACTGGGTACGCTCTCCATTTCTAAACATCGGCGCTGCGGCGACGAGATTGGAGCGATTTTTCAAAGTTGCATCAAGACCCGAGCTACCTAATAGCCAGTTGGCAGTCACGTTAGGCGAGAAATGATTTGAGATAGAATATTTTGCGAGTCGTGAGCACTTTGCAATCACCTTGGGTATGTTCTACCTTTCTGAGCCTACATTAAAGGTAATTAACCAGGCAGTCAAGGTCCCGGAGATGGTATGTCCAACTCTATGTCTTTTCTTAGCCATAAAAAGCAATCGATAAAGGTTGTCTATGAGACCGGTCACGGTCAGTGAGCAATGCCGCCTGGTTTGTTTCCGTGAAACGTGCGCTAAATCGCCGGCCATCTTATTATCGCTCCTTTGAAAGACACGAACCAGGGAAAATCAGGCTTCGGAGCACGGTCGTGGGTCTGAAGCCGGGACCTTCACGTGATCGCACGCGCGATTCCGCAAGCCCCATGGCGATCAATATGTCAGCGCCTGGAAAGTGATAACTATTTAACTTGATTCTTTCTCTCTTTCACCATCTACCCCTCTCGCCCACAAAGATTTCAGTATGAGCGGCAAGCTAGCTTCAGGTGAATATGATAGCGTACACAGCGAGCATATCTTTGACCACTGATATTAGATTACGCGTCGTGGAAGAAGCTCCAGCAGATATACGATGCTGAGCATTCCAAGATCGTGCTCAAGGATCTCTTCGCGCAGGATCCACAGCGATTCGCCAAATTCTCCAAGGAATATAACTCTACCAGCGGGCCTGATGTCACCTTGCTCGTCGATCTTTCCAAGAATCTGATCACCGAGCCCATCCTAAACACGCTTCTGTCGTTGGTACGTGAAGCAAAGGTCGAGGAATATCGCGACAAGATGTTCGCCGGCGAGCACATCAACACATCCGAAGATCGCGCTGTGCTCCATGTCGCACTGCGCAACTTCAACGACTTCAAGATCACGGAGGGCGGCGTGGATGAGGTGACGTCAGTCCTCAACCACATGAAGGAGTTCTCCGAGGCCGTCCGTAGCGGTGCATGGAAAGGATACACTGGCAAGACGATCAACACCATCGTCAACATCGGTATTGGCGGTTCAGATCTCGGCCCCGTCATGGTCACCGAGGCGCTGAAACCCTACTCGAAGCGCGATCTCAAAGCCCACTTTGTCTCCAACATCGACGGAACCCACATCGCTGAGACCCTCAGAGAATGCGATCCGGAAACCACTTTGTTCATCATTGCCAGCAAAACGTTCACCACTCAGGAGACGATCACGAATGCGGAAACGGCTCGTGGATGGTTCCTCACTACAGCCAAGGACAAAGCCCATGTCGCGAAGCACTTCGTGGCGCTCAGCACGAACACCAAAGCCGTGACGGCATTCGGTATCGACGAGTCGAACATGTTCCAATTCTGGGATTGGGTCGGTGGAAGGTACAGTCTGTGGAGCGCCATAGGCTTGTCGATCGCGTTGGTCATCGGATACGACAACTTTGAGCAGCTCCTCAAGGGCGCTCACGGCATGGACAAGCACTTCAAGGAGACTCCTTTGGAACAGAATTTGCCCGTCTTGATGGCCGCTGTCGGTCTTTGGTACAACGATTTCTATGGTGTGTGGTCTATAGTTTTCTGCTATGGAGAATGATCGACCTAGTGTAAACAGGCTCTCAGACACTTGCTCTTCTCCCCTATGATCAGTATCTGCACAAGTTCGCGGATTATTTCCAGCAGGTGCGCAAATTTTAAACTTGCACCGTATCTTAAACCGATCATTCGTAGGGTGACATGGAATCTAACGGCAAATCCGTGACCAAGGGCGGACAGCGAGTCAACTACCAGACAGGCGTAAGCCTATCATCTATCTCCTGTCTTTATCATAATCACTGATCATTTCCATTATTTGTCTAGCCAATCATCTGGGGCGCGTCTGGAACGAACGGACAACACTCCTTCTACCAACTCGTGCACCAAGGTACCAAGATCATTCCGGCCGACTTCATCGCACCCACCACGACGCACAATCCGATCGAGCACTCGAAGCACCACCGCATCTTATTGTCCAACTTCTTCGCGCAGCCTGAGGCCTTGGCATTTGGAAAGACGGAGCAAGAGGTCAAGCAAGAGCTGGGTCCCAATGCGAGTGAGATCTTGATCAAGAGTAAGGTGTTTGAGGGGAACAGGCCGAGCACGAGTATTATGTTCCCGCTTTTGACTCCTGCGACGCTGGGTACGCATTCATTTTGGATTCCACGACGCGGTATGTTGGTTGACTCATGCCATCTGGTTGTAGGCGCCCTTATTGCGTTGTACGAGCACAAGATTTTCGTGCAGGGTGTCGTTTGGGGAATCAACTCTTTCGGTAATGTTACTTTCTCTATTGGATCGTTCTTTGCGAGCTTACCGGAATTTTGCAGATCAAATGGGTGTTGAGCTTGGAAAGGTGCTCGCGAAGAATATCCTTGCTCAGCTGGAGAAGCCGGAGGATGTGAAGGGACACGATAGCTCGGTATGGATTATACTCTCTTTTTGGATCGGGCTATTCTGAATTCTGGCACATTTCTTCCCTTGTAGACGACTGGTCTCATCCACTACTACCAGAAGTACAGGAAGGAGTGAATCAGCACAATGTCAATACCGACACCAATCCAAGCGCCACGGCTGTAAGGAGACGATGCCGAAACAGAGATGACAAGATGTATAGGCTACCAATTTGTATGATTAGTGTGTTCAGCCAGGCTTGGAATTATCGCCATCGTTGTGATATCTAGATGCATGTTTTTATACGTATATGAAATCTATGGAATTTTACAGGGTTATTAAGTACTCGAGTACAGCTCCAGACATTCGCATGTAGATGGTTCTGCCATCGCCCCTCGTAGTTCATCTCGTTCTCATTTGGTTTTATTACGGGATGAAGGGCGCTTGCGCAGAGGATTGGTGATCTAAATCCGCAGGAGAAGAGGGGGGGAAACAGGACTTGCCTTCAGCGAGACTGAATAACGGACGTGCTGCACGCGCGAGGTGCTGTCCGCGGAAGATGAGCTCGTGTTCCCAGTACTCCTATGCTCGATTTTGTCAGAGGTTCATGGAAATAGTGGTGCGCACCCCAAAGTCATAACTTATGTACGTGTATATCAAGGGATCCGGATTTCTCTCCATGGAGCCACAACATTGTAAAGCCTCCCTGCAGGTATCGAATCGCCTTTGGAATTCTCCTCTGCGGGGGCTGAAGCCTGAATCCCAGACAGGTAGTCGTCATCTTCGTACAGACTCCTAGGTCCGATCTTCAATTTTTTATCCTTGTCTGCTAGGTTGTTGAGCAGCCGCGGGCCGGGGCCTACGCCTATGAGGCTGTTGAAGGAGAATTTGTGCAGGTGCGTGTATTGCCAGGGACCCATCGCATATTGAAGGGTGTAGTGCAGCAGAGGTCCTGAGTCAGAAATATGCTTCGGAAGAGAGCGTTAATTATATATCGCACCCCACTGAGGTGCAGTCATTTGTAAACAGGGTTCCGTCTCCGTCTCTGATCGCAACTCACATCTCTCTTCTGTCCAAAGGTTGAAACATCTTTGCACCTTTCAAACACGAGGCGGGCGTATCGCTAGCCATCGTTTCAAATTGTATTATAGCTATGTAAATTCGCCTAAATTTGCAGTAAATAGCTAGAATATATTGCGCTTGCTTTCTAAATAATGGAATGGTATAATGAGAGTATCCGACGTACATCCGTCATGTCGTCCAGCCTGATTAATGAAGAGTCCAAACGAAGGATACTTATCACGTTTCTATATGAGTCGTGAAGGATGAATTCTATGATTCTAAAGAAATGGACTGTCCACGGAGGTCTAATTCTTCTTGCGCTTGAAGGAGGGAAGGAAGCTTCCTTTATGGATGCGGAAAAGATAGGTGAGAACGAAGACGAGGAAGACCTGTAAAGTTTTAGGTTAGCTTGGAAATGGAAGAGACAAGCAAGACCGCTAATCGTACATTGAAAAAGATGAACACCACGACGAGACCGAAGTTGCGCCAGTGGTGATCATAGAAAATATTAAATGCGTGTTCCAGGAATTGATCCGTCGTGCGAATGCTGCAGAACTGGCAGGCAGTCGACGCGGCAGGGTTCTCTAAATATCCACCGGCGAACGACATGTATGGAGTCATGTATTGTTCACAAGTCATCCCGGAAGGTGGGTTGACAGTGACGAACTCAACTGCAGAGCAGTTGACCTGTTGGCGACCGAGAGCTTGACCGAGCAACCCCTCGATAAGGTAGGTGTAAGGCGACAGACGGTACATCCATCGCCACCAGCCGAGTTGACTGAAAGGCTGTAGGACACCATTGCTGAAGAGGAAGATCGGGTTAGCACCGAAACAGTTTTGGGGAAGTCATGACGTACAAGGTGATCACGAATGAGAACAAGAACGAGAATAAAACGGCAGCGATCTCGGCGCTAGGTGCCATAGCGGCAACTGCCTATTAGACAGAAGCGGAAGTCAGATCTTTGATCCTTTGGGATAAACGAAAGGCGATGCTCACTTGACCAAAGGTAGTATAATAGGATGGGAAGACGATCACGATCATGAGGAATGTGTAACCGGCTCTGGAAGTTTCGAAACCAACGGTCCAGTACCAGGTGAAGAAAAGGATCAGGGACCCCAAGATATTCCAGGGCAACTCGATCAGGATCTGCGATGCCACCAAAGCGGACCAGCTATACATGCGACTGGGACGTTCACGGATTTCGTAGATGGTCCGCATATTGATGAACGGGACTTGAAGTTGGTTGGACAAAGGTACGCTACGAAGAAAGGTCGTAAACGAGTGTTTATTTGTCTCCTGTAAGGAGATAATTTACCTGAGAATAGTCGCCATGAAAATTGCCTGCAGGACTGTAAGCAAAGTAAGCAAGAAGTAAACAGTCATGGACGTACGAAAAGCTTGTTCTGCGTTCCTTGCTGACTATCCTTCGCCTTGAAGAACGTGAAACCAATGAACAATCCTCCGATAGCGTTTAGGATTAATTTGGACATGAGATAGCTAGGGTCTCTCCAGTGTGCGTCAGAATCACGCTTTAGAAGTTCCCACATCTGGTAAGGCCACGATGTTGCAAATTCCGAGTGGATTTCAGTTGTGACTGCGGGCCGATTCCTGCCCTCGGTGTGGATGTTGTCGAGTTCTTGTTGTACTTGCTTCGACTCTGGCGACAGCTGCCATATATCATACCAGTTCTGTTCGCTGGTTGCGGTGGCACCAGCCCCGATGACATCGAGCATGTATTCGGCGCTGTGAAAATGATGAGGATGAATGCTGCTCGCCCAGAGACACACGACTTACGGGTTCTCGTGAGTAAGACATGTTCGAGCACCGTTCCTCTCGAAATAGGCGATCAGGGAGGTCGCGTTATGGCCAATATCACCGAAGTAAACAGTCTGTCCTCCCTTGCGGAGAAGGAGGATTCGATCGAACACCTGTATTAAATGTTTCAATAATTATCGCCACGTTTTAGCTAAAGAACGGACCTGGAAAAGCTCAGCAGATGGCTGAAAGAAAAAGAGAAAAGTCAATAAATTTCCTTTAAGTCATATCACTCCCCAGCATACCTGATGGATCCTGTAAGTTTATCAGCGAGATGCGTGTTAGATTATACAAAGTGAACACGTACGTGCACAGAATAGCTTGACCTTTGTCAGCGAGTGTTCGCAGGAATGATATGATGGCCCAGGCGCTCTGAGAGTCAAGCCCGGAAGTCGGTTCATCCAAGAATAAGAGAAGCTTGGGCTACATAAAGACTCAGTGAATGATCTTTGGCTCAAATAAGATGGACACACTTTGGCAGCCAGCTCGACCGCAATGGTCGTACGTTTCTTGTGCTCGATGCTCAAAGATCCAACAGACGCATCGGCATAAGCCTCCAGACCGCACATCTCTAGGCACTTCTCAACACTAAAACAAACGATGTTACCAAACTGTACAAGTTAAAGACGAAGGACCTACTATGCTTCCTTTTCGGCGAGAGGCACCGATGGGGGCTGACGAAGTTTTGCAGAGAACAAGAGCGCTTCGCGAACAGTGGAGAAAGGTACGTGAGTATCCATTTGTTGACAGTAACCCCTGTAAAACATGTAAGTGAACAGGGAAATCGCCCAATATCTATGACCACGTACGATTGCGATTGGAAGTCGGCAGGCAAAGTCTGGCCGTTGACAAATCGATCGCCAGTAACCACGCCTGTGTCAGTCCTCATGGCAAGAACGTTCAAGAGCGTGGTTTTCCCTGCTCCGGACTCTCCCATCAGTGCAGTGAGTTTGCCAGGGGCGACATAGCCAGATACGTCAGCGAGCAACTGTCGGTCCTCCTTACCGGGGATAGGTACTGTGTAGTTGAGATTTCGCCAGGAGAAAATATCGGTCATACGAGGAGCCGCCGAAGGTGTCGAAGCATCTGCTGGTTCGGAACTTTTTTCCTCAAGGACCTTTTCATTCCCGTCAACACCCTTCTCTTCGTCGCCGGCGGTAGATTTCATAGTCCTCGGCCTCGAGCCGCGCTTAAAGAGTGTGACCGGGGTATCGGTAGACATAGACGTGTTCATTTCCGTGAAAACCAGGAGCGCCACGATGAAGCCTACACCAAAGGCGACGACGATACCGAAATTCTACGCCCAGTATTTAGTGAGGGGAATGAAAGCGTTCAAGAGAAAGTTAAAATACCATCCAGGTATTTGACCATTCGAATTCATACGACAACTTCAAAAAGCGACTGCCATCGACGAAGGGCTGACCGGGTACAGATCCGACAGTAGTACAAACTTGATTTGCGAGTGTGACGTTCTCGTATCCAGGTCCTTGCGGAACAAGATTCGAACAGGTTGCTTCGAGGGTCCGGAACTCGTTCGTCATGATCGCCTCAAAGCTAGAAATCGTCATTTAGAAAAAACATGACGGTATTGTAACATCATAACTTACCCATATTTCAAGGGCTGACGTTGAATATCAGGATTACATGTCTGTTGGAAGCAAGAAGGGAAAAGTGCTTACATTGATGTAAGTAATCCATCGTAAAGCGCCTATCATCGTGGGTTTGGGAATGTTATAACCTGACATGTACGAATCAGACACGTGAAGGAAGGACGTGAAGAAAAGGAATATACCGGTGTAAATAGACAACGCGAGAACTGAGAGACCAGCGAAACTCTGAGCGGCGGCCTCCGACGGGAAAGCAGCAGCGATAGCGCGGAACCAGCCCTTCATTGTCAACGACATCGCGAACAAGAACAAGAAAAAGACGCTAGAAGAGGGGGAAAATGAGGGCGCGCAGTTGCAGACTTTAATCATATTTCTTACAAGAATTGACCCTAAAATAGGACTCATCAGTAAAGAAGAAGAATTCTGGTATTTTATACCAAGGACCTACAGGTGATCTTTGGAGGCCGACCATGAAGTAGATAATGATCGAGAAGACGGACGAGGTTGCAAAAGTGATGGGGATGTCGACCAGAGTGAGAGCCAAGGCCTCGACGAAGGGGTGGTAAAGAGCGGCCTTTTGATGCCTATTCACGATCGGTCGTTGAGAATAGAGAGCAGGAATTTCAGCCATCGTTGACAGTGCTGAGAACAAGAGAGCACTTCGAGGTGTGTCAGTTTGCCGGTCCTGAGTGACGCACAAAGAAACTAGAAAAACTCACAAGAAAAGAACACCTCCGCGAGAGAAGAACGCACTCGTAGCTTTTGGAGCGTTCAGGAAGACGGAACCCATGATAAGACCCTGGAAAACATAGGAACTTTGGATCCCATGTCGTGAGGAATGCACCTTGTTACCGTAGGTGATAAAGAGACTCACAATAGGACGAGGAACGTATTAAGCTTATTACCCAGAATGATTTGCACCCTCCTACGCATAACGATCTCCGCCTGCTGAGGGATGCTCAACAAATACGGGCTGGCATACCACGATAATCAGTACAAAACATGTTTGTAATCAAGGTTTCTTTTTTCCTGCACGTACCTTGCTTTGCGACTCCGCTTCGCAAGTTCGGCTCGCGCGCTCTCGATATACGCCGTCTTCTTCTCTGGGCTTCCGACGAATTCGTCCATGTAGGCGTCCAATTCCGCCGCGTTGGCTTTTCCAGGTTCTGACTTGAGGAAATAGTCGGCAAATTCAGCAGCAGTGCGTGGCTGGTTTGAGAACCCAGCCCGCGAAATACGAGCATTGGGATCTGTGACGGCGACGAGGAAGTCGGCCGTGGTTTGACGATTGGCTGGCTCGTACCTAGCGAAGATAAAATGAAAGTAAAAGTAAACATCTAAACGACAGCACTGTGGGGTCATGGTAGGAACGCACCCCATGTCCATAAAGTACTGCTTCGCCTCACTTGCAAGGCCGAAATAAGCCATCCGCCCTTCGTAGATAACGCACACCTTATCAAAATACTCGTACAGCGACTCCCCAGCTTGATAAATAGAAACGAGGGTGGTCTGCTCGAAGGTATCGGTGGCAACCCGCAAGGCTCGGACGAACTCCAAGGCCGTACTTGCGTCGAGACCACGAGTCGAGCTGAACAGGAGGAGAAGGTTCAATACAGGTCAGAGTGGGACAGCATAGGAAACTCACTTATCCCAAGCACCTATACAACTTCTAGACGCCAAACCTTCCGCAATAGAGACACGCTTCTTCTCTCCACCACTGACTCCACGAATGGCGGCATCACCGACGGGAGTAGTCAGAGTATGACGTAGACCAAATATTGTGGCGAGAACGGTCGTTAACACACCCGCATAGTCCTTACGCGACCCCCCAGGGCGAACTCGCGGCGTGCGAGCCGCAGCTGCGAACCGGAGAGTCTGATCGACTGATAAAGTCGGGAAGTGCACATCGTCCTCTGGGCAATATTGGACGTCGCCACGGAAGTGCTTCCTCAGATCTTCTGAGGTGATAGAATCGTAATGGACATCGCCGTGCACGGAGTGGTATTCCTGTCGGTGATTTGCCAATGTCTTCAAAAGGGTGCTACAGCCAGAACCGGGACTTCCCAAGACAACTAATCGATCGTGAGTTAGCTGATAAGATCGGAGGTGTGGAGATAAAACATCACATCGACTCACGGAGCATCTCTCCTGGCTTCACCACACCTTCAAATCCGGACAGGATATCACGAAGATTCGGGTGTCGCGCGTGCTGTACCTTCTCAAGAATAACCTGTGGATTGAAGAACGACCCCAGCGTCGGCAAGAACGAATTGGAGGCAGCGACACCAACAACACGGAGGTCGCGAAAGCCGATTCCAAGCGACCGTGCCTTTATTTGAGCGTCCTCGCGTCTGAAAAATGTCAGTAAAAAGGTTTCTTGAAAACTATGGGAAATACTGACTTTCTTACGGCTCGACGGAGTGTCTTTTCGAAATCAAACGGTTCGTCAAGGACGCGCAGTGTTGCAGTAGAGCTTTCCGATGACCGACGAGCTTGTTCGCGTTTCTCCTCTTCGTTCCGACGGGTCAGAGTTCGTCGAAGCTCGAGAACACCGGCAGGGTCGAAAAAGTCGACATCGACATGCGATACTGAGGAATTGCGTCGCTGTCTGGAAAATTCTGGCTTTCCAGACGCATGAGGCGGGTGCTCGTGGTGTAAATGGTGACGGTGGTCATCTTCTTCGTCCTTCGAGGATGTTGGCTGCACCGGGGTGTCGATACCCAAAAGTGTCGGCTGAGATGGAGCACGAGAGATAGTGCGCGAGGGTGTCTCCTCTTCAATGTCGTTCAAAAGGGGTGGCTGTGAGTCCGACATCGTGGACAGATGAAAGGACGAAAGCCTTTCCGTCTCTCCCTAAGTATGCAGCTTTGTAGAGGAAGACAAGAGCGACGAAAGTAATCGGCACCTCGTACGGCGGCCGCATTGGAAGTGTTCACTAAGCCCAATTATGATGGCGTAATTGCGGTTGACACGCATCCTTTGTTAAATTTCACAAGCATCGCAAATTAAGTACTTGACCCATAGAGACGTTACGCCACGCGTTTCGAGTACTGTAAGTCCCAGAAATTTAGTCTTCAGAAATGTTCTATAAGGGTTGCGTACATTCATTCTTATGGCATCCTCTGGCATCCTGTTAAAGTGCTCATACTGTATGCCCACGTCTGGACAGAAGCGGGTTTCGTTGAGGTCAAAATTTCAGTATGATTCCGCTTTTTTGAAACGGAAACAAATCTCAGCAATGCTGACGAAGTGCGTTTACGTAATGCTTGGCGGCCCACCTTACGATGTTCCCGGCGCCCGCCCTGAGGCTGCGGAACGGAGCCAAGTGTTTGATCCGAGATTTCAGCTGGTTTAGTCTCCGTTCCGCAGGGCGGGCGCCGGGAACATCATGGGTAAGTCCTACTACTAAGCGCGGGCCGCCGAGAAAAAAGACAAGATTAAATACTTAAACTCTTTCGGAATACTTGGGCCAATTGGCACCGGAACCAGGCGCTTATGCGATACAAGAATTTTTTGGATGTGAGTAGCAAACTCGCAATGTTCACGATCAAACTCAATGCGTGGCCGCTTGCGTGATGCGTTAGCTAGAACTGATTGCGCGCTGTCATCTTCCTCAAAATTTTCTTCGCCTGCTTCGTCTTCCACCATACCATCTTCCCCACATTCCACTATATCTCCATCAACTGCAAAACCATTCACAGACCTAGTCTTTCTGCGTTCTTTTTTAACACAAGCCATATATTGCCAAAGACATACATCTTGGAGTTCTTCACTGCGTAATTGGTAATCGGCAACCTGATTCGCATGCGCGATAATTTTTCCTTGACTATCTGAGGATATTTTGACTTCATCGCTTTCGATATCAATGGATTCCTCCTCATCGGGTGGGATTGCAAAACTATCCTCTCCATCCAAATTTTCAGAAGAATATTTGTCTTGCTCTTCCTCCTCTTTAGTTCCCAATGAATGCTCGTGAATAGGTAGTACACCATCCACGTAATTTTCGAACATTGGCCAGAATATAGAGTGAAATTCATGACTTGTGAAATGGTCCTCGAAATCCATTAGGTATGAACAAACTTGTGGTGCGGACAGTTCTTGTCGGGAAATCATTGAAAATGCACATTTTTGCAAAAGTTTCTTAGCTCGAATTGTGATAGGGTCATCTTCAGCTTCGAGAATGTCTAGTTTTCTGACCGCTAATTCTAATGCTGCATATGCTACATGAGACTTCAGCTGCGATTTGGTAATGTAGTCTGTGATATAATATAGAACAGCTTTGGCGGAGGCTCCAGATCCAATAAATTTTATATCCATGTTGCATCGGATGCATTGAAGAATAGTTTTGTTGAAATTGTTCACCATACCATCTAAGCATCGAAGATGCAGCTCTCCTGTTTCTGGATCAAAGAAACTACATTTTCGGACATTACTCTCATCTAAATCAAAGCGACATTCTTTTGGATTAGGCGGACCTTTCCAATACTTGAAACAAGTTGATGTATGCTTATGTGACTGGCACTTCTTGACGAGATTATGGAAATCTCGATCTACGGCTTTTTCCACATCCTCAGCATGAGACCCATTTAATCCTCGGACTGAGCATGGATGGTGGATGGATGAAGGGAGGTCTGGAACATCACCTGGATCAACTGGAATTTCATTAGAAATGGTGTCGTCTAAGAATCTAATCAGTCTAGTTTGAAAATCTACATCTCTTTCAAGAGCTTTTCTTTTGATTTCATCCACATTTAAGGCTCCTTCAACCCACACTATCATGTGGCAATGTAAAGTACCTCTTCCCTGAGCTTCCACACAGCCGTAATGAGCCTTAACCATGCCAAGGATTCCACCTTCGAAATTCGGTTTTTTAGCATCAAAACCCAGGACAGTGGAAATGAATGCTTTCATATAGAGGTTAAAAAATCTAGCCGCTATCACAGGGTTCTTTGCAACAAGAACTGATTGAGAAAAATAGTCAGGAATCTCATTATCTAACATATGATCAATATTGATATCTTGTCCTGCCAAGAATTTAACTAACGGATGATATACATCAGCCGGATTAATTGTCAGATAGAAACTAGGAAGTCCATGTTCAATTATAAGGCTATGGATCTCACTGCGCATTTTAACTTTGTATGCGGCAGAACCAGGAACATAGGATGTCACAACATTGACCTCATTCATCAATTTCAATACTTGGCGCTCCTCTTCACTGTTCGCAGTCCTATAGTCACCACGAGCAACACGGTCGGAAACAATAGATATAGCTTGAGGAGTGACCTGAGCGAACGACTGTGCCACTTTGTCAAAATTCTTAGCCTTGACTTTCAAACCGGAATGAAGTAAGATCTCTCTTCTCTGCAAAATATTAAATGCCGTGAACATAAAAGAATAGTGTTCTTGGAAGCGCTTGTCAGACAGAGAGAATAAATGCTTTATGTTGCGCTTAAAGGATAACCTACAACTCCTCTTACAATTCTCAGGACCACCCAAACCATAGGGAAACAGTGTGGGGTAAATCATCGGAAAGAGATCAGGATTTGAAAACTCATTCACAGGATCTGCAGCATGAGGTATCTGTACGTAACCCTTTTCTTTCTCCTTGAAGTGACGCATTGCTGCAGTGCGAAGTTCATTTGTCGATGCATTTCCATCTACATTTGTCACGACTATGTTTTCAAAAGGTAGACGCAAGTCAAATTCGCCTGATTGAGGGCCCTCTTCAGAATTAGAAACCGGAGCTTGTGGTTGATATCCAGAAGTCAGATTATCTATAGAATCATTACTAGTTATGTGCTCAACATGTACAGGTAACATATCACATTCTGGATACTTGTCTATTTCGTCGTGATCAATTACAACATCCTTATACAGCGGGTTGTGATGATGTAGCCAAATTAAGGCCGATCGAACCTTTTCCTTCCGGATGATCAGCGGTGAAGAGACCGCGAGCGGCTAGCTGTGAACGGACTACTATTCTCCTTACCTGAGCTATTTTTAGCACTTAGTAAAGCTTATACCGTAGTCTAAATGTTACAAGTCCGGACATTACAATGACAAGACTACTAAGGACTAGAGGAAACTATGCAAGATAACGAGGAATGCGCGGTTTAATAAAGACATTATCATTAGTAACTATTGAGATAACAGTCAGTACATCTAATGAAGTGTACGGAATAGGCGCCTTTCAGTAATATCTTAACCATCCGGCCTATACAGCGAGGGCGCGGGTCTCTAGATTAAAGAACGGACATCTAGGCACACTACAGGACAGGTCGCGTGACATTGCCGAAGGCACCGAGGACAGTGGAGCAGCGGGGTAAAGCAGACGCCCATAGACGCGCCTGTAGCAACGCCGATCAAAGCTCGGATCAAAGGGATACCAAATTGGGAACACATACCATATCGGGTAATAACTTGGTACAGGAAGATTTCCGGGGTGCATAACTCGACACAGCGAGATCCCAGATGCACGCCGAGAGTACCAGAGTATCGGGTACGGAGGACAAAGGGTTACAACCCTAATCACGAGGATTATCACGGACAGAACGGGTGAGGATTGCCCGAGCGTCTCCGACGAGATGTAAGCGCGTCTATGCTCCGGTCAGTCGATAGCCAATGACAAGACAAGATACCAATGAAAACGAAAGGTCACGAGCCTGTATACCACGCGGTCGAGGAGGAGTAAGTCTTAGGCGCTTAAGTTAGCCGAGCCGACGACGATCTGAGCTCCCGATCCAACCAAAAAGGCATGATTGAGCGGACGCGCACGGAAACTGTACTCCACAAAGGCCGCCGCTCGCGCACAAATGCCCATGAAATCTCTATATTCTCGTCATTGCGTCTATGTAATAATATATCGTCTCAGTAGTATATAAGCAGCCCTGTAACACCGTAGAATACAAGCAATTTACCACCCACGAGATACAAGCGCTTAAGAATTATATCTTAAGTGTTTCACCTCTAAGTACCAAGTAGCTTCAAAGCGAGAGTCCCATAATATAAAAAGAAACCAAGTAACGATATAAACGAACTGTTAAGACGAGAACGCGTGTCTAAGTGATTCGCCAAGACAAGTAAAGAGAGTTATAAGCCAAGGAACCTGTCTAAGTGACTTGTTCAAAACCTACCCTTTGTCAAAGGACATCTGGGGACCTGGACTGTAGTGTCGGTGGACGAAAGCGTCTACGCGCCTCTGACCATTGTTAAGGGACTGTAGTGTCGGCGGATCAGACATCTGCGCGCCTCTTTCCACAAGTATAGTTTTTGAGACAAGTAAAGACAAGTTAAAGGGCATAGAGCCATCTTCTCAATTGGAGAACAAGACAAAGCGAGATCAGTTAGCAGTTTGTGCATAGAGCACTAGTTTCCGAGTACCAGACCAGAATTTACACAAGTCTATTGGACTTAAAACGACCCATTGGCTATAAACGCGCCTAAGGCCTTGCCTGAGCCGTTGTATAGTTAAACACCTTCTTTTATCGCACACCTACTATCAGGTATCGATATTATAAAACTATTATCCTCCCCTTGGACGAACTAAGTCAACTAAACATTGATTTGGGTGTTTGAGTGTAGTAAAGTAGTTATTTAAAAGTGAAGCAAGTCGGATTTGATAGTATCTCTCTAATAGACATTACAAAGTCTATTGAAAGCGACTACTTGATTATCTAGTAGTTCACACACACCCCGCACTAAGCATCTTTATCTGGAGCCCACCGCGAGGGGGGGTTTCTAAGATATTTGATACAAGGTTGTGGTAAAAGAGGCGTCGATTATTCATACAGAAAGTCGTGCTTCAACCTGTATAGGATTTGAATCGTTCAAACGGTGAAAACCATACAAAATTGAGGGCTCAAGTAATCCTAATAAGGGGAACAAGAGCGCCAATAAACCAGCGTCAGCAGTTGCTTCCTCATCAAAAGCACCAGCAGCACGCACCACTTATAATTCTATAAGGGCAGGAACAGAACCCCTACCTTTACCGTTACCAAAGAAAAGAGAACCTTTCTCGAAAGAGAAAACCCGCTCGGACTATAGCCAGAAAGTCAGATCCTTAAATAATATTCAAAGCGCACCTCGCAGGATATTATCCAGGACGGCTTCTGTACCTACACAAAGAGCGACCTCCCCACCAGAAGAGGAAGAGGAAGATATTACCCAAGAACTTTTCCAGGCGCCAAACGTACCAACTAGATCTACTAAAATGGGTATGCCAGCACCAGGAACAAGAGATGCGCCGAAGTTTGATCCAGACAAGGAGTCCGAATTGCTGAGATTTATATCTTGCATGGAGGATCTCTATTCTACCCATTCGATCATGGATGACAAGGAGAAAATAAGGCTACTAGGCAAATATGCCCCAGCGGAAACTGAAGCAGAATGGAGCGCATTTGACGAGTACAAAGCCGGAGCCTGGAAAGTGTTTAGAGATGAAGTCATGAAAAGCTATCCAGAAGCTGCCGCACTCGAAAGAGGCTCGCTTTTACGGTTCAAAAAGATATGCGCAGAGAAAGCCGGGCGGCATGGGATTCCTAGGCAAGACCTTCATGCTCTATTAAGTCTGAAACGAGCGTTCGTTGCAGAAGCCGAAAAACTGTTGGTGACCCCAGCGCTTATGTCGAATAAAGAGCTAGTGACGGAGTTCCTAGGATGCCTGTCGGAAGAATTTCAGCAAAGACTGAAAGACAAGATGGACGATTTGGCAGACGCAAAGGGAGCGTCTACAAGCGCGACGACAGCAACAACAGCTGCTGGAGAAACCAGGGTAGAAGATCGCTACAAATGGAAGGAAGTGATCGAAACCGCGGTTATCATAGCGAGACGGTCCTCACAGCCGCCCGAAAGGATGAGCGAGGATTTGGTTCGCGGAGTTTCGGGCGAACGAAGAGAAGACACTATTAAAATGGAGGAGACTGTAGCCAGACTGGCGGATTCCCTAAAAATCCAACAGCAGCAGCAACAGGAGATGCGACAGTACAGCCAAGTGATGGACCGACGCTTTGAGCAGCTAATCTCAGCAATAAAAACTCAAGCGATCCAGCCACAGGCAGGAACCTCGCAACCTTACTCTTACCAACAACAATACCCAAGGAATAATGCGTATAGCCCAGGAGCTAGTAATAGCAGACAGTATCCCGATGGGTGCTACTATTGCAAAGAAATGGGGCACAGGATGCACGAGTGTCCGCACGCGCTTAAACACTTGGATCTGAAATGGATAAAGCGCATAGACAGGTGGTTGAAGCTACCTGATGGTTCCCCACTACCTACAGACGGTGAGAAATCGCGCAAGGAAGTAGTGGAACAATTGTATAAAACTAGGCCGGGTATTATACCAATGGCGAAAGTAAATATGCAATCCTTCTATCAGGGAAGCGACCAAAACCAGGATATGATGCTACAAGACATGCAGGACCCAAGGGTTTCGCAACTATTGAATGGGTTAGCGCAGCTATTAGGAAGAGAGACCGTGGATAGAATGATAGCGGAAGAAAGGGAGCCCTCACCCCTGGATGGGATTGAGGAGGAAGAAGAGAACTGTCGGGTTTTTGAATAGTTCAAGGATGGGAAAGCCTGGGACTGCGAAGAAACCGACCTCTTCCGGAAGACCCAAGGCCCCTGAGGACAGAAACCGCAAGAGTCGAGTAGAAATAGAAGAATCAGAAGATGAGGAGAGCGATGAGCAAGAGGAAGAGGACGTGCGGAGAGGTCCACCCCGAAGAAGCAAAAGAGATCAGGTAGCGCCCAAGGTATTACCTAAAGCGGTAATTGATCCACCAAGGCCCAAGGAGTTGCCATATGTGGACGACCCAGCATTACGATATGTTACACGACCCACAGGCGCGCCTAAGCCTAGAGATGTAGAAACGAGACCGGGGCCGGCATACAAAAACCGTGCACCCATAGAAGATGAAGTCGACTCGGAAAAGATATTGGCTGCTATCCTAGACACGCCAGTAACCGTACCACTCAAGAACCTTTTCGGTTCGCCAGATAGTCCGGTCACTAAAGCGTTCGCTAAAAAGATAACTAAAACCAGACAGCCAGTCTTGATAGAGGAGATTTTAGATGAAGAATATGAGCAGCCACGCAGGAATGCCGCTTCTGCACCAAGGGTGACATTCGCACACGATCTGCAGTTTAAAAATGATGCGCTCGAGGATTGGGAAGATACCGGGCAGCCAAACCCAAATTGGAACATAGCAAGCGATCCGGTGTTGCAGTTCATACAAGAACACGACGGAGCGTTGCCCGATGAACCTATAGTCGCAAGAGAATCCTTAGCTCTTAGGTCTATCTATCCGAAGATCAATCAAATGGGTCAAGAGGAGGCAGTAGTGGATCCCGGTTCACAGATCGTGTCTATGGCTGAGGAAGTCGCTATTGAACTAGGCTTAACCTGGAACCCAGGGATCACGGTTAATATGCAGAGTGTGAACAGATCAACAAACAGGACGCTGGGACTGGCAAGAGATGTACCATTTAATCTTGGTGGACTTATGCTCTACTTGCAGGTACATATTCTTAAAAACCCTGCTTACCGAGTTTTGTTGGGAAGACCGTTTGACGTGCTTACCCGAAGTGGGGTTCAAAATGAGATGGATGGTAGTCAAACTATCACTATCACGGATCCTAATACTGGAAAGCGAGTATGCTTACCTACATATGAACGCGGTGAAAACCCTGTAGAATACAGGAAGAAGCATCAGCAGACAACCCATGAACAAGCTCAGGCTTTTTAGACGACCTCGAGGAATTTATCCCAGATGAAGGAGAGGTAGTGATGATGATAGAGCTTGTTGAGAACGAGAAAAAGTTGCGCGTGCGATACGCACAGCACAAAGATAGTGGAACATTCACGGATGAAGGAAAAAGGCTCGCCTTTTTATCATGCGCGCTAGATGAGGAGGTCATAGAAGGAGGCGAGCGTGTAGAAATCGAATCCTACCTTAACCAAATCTATCCTGGTAAGCTAGAAAAAGAGGACCAAGGGCCAGCGGCATCAGTCTACTTAGGAAAGAAATATAAACCAGTCGCTTTGAAAGTAAAGCCGGTTTATGCGTCTCTGCCAGAGCAGTACAGGATCAAGCGGGAAATCAAGGGAGATCCGTTAGCGGATATGCCCAAGCTTAGTAAAAACCCACCTGATTTTGAGCCCAAAGAAAGATATACACAAGAAAGAAAAGACGCGATGGATAAAGTACACGAGGGAGACTTCTTGTTACCAGAAGAACGCAAGCTGGTACATCAGCTCATCGCGGAACAAAACCAGGCGTTCGCTTGGGAGGATGATGAGCGAGGAAAATTCAGGGAAGACTTCTTCCCTCCCGTAGTCATTCCTACCATAGAACATAAGCCGTGGGTAGAAAGAAATATCCCAATTCCGCCGGGAATTATGATGAAGTATGTAAGATCATCAGGTCCAAGGAAAAATCACAGGTCTACGAGCCTTCGAACTCCCCGTATCGATCTCGCTGGTTTACCGTGGCCAAGAAAAATGGGAAGCTCAGGATCGTGCATAGTTTGGAACCCTTGAACAAGGTAACCATCGCGCACTCCGGCCTTCCGCCCGCAACAGAAGAATTAGCCGCGCATTTTGCAGGCCGAGCTTGCGGCGGAATGTTTGATTTATACGTGGATATGATGAACGACAGCTAGCAGAGCAGTCGCGCGATCTTACTACATTCCAGACTCCCTACGGCGCTATGCGCTTGGTAACCTTACCTATGGGCTGGACAAACTCCGTTCCCATCTTTCATGATGATGTTACATTTATTTTGAAAGAAGAGACACCCGATTTTACGATACCTTATATCGATGATGTACCTGTCAGAGGACCTCTGACTCGCTACCAAAATAAAGATGGCACTTATGAGATGATACCAGAAAACCCGGGAATTAGACGCTTCGTATGGGAACATATGCAGAATGTCAATCGGGTAGTGCAACGCATGAATATTGCGGCGGCACATTTTCGGATATAAATCAGTAATCTTGCGCAGCAGATAATTACCGTAGTGGTCACTTGTGCACTATGGACGGACGCAAACCAACCACGGAGCGCGTAAAGCAGATCATGGATTGGGACGAATTTGCGGACCTATCCCAGGTCAGAGGTTTCCTCGGTACTGTCGGCGTACTGCGCAGTTACATCTCTAATTATGCGATCAGGGCCAGGTTCCTACAAAGACTAACGCATAGTCGCGAACCATTTGTTTGGGGACCGGACCAAGAGGAGTCTGTAAAATTATTGAAGGATGGAGCACAGAACGCATACGCGTTA